>JABJVR010000016.1:8936272-8957118 GCA_025773905.1 Chitala chitala | reverse complement strand
CCTACCTCAACAATCTGTGAAAAAGATGTGCGTACCCACTTCCAGAAACAAAAGATCAGGAAGGCACTAGGCCCAGATGGTTTGACTTCCTCGAGCCTGGAAACCTGTGCTGCACAACTGGGTCCAATCTTCACACAGATCTTCTTCAAATCACTGGAGCTGCTTGAAGCCTCTTCCTGCTTTAAATGCTCCACCATCATCCTGGTTCCCAAGAAACCCTTCATCGGTGGACTTAATGATGACAGACCTGTTGCACTGACATCCGTAGTCATGAAGACCTTTGAGAGACGTGCTGACCCGCCTGAAGGACATCACGGACCTGCTGCTGGAGCTCCTGCAGTTTGCCTCTCAGGCAAACAGGACAGTGGATGATACAGTCAACATGGCGCTGCATTACATCTTGCAACATCTCGACTCCTCAGGGAGCTATTCATACTACAGCTCATTGTGCCTGCTTACAGCTGTCAGTGGCTGTCAGTGGATCAGCAGCTGGCACTGAACAGTGGCGTTGGCAAAGTACTTCAGGGGGAGCCCCCCCCCCCAACCTTCCCCACCACCATAATCAGCAGCACTGTATTGGCAATAGAGACCTTCAAGTTCCTGGGCTCCACTATTTCCCATGACCTAACGTGGACATCCAGCATCAGTACCATAATAAGTAAAGCACAGCAGAGGATGTACTTTCTGCACCAGCTCAGGAAATTCAACCTGCCCAAGGAGCTGCTGATACACTTCAACAGAGGAATCGAGTCTGTTCTCTGAACCTCCACCACTGTTTGGTTTGTTTAAGCCACCAAACAGGACGGGAACAGACTCCAACAGTGAAGACTGCAGAAAGAATCATCGGTGCCAACCTGCTCTCCGTGGATGACCTGTACACCGCAGAGGCCAAGAGGAGGGCATAGAAGATTTCTGCAGACACCACACACCATGGACACAAACTTTTTGAGCATTTCCCCTCTGTATGGTGCTTCAGGACACTGTACACCAAAACAGTCAGGCACAAGGACAATTTCTTCCCCCATGCTCTTAACTCTCATTAACACTTGACCTCATTGCAATAAAGTGATAAGTTCTAAATATAACCATAGTATGTATCATATTGTTGTTTTTGTACATATCATTGTTTTTACTCTATTATTCTTATATTATTCTTTTTTTTTCCCCTATTCTATTTATTTTATTCAAATGCTTAAAAAGCACACCGAGAGCCACTGAGCTGGTGTCAATTCCCTTGTGTGTTTTAATGTAACGGATGTGAAAGTGTTGCCGTGTGAATCCCCCAGTAGTCAGGACAAGAATACGATTAGTCACCCATGTGAGGCAGTCAGGTCTTTGGCTCATTAGGCTAATGCTCGTCTCGTAAGTCTGTGTGGGCTGTGAGTTTGAGCCTTGGTTACCCCCATAATATTAACATACTTGGCAATATAGATACTTTTGAATGTCATAACTGTATTGAAATCTCTTCCCAAAAGTACTCTGGCTGAAATGTAAAGTGAGCAAATCTTACTTTCAGTATGCTAGTGGCATAAATATTGACCAGAATAAACTGACTCTGATTCATATGTACAATTAATATAACCCATTTTCCAAATGTTTATTTCACTGTGTAGTATCTGTCCTTGACATATATGTGACCTAATGAAAGAAAACACTGCTACTTGTAAACCCTTTACCATATAAGTCACATTTAGATATTAATACTGGTAATAAATAATAAAACTTTATATGAAATAAAATTGTCTGAGATGTAGGTTATAAAAAATATTTTATTTGAAGATCTGAAAAGAATTCCAGGTGCTTCTTAAGTCAGTAATAGGGCTTTTCAAAATGTATAAGCTGTGAGACAGAGAAATGCAGTATTACCTTATAGTTATGGACTTTTCTTCCTGGATGCAGCTGTTTAAAATTTTAACTATTACCCCTAAAACGTTAGATAGCAGGGCCTATCCAATTTTACAGTGCTAGGTAAACTACCTGTCATGCTGTACTTTGAGTGGATATTGTTACACCAGTATCAGCAGACACCTTGAAAGGTAGTGAGTTACTTGAGAAGTACTTGTACGACTGTCTGGAGAGGTAATAATGATGGCTGTCCATGTCATTATTGAAATGGCCTCTAGGATTCTTCATGAAAAAATGGCCTCAGATCCATTTGAGATCAGTGCTGATGCCACTCCTTGTTTGATCTATGCATTGAGAGATGTACTGTGCTCAGGCTTTAGGTTTCCACAACAAAGATATAAAGTACAAACAACAAAAAGCTTTTTAAAAGATCTTAGAAATGAACTCAGATGTTTTATCCTTTTATAAATGCTTATACTTGGAAAGGCTCATAATTTAAAACTTTAGGTTTATGTATAATTATAATTATATATGTTAAGGCATAGGTATAGTATGGCTAAGGTTATTTTGTTCAAAGTGTTTGAGAAAATGTGTTAGGAATGGACAAAAGAAATATGATAGCATATTTGAAATGATGCTCTGGCATGTCTGATGACTAAGCTTCTGAATTATATACAGCTAAATCTAACCTTTCTCCTGAAGTCTTTGTGGTGAGCTTGACTGCATGGTGGGAAAAGCCCGTCATCAGCTCAAACCATAACTTCTTTGTGACTCATGTCTGTTGCTGCAGGTAGCGGCTCAGGTGTTGAGGAAACCGTCAGCTCCTGCCCAAAATCTGTGTGCCATATGTTCACTAACGTTCCACTGCAACGTGTCCTTTCTCTTAATGAACTTCAATACATTAAATCTGTTTATGCTGCATGGAGTGGTGAGGAAATTTGTAGAGGAAAAAAAGCAGAAAAGACTGTTTAACTGCCAATCTACAGAAGACCTTAACTATATTTAAATTACTTTACTGTAAAGTGAAACATTCACGTCTCAAAAATTTTATGACTGTACTGATGTTTTTGAAAGGTTTGAAAATAAGGTCTGGCGATACATCACAGCCACATTTTGCCTTGGAAAGCTTTGTCAAGTGTTCTCAGACTGCAAGGAGGATGTAAGGAGGAAACTCTGCAAGGCCAAAAAATACAAATGACCCAGAGGTGAGTGTGTGTCTGTAAGCAAGCACAAACCTTCATACATAACAATAGTGCTCATGATTATAAAAGAACGCCACAGATGTGTATTAAAGCAGGAATTTCACTGTACTACAGAATCACAGGATTACCAGTGCTCTTAGAATAGGAAGAGTCACATATGCAAACTGAGGGTGTCTTTTAAGGTTGTAAGAAACTTAGATCAGTGCTGTCTGAATATTCAAGTTGATGTTTTGTGACAGTATTAGTGATGTAATTGCAATACGATCAGACTGTGGGGGCGTAGCCCAAGGTTAGCAGGTTAAAAAGGGTCACTCAACGGGACCCAGCTGATCTGTTTGTCCCTTCAAAGGAAAGAGCTGGTCCCCAGATCCTGTTGTTCCAACTGAAGGAATGAACGGCAGGAAATTTGAATAAGCAACAAAGGAATTATGAGTTTAGCACCCTATTTCTAATTTCTTTTTTCCACATATTTTTTAAAATAAAATCATAAATTTAATTTGTCAGCTATATACACAGTTGGCCAGCTTTGCTGTTCCCTACATTTTACATTAGAACAAATTCTATATGCAAAAAATTTAATTATCTTGTTTAGCATATCAGGAAATGTTTTCACTACTGGCTCAAAACAGAGCCAGTTCATGGACTCCGGTTGTGGTTTCTCTATGCTGCGCTGAGTCTCAAGTCTAAGCAGTGAAAGTTCCCCAGAGAGAGGTGCTAGGCCACGCTTTAACGCATAAGCAGGTGACAGTAAAGACTGTAAAGAGGGTGAAAGATTGAGTAATGTGACAGTTTGGGGACATGCAAACCACAGCTAAAGAGAGAAAAGAAGTTGCTCAGAATTATAAAGATGGTGGAAGCCATTGGGCAACGTACATGTTTTCTTCATAACTACCACAACCAATCGTTTTCACTGTCATCTCTAGTATCTTTTGTAAAGTAGCCTGAAACAACGTGTGCTGTTTAAAACACTAGACTTAAGAGACTGCATGGACAAAACCTTTCAATGTTTTTATGGTGATATACGACAGCAGAGGGAGTCAGAGACCTCTGGTTGGAGATCACATGACTGAAATCTCAGCGCTACTTCCAGTTACGTACCACAGACAGTGCATCTTTCACTATGGTGAATTTCACTTCTACACCTAGACACAAGTTGTACCCGACTCACAATACACGACAAATTAGTGGCTTTGTAATTATACACCTAGTGCCACACAACAGTCCACATTAATTCACTGTCATGACCGTTTCTTTCATTTTCACAAATCAAAACAGTCCGATAGGTTGTAAGCTCCTTGATGTGCCATGCTTCCTGAAATATCTATTATGGAACACTGACATCTGTGGTTTTCACTGAGTCAGCACGTTAGACAGTATAACGAACGTCTTCACGACGACTATCACATTCTGAGCTAAAATGCAGATTTGAAGCAGAGTGCACGAGGGAAGGATGAATGGAGAGAGGGTAACTAATATGAGAGCTTGGCTATGTAAACATTCTTCAGCAGGCTGGAGAGAGGCAAAGCTTAGGACCAAGGGGAGAATTACTCCAAAGAAGTGCTAAGCTGCTCTGGAATGTGGATGACACTCAGAACGCTGTGCTCTGGACACATCCTGAGGAGTGTTCTGGTCTTCTCCCAGTAAACAAAGAAACATGCGAGGGAGGAAAAAGACATCAGCTCACTTAACTATGGTCACTACAGAATACAGCTTCTTCCTCCTTTGGGGTTACACAGCCACAAGTACAAATATTTAGTCTAATAGTTAAAATATTTTCAGTTATGACAGAATTATATTTCCTAGATTTTTTTGAAAAATTATATCTTATTTGGTGGCTCAAAAGGCAGAGCATCAGGCTGGGATGCAGAAGTCTCCCGGTCCCTGGTTCAAATCCCAGCTCAGGTGTGTCACTCAGACACTCAGCGCTAGCTCCTCGGGCGCCATGTGTGGCTGCCCACTGCTCCCCTCAGGGGGATGAGTTAAATGCAGAGAACAAATTTAATTGTTATATGTATGCAGTGACAATAAAAGCTGATTATTATTTCACTAAGGATACTCATATTTGGTTTTGTGTCTGACTGAACTATACAGCTTTTTATTAACCTCGCAGCATATAATTTTGCGTCTTTTTTTTTTCCCTCCATGACAAAAATTGACTGAATTGTTGAACACTGCCAACACCACCCTTCCATATCAGCCCACCATGACATGGATGTGAGTCACTTCCATTTCATTCACACAAGGCCGAGAAGTGGAGTCCCAACAGCCCTGTAGCTTAGCGGCGCTAGTGCTATGCTGAGTTGATATGAGTAGGAGAACTGAAAAAATGTGATTCTTTATATATAAATGTATTATACAGATACAAAGGTACATATACACACACAAAACATGATCGTTAAAATATACTCCAGCTGTTCTGTTATTCTCAACACTGACCATGAAGGTTTATCAGAGAGGATCAAATATAACAATAATTTTAAAAAGCCAATAATTCAATATGCACTTAGACCTTTGTGCTATTTCATAACCTGCCAAAAATCAATTTTTCATTTAGAATTACTGTCGCCTGAATTAGTTGCAACATTGTTAAAAGTAAGGCAATTAATACCTTCATTGCTTAGAACAGGAATGCAATCTTATTCATTAAATTACATTCCACTGTCGTTTATAATTTTAACAACACTGTCAACTGCAGCACACAAAAAAGTTTCACTTTGTGACAGCACTACTCATGTTCACAAAATAGATAGCCAGAATAAGATTCAAAAACATATCCTTTAATTTCTCCTCAATACAAAACTGAGTCCATCTTGCCAGTCACTGACACTTTCATTCAATCTCATCTAAACCTGTATCTGCAGAAATTACAATTTCTGTACCGATATAAAATGCAACAGAAAACACCAATGACACTTGCCTTTGATGTTAAACACAGAAAAACCGACCAGGAAAATGAAGACTAACTTACCTTTTGACAGGATTCTACCCGTATCCATAAAAAAAGAAAAATCTTTCAGCACAATTTGAAAACAGCAATATATTACAGCTACACACAAGCAGAACTGTTAATGAAAAATTCAGCCACAGCAGCACCGATTCCAAAGATGTCATTAAGTTCTGTCTGATCTTGGATCTCAGCATATTATCAGGACTCAAGGGGTCATACCTACACCTGTCAGCACGGTGTATGTCTCCCTCTGGTGGTCACCCGAAACAAACCTCTGTCCACACTAAGCTGGTGTTTACGCCAAACGTTGCGTGTTCGTTTGTGTTACACAAGAGTGGCACAACTTTCCAAATAATGTTGTAACTGTTGAAACTTTTAAAAGACAAGAGCTGGAGTACGTCCTCTTTGTTCCTTTCCATGTAATTTTTAACGTACCCAGTAACCTGTCAAAAAAGCCATAGAACATGTGGAAACAGTTCCAGGCAATCTAAAACAGCCACATGGTAACCAGTATTTCAAAAAGTCCACTGAGTGGCATGGCAGTGCACCCTCTTGGCAAGTGAAGTCACCAAAAATAAGTAATGTAACATGGCATTGTGGGAAGTTACAAAGCAGAAAAAAAGAGAAAAAAAAAAAGAAAAAAAGGGGGGGGGGCAGAGGCATGCGGTATTGGCTGCCTGTGTCTGGTGACTGCTCCAATCAGGTGAAGCAGAATAATGAGGAGAAAATAAACGTGTAAGTACCAGCTTTGGCATGACAGAACTGTATCTGTTTTTGTTCATCAGGTAACTCTCCTTCACAATACCGAATTCTGTTTTTACACAAATAGCTCCACATAAATGGAAAATACATCCTATATACAAAAGCAAAACCGATTGTAGTGATTTTACATTATAGTGATTTCAAATAAGACAATAATTTAAAAATTCCCCATTCCATTCCACTGCTGTAAATACAGGTAAATTAGAATTCATTACAATGCCTCAAATATGCATTTCTCTTCAATCTGAAATGAATACCTTTTAAGAAATTGGGAAAATACTTTGTTGTGACTGTACAAATCCTCCTGTGTGATCTCATTCTGACGGCTAAGGGCCAGGACGAGTGTGCTAACACAGGTGTGTCCCTCAATGCAAGCACAGTTCCATGTGCCGCAAGGTAACATGCCAAAACAGAGGTCGATCAGCAGCAAATTTTTATACAGGCAACAGTGGAACAGTCCAGGAAACACAGGGAGAAGCTGCAGCAGGCAGGAAGTCTCGCCAACTGTCCTTAGACATTCTTTACCGGTGTGCAACAAGACCGCCACGACGACCACTACCACCAGAAAGTCATTTTCCAGACACCTGACAAAGCCCTGTTCCCACAAGCCCCCCAGCCTATGCTTGGCTACACTCGAGTGTTGACAGCTGGTGGGGAGGAGGGGGAGGGGTCAGCCTAGCAGAAGGCCAGACAGTGCATTCAGATCTCGCATGTAAGGGTTGTCCCCCAGGATACGGTCAATGCGCTGCTTCTGATCAGGGAATATATCATACAGCTTCTGCTTGAGCTCTGTGGTCTCCGAGGGAGATCTCTGGGGCGGAGGTGAAGGTGATGGCCGGGGAGGGTACCACCCAGGGGGGCCGGTGTGTGGCCACTGGGATGGGGACCTTATCTGAGGAGCAAAAGAAGGGCGTGGCACAGACTTCACAGGGACAGGGGGAGTTGCTCGTAGCTCTACTCTTGTTGGTGCCATAACTGGAGTGCATCTGTGTGGAGAGACAATATCTAGTCATTATTGAATTGTATCCCTTGTCACCATGGTAATGCTGTCAGCATGCAAAACAAGAGCACGATTGGGTATAAAAGTGAAGCAGAGTAAAATGTTACAAATAATGGTAACTGTGTAAAACATAGTAAACAATGTTAAAATCTAATACATTGTTAAAGTAATTGCAGTTTCTTGGAAAAAGGCCAAGACACAAAGTGTAAACCTGCTATAACAATTACGTTTTGGCAGATACACAAAATTTTCATGCCTGAAAGAACACCAGGAATATAAAAAAATAAAAAAATAAAAAAAAAAAACTTTTTGAGATGAGCGTGTAATGGAGCTTATATGTATATCTACCGGCATCTTGTTATCGATCCGCACATTGCCTTCACACAGGTTTTTCTCCCAAATGCCATCCTGATGGAACCCTCTCACGTTATCTGGGCTTGGAACAGCCAATGGCTGGAATCTGAATCCCTGACCTCGGAGGTACAAGGCAACTGTGCTAATTACTGGGCTGGCATGCTGTGCCAAATGCTAACAATAATACATATGTTTGTATGATGAAAATAATGGTTTATTACTAACATGGATCTATTTAGTTTTCTGTGGATTGGACTGTACTGGTCTGCGCTAGCTGCCCATGTTAAGGGCTGGGGTCAGTCAGCCAGTCGAGTGGTAGCTCTAGGTGAGAGCAGATGTGTTAGAGTGCTCTGCAGTGAAGCGCAGGTTTTGTCGTTTTGGCTCATACAAGTCTTCTTAAATTCACTTATTGTTAGGTTAATGTTTTAATATTTTAGTTTTTAAATTAACTTTTTTCCTCACTGACTGCACTGGCTTCCCACTTTTGGGGTAAATGAAACTCCTACAGCATTTCATCTTGTCTTGTCAGACAGTTTTTACCACCACCGCTCAGCTACCCCAACAGAGCACTTCACACGTGTACACACACACCAGCTGTTAACAACCCCTAAAAGGAGGTAATGAGGGCTGCAACTGAAGTCTGCAACACGCTTTCACACATCTCAAGTAAGGAAAATGCCAGGATAGCGTTAACCATGCCAACACACACCTCCACCCGTATGACGTGCCTAACACACCACCACACAGGTTCCACACAGCTGAGACCTATTTCTATTCAGACCTGGAGATACTTGAGGACATCTTTACTCTGGTGTAACATGTACACGTTCATTACTCCATACACATTCTCACACCTCATGTCCTTGCGCAGAAAGTCCTCTATTTTTGGGCCATGCTTTCCTAGGGGGTCGTCTGGGATCATAAAGTGGTCTTCCACAAAGGTGAACTGCAGGAGCCTATAGGGACAGTACATGTTAATACTGTGTTTGCCAAAGAAAACCACACCTGCCTTAGCTATATGGAGACTTTATGTATTTCCTTAATGTGTTTATATAGCCCAGTTTAGTTGTATGTCATGTTTCTTTAGACTGATGTTTTTACTTGAGAAAAAAAGTCAAACGCACTATTTTAAGCATCTCTCGTGACTTGAGTCAACAACCTTCAGGTTACAGGTCCCTTGCCGTTAGTCAGCATACTGCATACTGGTGCAAGCGCTTACCTCTCCTTAATTATCCTTCTCCAAGCTTCTGACGTGTCCACAAACTCCCGCATGTTGTCGTTAGTGACAATGATACCTCCCGTCTTCTCGGCTAGGTGGAGAAGAAACCTGAGGAGCAGGTGCGGCGGCGTTAGCGTGTGTGTGAGCATGTGTGAGCATGTGTGAGCATGTGTGTCAGCGGGTACGTAGAGGACAAAACAAAAACAAACAAAAACTGCTCAACACCTGTCATCATGGGAGGAGATTCTCTGTCCGCAGACATCCCTGGAAGGTGTGAAGGATAGCAGCCTCAGATCCTCAAGTTGGCTCAGGAAATGTTGCTCTGATGACCACAGGACAGACATACCTCAGAGACCTATAGACAGCTATTCTGCTCTATGGATGTCTGTGATCTACTCTCACAAGTGAAGCAAATTCCTATATTCTACAGGTGTGTTCACTGTGTTACTGTATTATTATATGTTGTCCTACTGTCTGAGCTCCTGTTGCTCACCCGTAATATTGGGATCTTTCTTTTGCCTCCACTGAGGGACAAAAACCGTGATTTCTCGGTGTCCCATCTTCCAGAAGGCCTCAACGGCGATGGCGATACCACGACACGAGAACATTCGGTGCAACCCATGCCTGAGGTAGCACAAATGCAGACAGAGGTCAAAGGTCAGAGTGTACTCACAGGTGTTAGCACCAACCCTTCTACAGCAGGCTCAACAATGCTGGAACTATTACAACACGTAACAGCTCTCATGCAGGGTGAGATTCAGTATCCGAATGAAACGGGGAGATGCCCGAGAGTCAGGTGGGCATTCGGTATGGAGATTCTGAGATGTCCTGCATGTGACCTGACCTTCAGGAGACATGAGTCAAAGTGCACGTAAACGGGGAATAACTCCATTGTTGGACAGCTGCTCTCATGTCGGTTTTGGGACCGCCCTTTCCTCACCTCATTCAGCTTAATTTCTGAATGGTCTATGATTGAGTCATGATCCTGCTTAAAAAACATGACCTTTGTTAAAGGTCATGGAAACAATGCTCTGTACTGATTAACAGCAGGTAAAGAGAGTCCCTCAGTTATAAGCAGTCTTTGAACTCAACAGATCTCACAGACACCCACAAAGAAACAAAAACATGACTCCACTCAAGCGAGGGTTCACCAGTGACTAAATTAAAAAGCTGAACTTAAAATTGTTTCTCACCCCTCCCTCGAGCTTTTGAGTTCTGACTGGTAAGAGCAGTGAGTGGTCAGCGTAAAATGCAGAAACAGGATGACATCACTGTGGAGATGTGGGAGTCCTGAGCCTGCGTGTTTCAATCCTTACTTTCAAGGTGATTAAATTCAGACAGATTAAAAAAAAAAAAAAAAAAAACCCACACATGCAGACACGGTAGGCGATCACAGCTAAGCTCGCCATCACATCACACAGCTCTGTGACAAACTGTGTGAAACTCAAGCATATATGCAATGAGCTCATCATAAAAACAACAAATAGTTAAAGTTAGAAATTAGCAAGGCATAAGATGGGCTCAGGGTCACTAAAATAGCAAATACTGACAAAAAAGGCAACAGTGTGGAAAGTCCTGTCAACAAAACACAGAAAAGTGTAGATCATTGTGCAGTTGCAGTCTTTGCCGTAATCCATTAAGAAAAATTTAACAGAAACTGTAAAAATTACAAAACCCCTCAGCAAGGATAAATGTGGAAAGTACTGGCAGACAGACAGACAGATCAGTTAAAACAAGACTGGTTTCAGTTTGGGAAGTTTACAAGGTCACTGGGAACTTCCCTTATCTGGTGAAAGTGATTTCAAACAGGATGTGTTACTAAACCCATCACCAGGAAAATTACCTACAAAACCTCAGTTTCTCACACATTAACACATTAAAATATACACATTAAAATATACATTTATCCTATAAATCAAATGAAATATTCAACATTTCTGCTTGATGCTTTACTACTGACCTGACTGAAGAATTTAAAAAAGAAAAAAAAACTATAGAGAGAAACGATTAAAAAAAAAAATTCATAAAAGAAAAAACATCTGGCACCAAAATAGGACAGGAATTTGTCATTTAGGAACCTAGGAAGAGCACACCCACATACACACAAAAACACATACACTCAGCAAAAACCCAAAAACAATCCCTGCTGATTCATTTTCAGGAACAGGAATTCTAAGCTTGGGTCATTTGATTTTGTTAAACTTCCCTAGAACATTTCCACTACATACGCATGTGTATGTGTGTGCGCACGTAGGTGTGTGCATATGGCACTGTGTGTGTGTGTGTGCGTGCGTGCGTGCGTGCATGTCTGCGCAAGCAGAAAAGGTACCACATATATGAACACACAGAGGCCCACACACCTCCCTGCCCCTGTCAAAGACACCACTTCCAGGAAATTGTAAAAAGACTGAAATACACTGAGCACATGAGACAGGGACTTTATTAAAACAAAAAGGCTCGGCCAAAATCAGAGCAGAGGAAGCTGTGAATCAGCGCAGGGTTTGAATCTGAGTAAGGAGGAAGTCCCCACTGAACTCCCACCTCCTCAGAGCTCCACCTACTCACTGCAGGTGCAGCGGGCAGAGCCCAGTAGCGCCCACATTCGATTGTACGCCCACTCTGAGAGGTGCCATTACCGGAATAGCTGTGTTGCACAGACCCTTCTGCTATACCGCACTCGCGGCTGACTGGCAGATCTCCTGTGCTGGCGATACTTCTCAGACACACATGCCTCGCCAACATTAACTACTGAGCACATTATGACACGCCGCTCCTCTGCTCACACTGCTGAACACACACTTTCAGGTTTAGACTGAGCCCGCGGTTGCAGCACAAACATGCAGAAAAATAACTTCTGCTTCGTACAACTTCCTCAGTGTGTCAGCAGATCTGTGCCCACTTGGGAGGAGAACACCGGCACAAACAGGACCTTTCCTGGAGCGTTCATGCTCAAACTGTGCTGTATGTGAGATACAGCTAATAGGAGAACTAGGTTTAAAAAAAAAAAAAAAAAAAAAAAACTACGGTAGTTACTTAGCAACGCACATGCTATAAAAACTGACACAAAACAAAGAGGCGTTACATGACGTAGATGTAAAAAAATTCCCACCTGTTGAGACAATGCAAAAATTGTACCTGACCAGAACTGCCTGATCATTACGACCACACAGTGACAGAACATAAACCTACGAAACATATTTTCTGAAGTGTGCCCTTTTGTTACAGAAACGGAAGCCGCACTCACGCCATAGCAACGTTGCTCCCATCAATGATCACGTGCCGGAGATCTGAGCGGCCCGGCTCGTTCTGCAGGGTCAGCTTGTAGGGTGTCTGCAAAGACTGCTGGAAGCGAGCCAAACCTGTGAGGGGTAAGGGCTTTGGGCCAGCTGCCACACGGGCCACGGGTGATGGTGAAGGCAGCATCCTGGAGGTGGCTTGATAAGAGCAGCTCGGTTGCTCCAGAGCGCTTCTCACAGGGGTCAGTGTCTCAAGTCGCACTGTTCCCATGGGTTGGGCGCTGCCCCGCGACAAGTAGTCAGCCTTTGCCACTGCCAGGAAGTCCTGACGCCTGGTGGGCCTTGGCTTGTCGTCGCCATCGCTGTCAATAACAATAATGTCCAAAGTGTCCTGTGCACTGCTACTTTTCCTTATCACTGCCCCCTGGTGGATGGAGGTACACTGAGGTTTTAGAGTCATGCCATTGCTGGGGGGCTGGATATTTTCTTTAGACTTAATTTCTGAGAAAGGTCTGCTGTGAAGCCTCTCCCTATCTTTACACCTAGAAAAAGAAGAAGATGAGGAGGAAGAAAGGTGGTGGCTACTGCTGCGAGGGTCTTCAGTTTGTGATCGCTGGCTCTGTTCCACAATACGCTCTAGCAGGAGGAATGTGTCCTCTCTCTGGTCAGTCTCCCGGACCACCCTCTCAACCACGTCCTGTGGGTACCCCATGGTCTTAAAAAAGTTCACTAGGCACTTGAAGTTAGTCTCGGGGCTCACAACATCCTCGTTGTCCGACAGCTCACTAGAGTCCAGTACAAGCACATCTCTGTCGAGGGCGGGGCTGACTGGGGGCTCGGGAGTCCTGCCTCGGCTCTCGCTCACAATGCAGCACCAGTCTGTCTCGAGCTCCTCATCCTTCCTCTCCAGGGAGTACTGCCTCTTTGTGTCACGGGACTCGCTCTCTGACGAGCGCCGCTTGTGGGAGGTGCGACCGTTTTGAATCGCCTCGGAGGCTGGCCCCACGGCCTTGTCCTCAAAGGTGGTGTCCAAAATGCGATGGGAAAGGTCGGTGACAGGTGTACTAGCCTGGGATCGGTCCTGCTCCAGCACTGCGGGGAGGGGCTGCCGGGCTTCCATGCCAGGCCTTGGGGTGCAGGAGGTAGGCGCGTGACTATGCGCGAGGCCAAGCAGCTCCTCCTTCAGGGCACTGGGGAGCAGCTGCAGTTCCATGGTGTACTTGTCGGCACGCTCCTCCACAAAGGCCTTGAAGGCGCGTTTGATGGCAGGCTCGCGCTCACTTGGCATGCCCCGCTTCTCGTGGAAGAGTGACACGAACTGCTGCACACGGCTCTGCGCCATGACGACGGCCTCAGCTCTGCCCAACAGCCGAAGCCTACCCGGTTCCGAGACCACCACCTCTGCGCTGGTGTCACGCAGCAGCCGGTCCAGAAACAGTCCCTGGGCCCCAACAAAGATGCAGTGCATGTCTGGTGGGTAGCACTCCACTTTCTGTAACTCAGGGTCACACAACCCCTTTACGTATTCCTGCAACAGCAGCAGAACGTGGAATGAGAATAGATGGACCACACAAGTTTCATCATGTGAAGACAAATGTCAGGCCAAGATGTGTCTCAACACACAGCATGGACCAGACTAAGGGAACTTCCACTATATTGCTTAATCATATGCTGGATACTAAAAGTGATCACCCTGCTCAGTGGGCTGGGAAAATTTGGAAGGTGAATTTGGCTGCTTTACCTTTTTAAAATCATCTATGGCGAACTGAGTGATACTGAATTAATTTGTTCAGTGATGGTTCTTGTCCATTGTTACTACGCATCCACAACTGAACAATTATATGGCCAATTTTTTTAACACACAAATTTCTTTCACAGTTATGTCATTAAACAAACTGTGACCCAGGTTACTGCATCAGTTTGCCATCCTCTGAAATGTAAAAACATCTATCCAGTTTTTTAGCTACTACACTATGATTGTCAATAAGGCCTCAACTGGCACTGATGGCTGAACACATATGCGAAGTAACCAAACCATCCAGCTGCCCAACAAACCACCAGAGCAAATGCTCACTGCTCCCAGCAAGATGTGGCGAGTTGAACTCGACTGCTGAGCATTCGATGTCCCTACACCAAAAGCTACTTATATGAAAGTAATGCTTTTGGCTGTTTTGAATACATTCATTTTTGCTGTACAAATCGCACATGCTGTGAGAAACAAGGCCTTCATTAACGGCAAATCGCTTACAGGAAAGTTGTATGAGGAATGATACTGAGAAACACGGGGAGTTCCCTTGTATGGCAGCTACACCTGAGTATCAAAGTGTCGTAACAGAGAGAGTGGAGAGGTATGGGACACGTGTGATGGTGTGGAGCCTGGCACAACGTGCGCACACGCCTCGGACGCGAGACCAAAAGTATATTAACAGAGCTGAGGTGAGGTTCAATCAGTGATAAAGTTCAAACAGGCAAAAATATGCTTCTGAAAATCACTAAAGTCGTAGAAATAATAAAAGAAACTTGACAAAAAGCAAAAGTTTGACGTTAAGGATGAAATACATGAGAAAAAAAAAAAAACTGGGAATTTTGAAGAGATGATTAAGCAGCTGGTTAGGGACTTCCTCCAATGGAAACATTCTACAACGATTACGATTAATCGCATTGTGCAACACGCGGTGTCCTGATTTCAAACAGATACACATGAAGCCGGGGGGCTGGACTTTGGATTTCCGC
This sequence comes from Chitala chitala, assembly GCA_025773905.1. Classification (NCBI taxonomy): domain Eukaryota; kingdom Metazoa; phylum Chordata; class Actinopteri; order Osteoglossiformes; family Notopteridae; genus Chitala; species Chitala chitala. Next base: position 8,941,820 of record JABJVR010000016.1, on the reverse strand, counting down.
TCTTTAACTCGTACGTGGTGAAAAGGGGCTACTAGTCTTACTCACAGCAAAAACAGTTTCCGTGTTGCGTATTACATTTTATTTCGGATTCCTCGCAAGAAAAAAGATCACACCGTGAATTTCGCATTACCCCCGTGATCAATGTGAGGGAAATTACACTTCGGAGAAGAGACGACAGCAGACATTACTTTTGAGAGAATGTGGAAACTAAGATAAAGCGAAAAAAATAGGTGAAGAAACAGAAAAGTACAACTCATAAACGTACTCAGTTTATGGACGGCCTGACATACCGGTTACATTTTAACAATTTAAAATGTGAATATTTCATAAGAATAAACTTAAACCACTATAATTATTCTGACACCGTAAACATACGAAACAAAGTTTAAGTTATTACACATTTTGGTATATCACGGGGTCTTTATTTATATGCATATATGAATGAACTAATAAACAATACATATGACGCACCGTCAACATGAAATAAAAAATACGCAAACAACTAACAGACAAATGAGAAGCTAAACGATTAATGTAAGACATGTAGGAGTTAAAACATATGTAACCCTTATGTCAACATGTCATAAATTGTCTAGGGCTCGCCGTGTAAAATGTCACAATAAACGAGCACAAAAAACACTTCGGACGACAATTTATTCGGAAGCACACTTCTACATTGCTCTGATCATCTATAACTTGGCTCTTATGACTGATTTTATACTTATGGAGCTATAGGAAAACTGACATTAAAGTATTTGTGTAGCAGTGCATATAAACTGTTATAAATACAAATAGTAAAAATGCTTGAAATTACGGGACCCTTTACCTTGGCCTTAGAAACATCCTCTCGCTTGCCTTTGAGCTGCACCCATATTTGCCTGGATGCTTTGCTTCCGTGGGCTCCGGCGGGATCCAGGAGGCCAATAATTGTGAAAGTTACCTGGAAAACGTGTTCCACCCGCGGCCTGACACATTTAAGCTCTTCCTGCTTATTCTCCGGCACCGCAAATTCGTCCTCCATAACAGCTTCCTGCGGCTGCTGCCTGGGCGCTGCGGAAAGCCTGGTTCCCGGAGGCTCTGAGCAGGTTACCTCGGCAATCGGTTTCATACCGAGAAGGGGCCGCGTTGTTGACATTCTGCTCTGGGCGTTTCTATCCATCAATCACTTGATAGCTGGACGTTTATATTTTAATATATCCAGTGACACACGATTTGTTTTCCCCTGCATGATTTCCACGCTGGTTTCTTCCCCTTTCTAGGGGTGTTTTAATGCAGCAACCCTCTTTGCAGCAACATTTACGTGTATGACAATCTACTCGCTACGCGGAAAGTCCCACTGACGTAATCAAAATGCGACAGGAGAATGCACATACAATGCGTTGTAGAATTTTGCGCATGATTACTGAGAGCATGTTGAAATTATGCATTTTGCATATAAAAGTCGACTGCCCAGTATGTAAGTATATGTGTGTATGCCAGTGTCATATCTTTAAATTCAGATAACACATTAAGGGGAATCTCTCAGGTTTCCGTTTAGGACAAGACAAAATAGTCCAACTGAGCATAAAATAAATCAAAGAATTATTGTATCCCTGTAATCGTTAATGACATCCATAGACGTCATTTTCTATTAAATAAAGATGCACAATCATAATCTTTAACATGGAAATCTGGTTATACCACATCAAGCCGTTCTGAGCTAGGTTCAAGATGGAATAGAAAACAAGGCTGCGTTGATAAATTCAAACCGGAAGTGTCATACGTTGAGAATAGGGATAGACAGGGAAACGTACGTATGTGGGAAAGTTTACACACGGTAATTTGGAGAAGTGGTGCAACGAATATCAAAAGCTGGTCTTGATAAAGGGTAGAGTAACTTCACTGAGGATTACATACATGGTGTTCATAGCAAGCATGGGTATCTTACTTTGTTTGTACTGGGGACCCCTTCTCGGAGAGCAAAAAACACTAATGCTAGTATTTACATTTCAAAATGCATAAATTCACTACAGGATTGCGTGTTATATGACTACTAGTAGTAACTGCTATGATAAATAAAACAGTCGTTTCAGGATAGTCTGACATTTCAGCTGAGATGCTTATAGTAATAACTGTTCTCAGAACTTGCTGACTGCAATACATCAGTCGAAGGCTTGACATCAAATATAACATGTCACAGTTAATCTCAATTTGACGGAAGGTTATAAGGGTATCTGCTTCAGTGACTTTGGTCACATTAAAATTTATATTCAGGAACATCGCTGGCAGTATGATAACAGCAACTTTTTTTTAAAAAGACTTTTCCTTGGTATAAAATGTAATTCAAACTCCGGTTATATATGAAATGTACGAAACACATTTTATCCCCCTGGTTCAAAAGTACACTGTCATACAAAATAAAAGTTATAGAAGGGGAAACCCTTATCTAGAAAAGCGATGCGTCATTATTTAAAAAATAGGACGTTTATTTCCTTCTCAACATGTTTTTCTTGTTTACCAAAAAAAAATATATATATATATATATAATTTTTTTTTTCCTTCCTCTTAGCTGATGAAAGGAATGTCATTAGGCGTTTTACCGTCTAAACTACCTTTTGGAGATTTTCATGGAAAAACATGTCTCCCTTTAAAACGAAACGAAACTGTTGTAACATTTCTTACGTTACTTAAGGAAAGGCAAATAAATAACAGTTGGAATCCGAGTGAGCCGCCTTTCCCAGGCAAACTGAACACAAGAAGCGCTCTCGGTACAATGAAGAGGAAAAACACAAAAGTGCCAGCACCTCAGGCGTACTTCAAGCGCCGACGGCGAAGTGCGATGAAGATTAATTAGTAATACACTAATAGTGAGAGCAAGATCGTTTCACTGTAACATCTAGTTTGATCGTATTCGATTTTACCGAGCAATTTGAGAATGGGAAAGAATTCAGCGTTCTGAAAAGTTATTAGTATTATTATTATTAATAATAATAATAATAATAATACTTATTTTTTTCACGATCATAAACTCACATTGTTCTGACTAAAGTATATTATTAGATTTAATACTGACACAAAAATTTGACAATTCAATGATTAACATTTATATCAAGGTCTTGTGGAATCGTGAATTCACTTTGAGAATTACGACCAATATCTCTGCTTATTTTGATGATCCACGTCCGACAGAATACGACAGAAAACAGAATACAGAATACCAGATTGCACAGCAACCTTACTTTACAATTATTTACCATCCATGCCTCGTTTTCGATTCGAGATGGCCGCCAGTGTGATTAATTGTGTAATGACGATTTTTAAAGTTGTGACCATTTCTCCCTCTACTGGTTATAAAGGTACACTGAATCTGTGTATTACATTGACGAAATTTAGAACACTTCGTTTCCTCTTTGTTGTGCAAGAGCGCCTACCGACGACATGAAATACAAACGATGTCTTAACTGTCCATAACGGTACAAAAATTTAAAGGTACCATACTACAAAGGGTTAGCAAATCATTTAGTTTGGCATGTATTTTGTGCTGTCCAATAGGCAGCTGCTCGGGTTCCAAGTTTCGTATTTGCTTCCATGATCAGTGTTGAGCGTACAAGCGAGAAACATTAAGAAGGTGTGAAAAAGAACAAGAAGACAAGAGGAGGAGGAGGTGCAGATGAAGAAGGCAGGGGCACACTTGGACCACAAATAAGTGTCTGAGATTGTGTGTGCCCTCTCACCGTCCCTGTGTGTGTGTGTGTGTGTGTGTGTGCGCGAGTGTTTGTGTGCTGTATGAATATGAAGAGAGAGGTGGTGGGACAATGCTGAGGCTTCCGGCAGGCAGCAAGACCTTGAGAGCGAGTTGAACAAAGGCACACAGTTGTCAGCCACACAGCCCATTCATAGCGACAGGCCCTTGCCCACACTGAAGGCCACTGCAGGCAGAGCTGCCTTTAAAACGACTTGAAGGTTTCACAACGAAGCAGAAGAAACCTGCATTCCCTCATATGTGGGAGCAAGCACGGATAAACACATTTTAACACACACACACACACACACGCACACACACACACACTCTCTCTCTCTCTCTCTCTCTCAAAATAAACAGCATTTAAGATTCATATAGTATGATTATGTCTGCTTAAACTAGGTCTCCGTGATTTTGTAGGCTTTAAATTTAAATATATACTTGTATAAGAATTTAAATAATTCATAAAATATAAACTACAATCAAATTTGGGGTGCAGAAAATCACTAAACTGTTGGACAACAGCACCATACACTCTCCCTCGTTACTGGAAATGAGCATATGGAAACAAAATCTCGAAAAATACTGAGTCTCTAATCAGTTTACTGTAATAGTTATTTTCTCCAAATAAGCATAAAAAATAGCTGGCCTTACAAAAGTTAAGACATTATGCACAAATACTCAAAATGCGCGCTTTGGATAGTGTATTGTGGAGGCAAATACTCATGTCACCATTACTTTTTATTCCTTTTTAATGGACTTCCTCCTGTTGTCCATTTGCCATGTTTACCTGTACGACTAATTTTGGCCTCTAGGCTGTGCTCTCATCCTTTTTACCAGTGTTATCTGCACCAGACCCACTGCCCGCAAACCCCGGAGAATATTGACGAAAATATAATACTCAAATCGATATGTTTCATTATTTGGACTCAAGACCTCCATAACTGGGGAATATTTTCTTTATTAAACTTCATTGAGGAGAAGTGTGGTTTAACAAGAGGAGCGAGCAGTGATCCAGTGGGGAGATGACTGTAATATCTATCGATGTGTTACACTCTTTTCCTTCCAGCTGGAATGCAACTCTTATCCTGCATAGTAGGGTTAACTATAAAGAGAAACCGATGCTTTGGAAGAGCATTTGTGGCACCTCCTAGAGGACAGAGTAAGAACAACATCAAAATACCATAAATATTTAATGCCAGTTGTCTTCTGGGTGATATGTGTAATATAGGTTGTCAGACTGTATATACTATGTCTCTCCTGTAGTCGAGTGAAAATAGTCACAATTTAAATCTGTCCCAGTAACTTTTAGTCTAACTTTAGATTAACCTTGATAGGTGCCAACTATGTATGTATAATGTAAGCATTTTGGCAAAAATTTGGAGCCTTACAGTTCATGAGCCCTTAGATTGTCTTGTTTGCTGAATGTTAGTGTCATGTAATGGGGAGTAGTGGTGCAGCGTACACCTAAAATTAATTATATGCTTTGTACATTTTGTGCAACATCTTTTTACTGAGTTACTAAGGAAATCTTGTCAATTGGAGTTCAAAGAATGTTGTCTTCAGCAGTGCCTACTACCAGGTATGGTTGACAAAGTAGTATCTTCATACATTTTTGTGATTTTTTTTCAGTGTAACCTTTGTCGAAGGGGGAGTTATTTTTTTTCCAGTGTAACCTTTATTGAAGGGGGAGGGGGAGTTGTAAGGGTGAGTTAGGAAGGTATCAGTGGGGCTGCAGAACTAGTGTGTGTGTGTGTGTGTGTGTGTGTGTGTGTGTGTGTGTGTGTGTGGGGGGGGGGGGGGGGGCAGATTTTTGGCATTAGGGAG
>JABJVR010000016.1:8919235-8936172 GCA_025773905.1 Chitala chitala | reverse complement strand
TTGTTGGCATTAGGGAGGTACATAAACAACCTGCCTGTCAATGCTGTTGCATGTGAAGTGGAAAATAAATATGTAAACACATAAAAGGCAGATCATGAATAATAAAAGAGCCATAAATCCCATCATCTGCAGCAATGATTTATGAATTTACAGTGGCTGATGGTCCCGGCCACACTGTAAATATTCATATGACAAGCACTAAGCTTTATTTAATCTTGATTAATGCTGATGCTGCCGGGCGCCCTCATAACTGCCAGGCATTATTACAGGCAGCTGGTTGAATGCAAATGTTATTTCATGTAAGATTAGAGAGACAAATTGGGCTTTCCAGCAGCGCTGGGCACAGCAGTCACGGGCACCATCACGTGACTCGGTGCTTATTTTATTAGCGCTGGCTGGAGGTGTGAGGTGTGGAACCCGAAATCGTGGGAGGGCTCACTGCTGCCCTATCACGCCTTGCTGCAGACACGCCCGCCACAGCTCACTGATGTATTCTGCACCTGTGGCACTGCTGTAGCAGTGAATACTGAGGACAGAGGGCTCTGCATTCTTGCTAACGTATATTGCATGGGTCATGCTGTTTTAAGGGGTGGCAGCCCTGTTATAACAGTAGGAGTAAAGAGTTATCTCTTTTCCAAGTCTCGATACTCATAACCAAAATATATTACATAGTTCTGTATTTAAGTGAAGTCTTTTTATGAGGACAGAAATTTACTTTTTTGCTCTCATTTATAAATAACCCATTCATCCATTCGCTATATCATCCATCCATTTTCTGTATCGCCTTATCTAACTCTGGGTCGCAGGAAGCCTGGAGCCCATCCCAGGAAGCACAGGGTGCAGGGTAGGGGACACCCTGGGCAGGGCGCCAACCCACCACAGACACACCACAGGGCACATTGTTAATAAGTAATATTTTAATGAATTATACTGTAATTTATTTGATGAAAATTGATCAAAAAATGTTTGCAGTGTTTCAGTACTCCAATATTAATTGTATTCAGTTATTTGTGGTTAAGAAACTGGAGGCATAAAGTTATAACTATGTTCCATTCCTTGTTTTTTGAACATGTACATCCTTTTTTGTGTACTTTAAATCAGATAATTATCTGAAATTCATTTTCCCCTCTCAGCAATCAGTCAGGAAGTCACAGCTTAAAGCACTGGGGCTAGGGCGAGGGGCAGAAAAAGTGAGGGCTTTAATTAATCACATGCAGAACCAATGCAGAAACACATTAGGAAAGTTGCCTGCTAACATCTTACTGTGTCCCTGAGTCTTGGCCTGTGCTTGAGTGCGTCACCATGGTGCCCACGAGCATGCTGTAGAGGAGCTACATATACAAGGACAACTGTGTGGAGAAAAGAAGAAAAAAAAAAAAAGATAAAAAAAGACCGAATCTCAAATCACGATCGTGTTTGTACATGTGTGTGCGAGAGGGGGGGGAGGGTGAGAGCCGACACCCCCCAAAGACAGACACTCGCAGCACGCATGCATCAGAGTTGTGAAGGAAGTGTTGTGATGCTTATGAAAAATTTTAACCAGTCAGTGTGGTCACAAAATAGGATGCAAAGACCGAGGTACCTCTTCCAGCACACACTAGTTTCTCCTTCACAAAACAGCTTGCCATGAACTGACCTTAACTCTTATTAGTAATTTTACTGTGGAAGGCAGTCAAGGATTGCAATCTGTTGCAATGTGTTTTTGTGCATGTCTGATCATTTGTGTGTGAACATATGCACGTGTTTGTCAGTGCGCTTCTGTTTTTTCTAATCGCGTTTCATGAATCTTCCTGCTGCATTCCGTGTGACTCCCTGGCTGTCTACCGGAGAGTTTTTTGTAACATACAGAGGTTCAAGGCAGCGTTTGAGTACTCGCCTGCAATAGTGTGTGTTTGTATATGTGCGTGTGTGACCTCTGTTCTTCTTGGCCCAGCTCCGCCTGCTCTCTGCCTTTGTGAGGGATGTAGGCTGCTGAAAGGAGCCCTTCTGTTTTCATACACATCCTCTATTGAGAATATCAAGGTCTCTGTGCCTTTATTCTCTCTGTGTTGCCATACAAACTGAGATCTTTGAAATCACACTGGCGTTCTGCTTCATACACGCTTCCTTTACCGAGCAAAAAAGGTTCATTCTCAATTAGCCAAATTTAAAAATCAGTGAGATGGACGACAGACTGGTGAAAGCAAAGTAAGTGTTATTAAGTGTAAAAGATGTATTGCCGTTTTAACAACTGGTTCGATGTTAATACTTAAAAAGTTGGGTTAGAGGTCATTTACCTTAAGTGGTGTGGTAGAGGACAAGGACCATCAAAAGATGTGCTAGAAGTAATTCATTTTTCAGCATTTGGTGGATATGGTGGATACGACTTTAAAATATGGGTTGGAGGACAAAATTTTAAAGACATGGACTGACTATAGTTATCAGGTAGCTGGAGGGAGCAAATCAGAGTGAATTGAGAAATGAATTAAGTGAAGACCATTCTGCAAACATTCAAGACGGACGCTAATGTTGCTGTCACACCCATTTCACATCCATGATAAAGCAAGAACCTATCAGGGTCGAGAACATTGGACGATACTGCAGGAACAAAATAACAGACCTAACAGTTTGTTAACATGAAAAACTTAATGAGCAGGTGGACCATTTTTTTGTCTTCAGAACAGCTTTGGCCAACTTGAAATGATATCATACAAGCCTCCAGTTCTTTGAGCATGAAAGGAAGTGGAAATTTACTTTGGTCATAATGGTCAAAATGTATATGTTTTGCTGAGTGATTTTTGAGGTTATTTTGGCAGTCAGCAACAATCCTGTGAAGTGTATGCTCTGCCTTTCCTTCTCAGTGAGAGCTGATTTACAGCCACTGTTTCTCTCTGTCAGTGCAGGTTTACCAGTTTTACTATATGATCTTTAGGGAATACTGTATTCCACTTGCCATATTAAATAACTTTGTAGTTATTTTTTTTTACATTTTTTAACAAATGCACTGATTGTTTAGAACCATTTGTACCATGTTTCTTAAAAAATAGTGCTGTCAGACCTCTTTTACACACACACCACTAACAATCAACCTAATATTTATATTTTTTACCTTTTTGTATTTTTTACTATGATTCGGTGTTACTTAAAGGTTGCAAATTTTTCATGTGGTGTTCCTCGTTTTGTCTATTCTGAAGGTCTGTTTTCCAGTCTCAGTTCCTATAATGTCCTGAATGATGCAACTGCTTTACTGACAATATTTATGCATGAACATCTGGCTCAACAGCACAGCTGTGCCCTTCCTGTGGTAAGGAACATGAGTTTGTATGCAAAGCACAAAGAAAAAGCACAGAGACCCAAGACCTGCTCCTGCCTAAGTCAGATCAGTTGTAGTGCACCAACAGCCCTCCCAGCCTCAATATTCCCCTCTTTATTTTTACCTTTCCCCACCGGTCTAGCCCTCAGTGTCCCTGGAACAAAGACACATGAGTGTTGACGATAGAACCTGTCAGCCTTTGTCAGGCACAGTGACCTGAGCGGAGGAACAATCGAATTATCGGGGGGTGGTAGTCAAGTCAGGATGGTCCAGCATTTTGCCCCCTGCCCGACACTGATCTGTAAATAACATCTAGCAGGAGCCTGCCTAGGGGGTGATAAAATTCAAATTTAGATTCAAAGTGCCTTTAACAACATCCAAGTGGTAATTCAACAGCAGCACAATGTTTCAGCACACGTGATGTACGGGGAGGTGCCATGTCAGCATACAAGGTCACGCCGACATCCTGTCTTTCAGTTCTTTTGCCAGCTATTCTCAAACAACGTACAATACCAAAACTATCCTTATAAATGCAAACCCAGACAAACAGCAGCGTGTACTTCCTCTCTTATTATTGCACCAAGAGTGGTAGAAAAGGTGTAGACACGAAGAAAACCGCTACAATAGAAACGATCACAACAGAGAAGGGATATGAGGTGGTGATGGGGTCAGCTTCACACTAGAGCTTATTTGGGCAGATCTGGTCATCATGAAAAGGCGTGTGTGGACACAGCTAAGGACTGTTTTCAGGGGTAATGGATATATTGATGGGGAATGAGAAACGACAACAGTGGAAGGAGAATCAGGCCTCCTTGTACAGCTTACTATTGCTCATGGTGATGGATTGATCAGGCTGGGTGAAGTAGTGGCTGCCTGTTGATGGTACTGCTTGAGCAAACAGGGTGCCTGCAGGAATTACGAAATGGGCACAAGGGGCTAACTCCTAGCTGGGGGAATAGCTGGTGGGGAGCATCTCCCAGAGCTCTGCAAGGCCGGTGGGGTGGGTCTCCATGGGGGCAGGCTGCTGGGCATGTCTGCCTGACACTGCTGAAGATTTGGGTCTTGCTCTCACCCGCGGCAGGTAATTGGTGCTGGTGCTGGGACAGGCACAGTGAGCGTGGCGGACGAGGCCCTGTAGCAGGTGGGGAGGGGGAGGCGAGTGTGACTGAGCCTTCCTTTTACCAATTTAGGCCATTTAGCCGAGCCATTCGCCCATCAGGAGCTAGAGGGTGGAGATAGTTTGATGCCCCTGATAACGACATACTACTCGCTCCTCTATCTGAAATTATAATCAATATTCAAATTAAAACCAACCTGATTTGCATGATAGGACCTAGACTCTGTCTGTCTCCAAATGTTTCAGGTCCTGCTGCCTGAAAACACCAGCTTGTGGAGAGCAGAGCCACAAGGTAAACATATGAAGAGAAAATACAAGTAGTCAGGGTTTTGGTTTTGAAAATACACAGTCTGTGTGAATGTGGTACAGATGACAGGACCAGTGCAAATGTGGCATAGAGGGTGGCCCTATGTGAATGTGGCATAGAGGCCAGGCCCTGTCTGAATGTGGTGGCATAGAGGCCAGGCCCTGTCTAAATGTGGTGGCATAGAGGCCAGGCCCTGTCTGAATGTGGCATAGAGGCCAGACCTTGTCTGAATGTGGCATTGAGGCTGAGCCTGGATCCTCCATGGCACTGTTCCCTGGATTTCCCATTTAAACAACCAAATGTCTGAAAAAACACAACCAAGTGTGTCTGAATGATGGCCACAAGGACAGAGATTTGCAGCTTGTAAAATACGTATGTCTTTACCCACACAGGTGCTGGTTCATACTGCCACAACTGAACTCTTTCCTCAGAAATTGGATTCCAGACAAACCAGCCCCATTTTTCTCTTACTTCCACAATTGCCCTTCAAGCCTTCAACTGCCTTGAAGCCCCCTGCATCCCTCACTCTCCCACATATTTGTGTATTCTGCTTCTACACCATAACAACAGGAAAACAGCCACTGAAGCCAATTAGCTGAAATGCTACGCAGCGCTTACTCAAGGGCTGACGAGCTCATTAAGCATTAAGAATTCATGACATTTAACACTCCCAAATTGTAAGCGCAAATGGGTGGGACAGTGGTGGGGGCTGGAGAGGTGTGGGGGGAATAGAATGGTTTTCTATGACATTAAACAAACAAATTTTAAGTGTTTTTTTAGGGGGGGGGTTCATTCAGTACACACCCACCTGAGAAACAGAACACTCTGTGTCATACTCCACACAAAACGTTCTAATGGAGCTATGAAGAGCTTTACAATTGAGATGTCAGTGCCACCTTGGCATGATTAATTAAAAGATGCTAAATGTAACACGACAATAAGGTACACAAGTCAGCAGAAAATGTTGGAGAAAATGCTACAAACACACAGCTAGAAAGTTGATCAACTGCAGATACATCTTTGCACAGTAAGCGAAGGCAGGTTATATGCAGTTTTATCTTCGGCTGTGGGTGTTTCCTTCTTAGTGCTGGGAATGGTCTGTGATCCCTGTACCTAATGCCCTGAGGTGAGAACATGGCTCTGTGCCCTTTTTGGATCACTGAAGACACCGGTTAACACCCACCACTGAATCACACAAGGTGCCCCGATCAACAGGCAGCCATACTGAACCACTCTTTCATCTGACTGGCCCAGACCCATGCTTTCTATGCTGCAGGGCACACCTGTGGCACACTGATGGCACCGTGTAGCCCTTTAATAATGTTGCAAACCCTGACTCCAAAACTGTGAATCTGGACCTTTTGTGTCTCTGCTGCTAATTGGCTTCATACACGCAGTTAATGCAGTTTGCTAGGCTGTTCTAGTTTCTTTTTAATGGGACAGTCCTGCTCCCTATTCTTCCCTTACACAGGATATATGTAACGTCTGTACACATGCGCACATACATGTATATGCGCATGCTTGTCCTCTATGTATTGTGATAGTGCACGAGTACCAGTTCACCTCCTTGCTGAAATGGCAGACGGTGTATTCGTGTACCTAGCCACCACCAGCATCTTATACTCCTCCCTCTCCAACAGAATAATTCATAGTATGTGAGGCGCAGGTGTGGGCACAGGCAGACCACAGCTCACCCCCACCCCACACCCCCAAGGTGATGGACTCTGAGGTGCAGGGAAGAAAGACAGTAACCTGACAGAGATGAACCAGCTTGCGTCACCTGTGCAGACACCGTCCCAGTTAATGACATTACAAGGATCAGGGCTGGGCACTGATGCCACGAAGAGTGCACAAGGGCCCCACGACGGCAGAAGGAGAAGAATATCGGCAACGTGAACAGCACGCATTAATAACTAGGTGGAGAAGACCCCCACCCCCTCAGGATGGATTAGGGAGCAATTACATATCTCAGGAAGGTGTCCTGCTGAGGTCTTACCTGAGAGAAGGACATTAAACTCACAGCCACCCACCAACTGCTGTGATGCACACAGAGAGAAGGAGAGGAAAGGACACAGAGTGAATATTTATCTGAAACTATTCAAATATCCTACTTGCCCTGGTGCTGATGGCATTGTGTGTGTATGTGTGTGTGTGTGTGTGTGTGTGCTTGTGAGGAGGATCTGCAAAACTGAAGGCCACCAAACAGAAAAAACATGAAAACAGCTCTCAGATAGCAGATGCAGAACTTGTAATCCAGCATTCAGCAAAACAAGAGCTACATTTAAAACTGTAAAGTGTTTATTTTCTACCTTCTATCTTTCCATTATTTATCTTGTCTTTTTACATTTTGAAGGATGAAATAAAATGATAGAAAACACAAAAAAAAAATAGTCAGGAATCTGTGATGACAAAGGCCAGTCAGCCCATCACAGGAAGTGTAAGTGGTCAAACGCCCAGGACTGGCTGTCTCCAGGAGCTTTAGGACAGGGAGTGCAAATGATGACATCATCACAGAACAGACCATGCCCATCTCCAAGGTGGGGATAGGACAGTGCATCAAAGGCTAGTGGTATAGTTTTAGACCTTACTCAGGGTCCAAAGCTCCAATGTATACAGGGTTCAACAGACCGGGAGGAATGTGGGTTACATTTATTAAGACATCTCAGTACCACTCCCAGCCCAACCACACCCTTTCAAATAGCATCACAACATTCCAGGTGATGATCCCAATCCCCCGAATACTGGTCACATCTGTTTTCCATCTGTACCTTGTATGCTTTTCGCTATGTCACCTTCAGTTTCATTTCAGTTGTCTGTGAGGTTTTTATGTTCACGATGGCATGTTTAAATAAAATCAACCACTGGGGGCACTGTGGGGACACTGTGATTAACAAATACTGAATCTGTTAAAGGAAGTGTCCAGTCTGGAGGAGCCATGCACTTATGTTGCTCCTGGAGATATGAAAACTGTATGTTTGTTAAAGTGTAATCCTTCGTGTGTGAGGACATTGTCACTGCGCAACTGATTACACTTCCTAGTCTTTGTGTAGCTACCTACTTCTGTTTCCATTGCCCCAGGGCCATCTTGTACTTACCTCATTCCTGTTTTACTTTCAGGTTGACCACACAGATGTCTGACCTCTTTGCCTGGATTTTTCGGATTAGAATTTTACTGACAACCTTCAGTTTTGCATCCTGTTACATAAACTTAGTGCTCTTGTTTTGAATCTGCCAGAGTTCCTGTCTTAATTATTACAGGACATTTTGAACCTCAATTTTAGTTTTTTAGTCTCTATTGTAAATCACTTTGAACTGCATTCTTATGAAAGGTGCTATACAAAAACTTAATTATTGTTATCTGATTTTCCATTTTATGCATTTAAATTTCTGAACAGGTACTTATTAAAAACAGAATTGTTTTTTACCTTGCTATTTTTTTTTGAAAATGTTACTATTTTATTTCATTAGTGGTGTTGGAATGGTTGCTTTGTCATTTCATACATAAACCTTTATATTTGAATATGTTTAAAACCCTGTTTAAAAGTGAAAGTATATTACACAGACACACAGTGTAAAAGAACAAGTTCTAAATATAACCTTTGAAGAAAATAGTAACGGGCAAAAAGCTGGCTTGACGCATTGAACCAATGGGGCAACCAGCTCACCTGATTGCTTTCTTAATGAGAGAGTGATTTAAACCAGTAAATGCTTTTCACTGGGGCTGGCAAAGCAGCTGATTTGAATGGAGTACAATCAATCAGCCGCGATGGGAGAAATTAACTCCAACAGTTACCTCGAGCCTTAGTATTCCCTGTGTGTGTGCGCGTGCGTGCGTGCGTGCGTGCGTGCGTGCGTGCATGCATGCATGCATGTATGTATGTGTGTGTGCGCGCGCGCATGCGTGTGCATTTGTGCGTGTATGTGTGTAAAAGAATGACACAGGAGAAATAACACTGGATAGCAGTTTAGCCACAGAAGAGGAAACATAATTTAATCTGATGCACAGAAATATTGGTTCACAATATCGGTGGTGTGATGAGAGGATATACACACACACACACACACACACACACACAAACATATAATGACAGGAGGCTTTACATGTTAAGATAGAAATGCACAGGTTATTCAAGATAGATGCACACTTTTAATTTTTAATTTTAGTTCTCCACTTCAGTTTATGGAGCTTAGCATCTAGTGAATAGGAAAGAAGACGAGGGTCAGTATGAATGCAGTAGAAATGTAGTATATTGAATACTGAGCCGGGTTTTGTTTGTCAGGGGGCTGATTTACCAAATATTGGGTGTGCTATGTTTTATTTAGAAATCAACATTTCTAAATTATGCTCTTGAAACTAGACAAATTGATAATTTTAAGGCTACAAATTGACTTTAAAAATTACAATAAAAGATCACAGAGATCCAAAGGCTTCTTTGCAAAAATATTAAAACCATGTTAAGGGTGAGAAAGTTTGCTAAAAAAAAATAATAAAAAGCATAAAGAAGAGTAAAGATCTGTAGTTTGAGGTCTAACACTAGACAAGGTCTCAGTGATATCTCATGCCCCACCCTCAGTGATGGTGACCTCTGACCTGTCGGAGGATGCTCTCAATCCTGCTCCCCTGGTCATCCACCGAGTGTCTTGTGTTTCCGCTGCCCTCAGGCTTTGTTCAGCTCAAACCCTGGCATCTACTTCGCATTCCTATCCCTCTCCTTGCCCTCTGCAACCCACAAGCCTATCCTGGAACAGGTTTCTGCCTCTTCTCTTTACATATGTTAATCTGTGAGAAAACTTGCTCATTCACTCACTGAGGCCACTACTGACCTAGAACTTTTGCATTAACTAGCTGTACACAAGCCTTCAGCAGAAGTTACTGCATACTGAGACACAGGCATTACGGAGTGTAGTGGCCAACACCTGGAATCAAAACGCAACCTTAACCAGGTCAAGTCTCTGAATGAGTTTTGCTCACAGTACCTGTGCAGGTTTTTAACCTAAATGGCTCAAATATCCTGCTGTGTACACTGGTAAAATATTCACTATTATACATACCTTATTTATGTGGCTTTACGTCAGTGTGAATTCACTTTTATGGGACTGACCAAGTATTAGCTTTATGTGAAAAAAAACAGCCTTTGCACCATCTGGTTGGACTTTTCCTACCAAAACCTGACAAAAGGCATATATCTTTACTTACAGTTATGAACTTGCCAAAATGGTTTACACTGGCTGTGGCTACACTGCTTGTACAATGTGACTACCACTGCTAAAAGATACACAACCTTACAGTTTTAATGAGTGATGATTTATTTCAGTGCAAAATAATGGCAAACTCACAATGTACATTACTATGGTCCTGATTTTCCAATCACCTCAGATTTGGAGTGCCACTCACTGCTGCTGTAGCCATCACTCAGCTCTGGGAGGGGTGTAAAAGTTAATGGAAATTTTCTGAGCAGTATGCTACACCATGCCATGGAAAGTTCATGGAAATTCACAGATTACTGGGATGTGGAGGGTGTTTTCCCCCTTCCTAATTAATGTTACTAGTGCCTATTTCAGTAGTACAAAGATATTGTGAAATTACTAGTTTTATGGGGTAGTTACCACCAGAGCCACTATACCACAGGGACAGTGAGTCAACCTTCAACACTTCTGTTGAGACATCTGGCAGTGCCTCTTTGTAACATGCTGGTTGGGTGTTCTGTCAAGTTTCATGTGATTTATACCCTGTCTAGTTGGGTGGCAACATCAAAGCATCATTTGTACCATTTCTACTTGGTCTAAGTTTTTAAATCTATGCTCTTCTCAGTCCTTGTTTTCTCCATTATTTGTCTGACTGTTTATGCCTGGGTGTAGCTTCCACTTAGGGGTCCTATATAAGGTGTTTCAGTCTTTGGTCTGTAGTGATGGATTGTGTATTTGTTTCCTTGTTGGTTTGTAGGGCTTCCTCATTGGTCTCTATGGCTTCCTGGTTGTTTTATAGGGCTTCCTTGTTGGTTTCTAGGGCTTCCTGGTTGTTTTGCAGGGCTTCCTGTTGGTTTGTAGGGTTAACCATACTACCTGTATGGTTGCTGGTGCCCAGTTTGTCTGTCGTTTATGTGCCTAGCTCTTGCCGTTATATCCTAAGTCTTGATCATGGTATTATGCTGGTCTAGTGAGTGTTATATTTAGGTGTTCCTTGTAACTTAGCCTCTGTTACCTTGTGTTCCCTGTGCTGCTTAATTCCCAAACCCTTGTTGCCCAAACAGTCTTGCTTTAGATTCTTGATCAGCCTTGTTAGTGCATTTCGTGTTTTTGCTTTATTGTATACCTTGGCGTATCCTCTGGCTACCTGCCTGTGAATTGTATTCTGGATTTCTCTTCATGTGGACTTTGATTTGTCATTAAACTGCTGAACTTGGACCTGTCTCTCCAGAGCAATCATTGGACTACATTAAACATTGTGTAACACAACCTTATTTCATGACAGGCTTAACATACCATTTTATGTGATTAAGTTTTGTGCAAGGTTTTTGTGAAACACAAAATACTGTTATCTGGGAAAAGAGGAGCAGCAGTTTTCAAGGAGTTGTTTATAAGATCAGTTCATGACTGATCACATAGTTTGAACAGAACCTGAAAATCAACACTCTGCTGACCCTTTACTGTTTACTATTCTCTGCATGAATAATGAAATGGTATGAAAATTTAACATCGTGATTATCATGATCAAAATAATCACAGTTATCAGTATTATCACAGTATTGTTAAAAAGTGCTGAAAATGTTCAAAAGGTACTCTTATAAAAACCAAAATGCGACCACTCTTCAGATTTTGTCTTATTAGAAGGCTGAAGAATCTCTGAAGCACTGTCACCTCCTTCCGCCACGTTTTCACTGACACAAAACAAGCCCATATTAAATGCTGCAGTTACATCTAGGAGACTGTTGCTAACTTTTGTTGATGCTGGACAGTGTTTAACCCTTCAGTGGGGAGTTTTTCAAAGTGCTGCGATCAACCATGGTTTTAATAAAAATTAAAATTTGAAGCAATAATACTGACCACCAAGAATTTTACCATGGTTTACTGTGAAACCGGTAACCATGCCATCCGCATCTCTGTAATCACATTTAAGCCCTTCTTATATCAAGTGCAGCAGACCACCATACTATTTCCAACCATTCACATGACTAAGGTGGAGTGCTCATTTGGTGACAGCCAGCCTGGTCAAAAATGACTTCTGACATTTTAGCATACAATGAGGCTGGAGTACCTGACTGCTTGTCCATTCCTTCAAGCTGCTCTGTGCCTCACCCCCAAACCCCCACTATTTAACATCTATTTATGACTCCTGCTTCATGCCTGAGTATGAGAGAGGCAGCCCAGAGCAGCTGTAAGTCAGATTTTCAGCCTGTTTCCAAGCCCCAGTGTTTTTCCCACCAGGGTGGGCGGAGAGCAATTAAAAAGATGTTCTTCATCGTCTTCACGGCATGGATAACTGATCAGGCCACATTACCAGGGGGTGGATCAATAGCAGGAGAAGAAAAAAACAACTTGATGCAACAAGCAGGACTGTTTTCCAAGCGCCAGGGAAGTTACACGGCCACTCTGTTGTTCTGACTGCTATTGACTTGTCTGTGGTTAACTGAGGGCCCGTGACGTCTTCAGGCTGGTATCAAAGAGACACAAACTCCCGTGAAGATCCACAATAAAACCATCTGCCTGCTTCAAAGACACTCAAACCATTCTTCAAAGACAATAACAAGGCAACAGCGAGGACTAGAACTCATCCTAACCAAACACAATGCAGTGTTTGCGAGGCCTCTGTAGAAACACAGTATGGAAGATGTATTTTGATGAAGGAGAGGTAGAGTGTAAATAAAAACTACAATAGGGCACGCTCCTAGCCACAGTATAGTAGACTTGGACTTAGGAACATATTAGAGTTCTGAACCATGGGGTCAGGCAATGCATTTTACAGAACTTTCTAGACTGTACTTCAGGTCAGTGAAAAAAGTTTAATGTGAAATTTCATGCAATTCTGTCTATTCTGTCCATCTTAAATAATCATTCTTGTAATTAGGGTGTAGTAAAATAATATCCATGTAAGACAGTATTATAAAACTAAACTTTAAATTTTAGCATCTTTACAAATCTTTGTTAATAAAAAGCTAAGTCCGGGCACAACAATGAGCTTTTTATCATTTTCCTTGTTACTTTGCAAGTTTTGAGGAAAAAACATTAAAAAGTGCATAAAAATGTATGTGTACAGTACTGTAATTAGCTTCATAGTTAGGGAGGAGATGAATAAATTGTTCTATATGAGTAATGATGAGAAGAGAGGCCCAAGGACAGGGTATTAATAATCACAGGAAGTGTACCAGACCCAGCTGAAACAGCAGCATCCTTATTACTGCTTCTAGGTCAAAGGTCAATTAAGATTGCTACAAATAAAAAACATAAAGTTCCGCAAAATAAATCATTAATGTAACCAAGAACAAAGTCATAGACAGCATCAGACTTATGTCTTTTGTGATTTGATTATAAATTACTGGTTATCGGAAAAGTTATTTGCCACAAACCTGTTTTCAGGGAGTGAAAATCTATATTTTTGTTCATGCATTTTTGAAAAGGAATAATGCAGTTAAAGGAAGGGATAGGAAGAAAGAAAACTGCCATTCCCAGTTAGTGTCCCCCCCAAGAGGGGGTTCCGATGGGTCAATTTATCACTCGGTGTGATATTTCCAGTGGCTACATAAGACTCTCATGTCATCCAATTTAGCGGGGGGGGGTGCGTTTTCAGAGGCAGAGAGTCAGGGAGGGCATGGAGGAAACACCAGGAGAGTTGTGCGCATGCTGCAGATAAATGGAGAATGCTGCTGCTAAAGATGACACCCAGGAAGTGAGAATTGCATGACGGCACATCGTGGCTGCGCCGAGGAAGAGAGTGGTGTGCTGCTGGATTAAAGGTCAAGTAAAGGTCAAATTAAACCTCTCCAGATGGAATCTAGTGAGAGCAGACATCTCATATTCCAAAGACTGACAGGAGAAATAACTCTTAGCCATCTCTTACCTATGTAACAGCGATACTTTCTTTTACACATCTCTGCTGTATTGATAAGTGCATAAACAGCGGAAAACAGTTATAATTACATGTATAGCTGCTACAAAACTCTGCCTTTAATGATCTCTTATTTAATTAAAGAATTTATTTAGCTTGTTTAATCAGACTTGTTACCTGTAAATGAAAAGCAGTTGGATGGATGTTTACTTTGTAAGTTTATACAGACTAACCAGGTGAAGTCCAACAGAATAACACAAGGTATCAAAAATTTTGCAGCCTTGCAGACTAATATTGTACGCAAATTTGTGTAAAAGAATTACTACACCATAAATTTTTTAGCTAAAAGAAAGTAAGCATGCAGATCAGCTATTAGTATTAATAATAAATACCCACATTGGCACTCGGTAGTAATACGAGGCTATGAAAAGACGACGAATGTGAACGGTAATTCAGTACGTACAGATCAGTACCGACGCTGCTATGAGGGGAGTATCACAAAGTACTAACAGATAGTAAATAAATTCATTCTTATGATAAGATACATCAAGTGGACAATTTCTTGCTAAACAACATTGCGAGACGCTCGGTGTTAAGGGTTGGGAGCAGCAAAAGCAGGAATCCCAGCACAGCTAAGGAGCACAGCTCATGAGGACTGAATGAGGTTTGACACGGCAGTGAAAAGTGAAAAGTGCAGAACAGTCACAAATTAGCCTGCAATGTCAGAGTGGCTCCAAACCAGCAGAAACACACACCAAGAATAATTATACGCCTTCTCTCTGACTAATACCGCCTTCAAGTGAGGGAAGACACAATGAAAATAGCCAGATACCCTCCGACACAGCCTCACCTGTCCTGCCTGTCAAAGTGAAAACACACACAACCTGTGCAGAGTACGCAGTCATATAAACACACACGCCCATGTTAGAAGGAGTAGTGTGTACTTTTTATGCAAACAAAGGATCTGCAGACACACACACACACACACACAGACACACACACCTATGTGTATGGGTACCACTTATGACAAGGAATAATGTATATCTCATATGAAAAGGAGCAGTCACTGGCTTAGGCTCAGAATGAGGGAGGAGCTAGAGATAATGAGCTGATATCCCTGGTGAGATAAATCCCTGGTACAGACCCCAGGCAGATCCACAGTTCGAGCTATCAAGCATTGTCTACATTCAAGTCTCCTGGCTAAATTCAAGCAACTGGTATAACTCATGTAAACTTGCTTCTCACAAAATAATATTGCATGCAAAAGAACATTCCTGAAATATACTGTGATAGACATATAGCTGTGTTTGACGCCCTCACCCCCCCCTTCCCATCTTTAGTTAATGTCTGAATTACCAGTAGGTTAGCACAGACCCAGGTGAGCTGAACAGTAAGCTCACACCTGTCAGATCTTCACAGGAAAATGAAACAGCACACAGAGGTTGGAGCTATTTATACATGTTGAAGACAGGTGGGGTTCTGAGAAGCCCTCTCACCTGAAAGCAGGGACACACGGCAGCGTATCCGTGCACACATGCATGGTCACAGCATGCCATACATTATCACATCTTCCTCCAAAATGCAGCGAGCAAACCAGGCCGTGGAGTAATCAGGTCATCCGGCGCAGCCATCGGTCAGCTCATCAAAGACACGCTGCCTGTCAGGTGGACGCCTGGTGTGCTTCGGACCTGAGCTCTTCCTGTGTTTTAACTCACACAGCTTTGTGCGGTTGGCAAGATGAGCATCTTTCAAAGCCCACAACTGTTCCTGCAGCGGCCCGTCATCAGCTGTTTGTGTGTTCTGTTCCCGCTTTCATCGTCTTTGCTCTTCTGTCACTGAAACGCTCGATGGGTAGCACAGCCCTGTCGTAAGCTCGCTTTAAACAAGAAGGGGTGGGGGGGCAGGGAGACAAGGACATTAAAGTTCCTCGCCCTCCGACTGACTGCTGTGTCCTGTAGCGCCCCCTGTGATATTTATTTATTTCACCCCCGTTTATTTTTTTTTCCTCTCTTTTTGAGCAATTACCTTCTCCTTGGCACACTGAGCTGAATGCTCATTATCAGCTTGGGGAACGGCAGGTTGACAGTGAGGAGGAAGCACCCTAAAAACAGGCGAGGCAGCGGACCCCGGCCCCGTCCCTGTCCCTTTCCCTCAACACGTCCCAGTAAATTGCCTATTATTTCTGCTCCTTCCTTGTGCCGCTCTGCTCCCGTCCTCTCCTGCCGCTTGGCGCTAATGACGCCGACGAGCCGCACAGATGCCGATCCGCCGGCACGGCGGATGCTCGTTAAACAAAGAGGATGCTCAGAATTACGGTTTTCAAAATGGCACGGATCATCCTCCCTGTCACAGACAAGCCCCTGTTGTGTGTCTGGTGGGGGGGGTGGGGGCAGGCCTGAGTCTGCTCAGGGCCAGTCTGGACACCTTGTTCCAAAACATACCCCATACTGATAACTGCTGAAGGGTTAGATTGTCTGCTGTCACCACATTATCATCCATTCAACACCCCCCTTCCCCCTGCTGCTTATATAGTGCATATTTTGGGCTTGTTTTGGGTTTGGATCAGAAACTTGGCTTTTTGGTTTCCAACCACAAGACCGTCATCATACCTGAGACTACAACTAACCAAAAACATAAATGAATGGTATCTGCACAACTTTTGGTAATCATAGTAAATGATAGATGTCAAACAATGAGCTTGTACACACATAAGGTACAATATACATATTCAAAGAACATGTTTTAGCCATTTACACACAGTAAAAAATTAGTGTGCGGAACTCCCATAACTAAAAATCAATACAGCAGTGCGTTCATTAAACAAAATGGAGTAACCTGGAGAGGGAAATTAATAACACATGAATTGTCCCTCAGTGAGAAGGTGCAGTGTTTTACAGGTGTTGGTATATGGTGACTGATCATTCTTAACACAGTCAGCAAACACTCTGCATGTGAGTGCCTGCTCTGTTAAACCTTCAGTACTTAGCTAGAGCGTCCCCTTCCTTACTACCCTTACCTTGGTTTAGGTGACGTGAGTGTGTCTAGGCCATGCACTCACACACACACACACACACACACACACACACACACACACACACACACACACACACACACACACTATAAGATAAGGGGGTTTCTGACAGAGATTGTGACGGTTTACTGTGGTGTGATAACAGTA
>JABJVR010000016.1:8897709-8908293 GCA_025773905.1 Chitala chitala | reverse complement strand
TCCGACCCCCCCATCCCGCTCCCCCGAGCATCAGGCCTGAACAGACATAATCTAATTGCTGCAGAGTGTCAGTTGGTGTTGTTTTCTTTTCTGTCCTCCTCAGCACCTTTCACATCTCGTCATGTCTCAGTTGGAGATGGAGGGGAAGGGAGGGGAGTACAGAACAGGGAGGGACAGGAGAAAGGGTCAAAGGGGCAGACTGGAAGCATGCGGTGCAATTGAGGTCGTAATACAAACCGAGACAAAGAAGTTGTACTGCTTTTTTCACTGTCTCAGTTTTACTGGACCTGAAAGATATATTTGTGCAAGAGGCCCAGAACATTGTGCAGGCTGTTAATTTATAAACTCCACTAGTCAAACTGGATAAAAGTGCAAGAATGTCAATGACTAAATAATGTCCTTGTAAGTAGAAAGGAAACAGAGGTGTTGATGGCTGGGTGGCACAGGCGTGGCAGCGATGAACCTGCTGTAGTGTACCTGGTTAACCTGTCTGTGAGGGCAGGACAATGCTTTGCATCAATCAGAGTTTGGGGGGAAATCATGGGCTTTCCTTTATGACAGCCTGAGAAACAGCTGGCTGTGGCAGGAACTGTGGTACGGATCCCCCCGCCCCCGGCATCTGTGGTTGGAGGGATGGGGTGAGTGGGGGAGCAGAAGCCCCTAGGAGACTCAAGCGTCCGGATCCCCAATGAGTTCACCTGTGACCAAACACCTGCCACGCACCTGTGTTGTAATGCATGGAGACATTTGGTTATAAAAGCGGAGAGAAAAGTGCTCTGTGTACACTTTGAACACACAGCTGCTCCGACGAAGACGCGTGCCCCTGCGCAGAAACTCACGCGCGGGTCAGAGCAGGGGCGCGATGCGCAGTGCAGCTGCGCGCGTTTCTGCGGGTGACAGATGCGCAGGCCTCTCAGCGCAGGTAGCCGTACCTGTGGTCGCCCCGTTCCCAGCTCAGCGGTGCTCTCACAGCTTGGAAATAGAGGTGTGCAGCTGAGGAGAGGTGATCAACACCTTCCTTCAAACAAGTCGCAAGAACAGTCTGCTAATTAAGACGGATGTATCATCAAGAGCTGAAGATTTTTTCACCTGTAATTGCAGCAGATAAACATTGAAGAGTTACAAAACAAGCAATTTCGTAAGTGTGCTTAACTTTAATTGCTTCCTCTGTATGGTTCGAACACTTTTGCCTCGGCTCACTGCAGAAACTCTATTCAGGCTGAGGCGTAGTACTCCCTCTATGTAATGTAGCCTATTGTTTGGTATTTTATTGTGTACTTTTATTGGAACATCTAGTCCCTCACGCCAACCCCACATGTCCTGCATTGTAGAACTCATGAAAACAGTGATCTTCTAGTGCTGAGAACAAGTATTCATCAACCCGCCCGCACAGCCTGTACTCAGAGGATATGAGGACACACACAAAACAGTGTTAATGTCCATTTTATTGACAAACGCAGTTGCTATTGGATTTATACCACTAAGGTCACTGCACAAAAAAAAGTATGCACTAAAAGTACAAAATGATAGACCACATTCTAGACATGCATAGTGTAAGAATTTATAAAATAGCGACTTTAGAACCAACAGTAACAATAATACAATGACAGCGAAATGTTGACAACCAAAAGACAAGTATGTATACAATATTATAAGACAGGAAGATATAGAGGGGTTATTAGATGCAGGTGGGTCACTAGTTTGGGGAGGCGATGACAAGAGGTGATGGTCTCGATTCGGCTCACCTCCTGCTCGGGAACAGATGAGCTTTCTCTCCAATTGGATTAGTCTGCATCCACATCTGCGTGCCCATCCACAGTCCGTGCTATCTGCCTCTTATTAACACTAATAAATGGTGCCAGTCCTGGCTCGCACACACAACGTTCGCTCTTGGGGCCTGGGAGTGGGGAAGGAGGTGTACAATGGAGAAACAGAGTGGGGTGGCGGCAGGAGAGATAGAGCAGAACATTGGTGGTGAGCAGGTAAAACAGGAAAAGAGCACAGTATATGGAGGCAAACACAGTGGGGAAAGCCACAGGGGCTTTTAGAGAGATTACAGAGGTGGTGGTCGAATGAAAGTGGAAGATGAGCAGCAAAAGGAGACTGTGAACACACAGGAAGGAGTTGGGCTCAGAGGCAAGTGTCTGCAAGACAGACGTGCGCATGCTTTAAACTAATGGACCAAAAGGTTAGATTATTAATCGGTTCCACCGGTCCATTTCACAGCCAACCACTGGACTCTGTTAACAGCTGCTAGTTCATCTCCTGACCAATCCCTGGCTCTGCTGGAGGCTGCTGATGGCTCAATAAAGTTCACAGGCAAACGTCCGATGTCGGGGCAGTTAATTGAACCGTCCACACTTAGCCAGAGTTAATGGAGTTTAATTATGAATGAAGAACATGGTGGCGATCAATCGGTTGACTGATGTCTTCTAATCAGAGATAAAATGTCGCAGCCGATCCTCATCTCTGTGACTAATGGTGCCGACCAGTGCCACAATTTTCAGCATCTGGACCTCCAGCCCAGCCCAAAAAAAAGATGGTGGGGGCCAGGGCGGGTGGAGATGGGGGAGCACATGGGCGTCAAACAGCTTCAGTGACCTTTTTAAGTGCAGGCCTCAGGCTGTGCAATGAACAGACACATAGAGAACCAGGTCTAGCCACAGCAGGGCTCCACAAAGGCCAAAAGAGGATCCATTGTGCTGGAAGGCAGCAGGCTGGAGCAAGGGTGAAGCGGTGCTGGGACACAAGGCTCTGTGTGAGAGGAAGAGCTCTCATTAGACCCGGCTCACCCCGGGTACATTTACAGGGCTCTGAAAAGGCACCACACCAAAGTAAGTCGGCTCCACCTTGCGTCCACCTTTTCACAGACCAGCAATGTGAGAAAGATCACTGGTCTGGTGTCTGTTCACAGAGGGAGTGCTGCAAATCACTTTGATTGATTAGGGCAGCTTTCCCTGAAAGGGTTAAGTGAGCCGGTTTAATGAGGGACAGGACATGGTGCAATCCTTTGAGAAAAAGGCATTCGGAAAAACGTCCTCATTAAAATCTGTCTGCCGATGGTAAAATGTCAATGGCAACACATAAATCAATCAACCCTTTTTTTTCCTGCAAACAGTTTCTTAGCCGGAAACACAAGCATTACAGAGAGCCTTACATACATTACATTACAACCAATGAGAACCAATAACAATTGGAATTTAAAAATAATGTGCAGTCTTCAGTCTCAATTTGTTCTGCAAACATTTAAGCCCTTCTCCATGCTATGACACCGATGCAACATTCACACTTAAACAAGGAAACCAGACGAACAGCAGTGGAGCAAGCTGTTACCGTGCGGCACCGACTGAACGTCTGTAGCTGCGGCCCACGGTGAGCCTGAGTACGGTGAGGGGTCTCATCAATAATGGAGTCACTTTGGAAAGTGTGTCAAACGCATTACACACGAGTTTGTTCCCGCTAATGTTTTCATCTTGAGAGGAAATGTGATTACACTCGTTAAAGCAATCAGAGGCCTCGCCAGCCACGAGGACCTGTAATCCGAACGTAAACAAATTCGCCCTGGCGGTCCGCCATGCGGGCCCTGCACCCGGCTCTCTGCACGTGCTCAGAATGACAGCGCTGCTGTTAGACCTAAACGCGTGTCAAATGGCACAGGCCCAGCGGGGGGGTGGGCGATCGGTGTGTAAGTGTAGGTGACTCTAAAATGCGTGAGAGATTAGAGGTCAATGAAAAAACTGACAAGGAAAATAAAGAGATAATATCACCTGGCATCAAGCACAATATTTACAAAAACAAGTTTTAAATAATGTCGTTTACTACGCTTTCTGGACACTAGATGAAACAATCAAAGTATTACACTGTATAGCATTACTATTGGGGGTAGGATGGAAGTTATACTGTGAATAAATATTGTATTTACATGACCAGGGAAAAAACCTACATTCAAGATACCACCTATATACAGTCATGGTGCAATGTCATTTACACTCTTCCTAATCCTACCCAGTGAGTAACCCTGCCAACCTGTCTAAACCCACCCAAAAAAATCACCAGCTGGCTGGGCCTCTCACAAACCCGCGCTCTCTACCAGGCTGGCGATCCACTGCCTCTGTCTTCATGAGCTGTTTCATTACAGACCAAGCAGAGACAAGAGAGAACAACGTGTTTAATGTTTTTTTTCCTTTGAACTTCACAGGTCTGTCAGATCCAATTTACTCAGCACCAGGTACAACACGATTTCAGGGACTCGACACCTGTTGTTTGTTTGCCTTACGTAATGGCACGCAGCTTTAAAAGAACCTGCGGCAGACGCCCCTCTCTGGCTCACCTTCCCTCTACCTCCACCTTCACCGCAGCACTATCACTCACTCCCCTTTCTCCACCTGGGTCATGTGACTCGACTGCATGTCTGCAGCCCTTGGGTCACAGCGGTTGTGAGTGGGCCTGGGTTTCATGTCAGCGGAGGCAGAGTCTGTGCAAAAATTCAATTACCCTGCCTGGCAAAGTCGACACCTTTCCCAAAAGCTGGCTCCCACACCTGCTGACTTCATTTCCTCTCCGATTGTGCTGAGAGGCTCCATTCACCTTCCAGGGAGAGAGTGGGGCGCACAACTGTGGGGAGCAGAGGGAATCCAAACCGCTGTCACCCTAGAGGAAGGGCAGCAAGGATGAGGGGGAGGCCCTGTCAGGGAGAGAAGCAGAGACAGAGTCATGTTTAGAAACAGAACAGCTACCAGTGAGATGGAGACGCACTCCCGCCTCGTTCATAGTTTATTTATGACAGAATTGCACAACAAGGTGCAGTCTAGTTGCGCGTGGGGGAGAAATGCAGTCTGTGCTCGGCGCAGATGCCGCAGTCCTGCTGCCGCGTACAAACTGAACAGCATCACACTGGCTCCTGCACCTGCTGGACACTTACTGTGGGAACAAAGGCCCTGCATAGGCTGAGAAAAACACAACTTTCAGAGGCCTGGCAGAGGTTAAGAAAAAACCCAATGTACAACTTTTCCAGCACAGTCCAACTTTTTTGGGATGAAAAGTGTTCTGAGCCAAACACCCAAGTGTGAAATCTGAGTGATAACTCATCTAAGCTCACTGATCCTTTTAGCTCGGCACACTTATTGCTAATAACAGTAAGCTTCCTCAGGACAGGAAAATACAGTAAACCGTCTGATATCACAACAAAAACAAAACTGCAACATCGACTGTGATACACATACCGGCTCAGAGCCGGCTGCGTCCCAGTTGGACTCAGAAAAGATGTTGCACGCTGACAAACAGCACAAATTTGGTTTTATAAATGTATTCAAACAGAGACCAGTAAAATCTTCTGAGCAGAGAAACCAAGTCCAGAAATAACTGGTATATACTGTTTGAAATAGGAGCATGTCACTGTCAGCACTCTAGGACAATAAGCTCTATTGCTAAGCTTAGTTTGAAAGACCAGGACCGGTCAGAAAATGTTCAGGGGCAAATGGCAGCTTTACCCTAAACTATCATTGAACACAAAACCACAGACTGCTCTTCAAAAAAGCCAGAAATGAAACAACACACAGTATACCTGTACTGAACAAAAACGAGATCATATGCACATTGTCCTTAATTTTGAACACCTAAGTCTAAGTATTGCTATATTCCACTTCAAAAATGCAATGAAGTTTACAACAAAAGCACAGGCTGGTAAAGGTCTAGCAAAGATTATCTTTACCTACTACTTAATGAACTGGGTAGAAAACCAAACTGTGTTCAGAAAAAAACAGTAGTGATAAAAATGTTTATGAAATGAGGCTCATTTAGTCAGTTTAGTCATTTAGTCAACCTGGTTTTGAACGTTGGTGTTAATGTGTGTTGCTGACTGGCGTGTGATTGGTTGATTGAGGCTGGAGCATGACCACAGTACAACATGTGTTCAGCTGGGTTTGTACTGACCCCTGGAAAACCAGAAGAGACAGTGTGTATGACGGTCAGTACATAGTATTTGTAGAAAATAAATCTTTCACAACTTCTATTTCTTCAAAGTATCAGAACCACTTCTTGTAAAATATTTTTACTATTTCTGACTTTTCTGGTTTATTAATAGCATTAAAGTGGTTTTAGTGAGAGACCAAAAACTACAAATGAAAACCCCCCCCCCAGGCAAGGGACAGATTGCAGGTAAGGCACAGGAAGCAGGCATAGGACATGAAGTAGGCAAAGAACAGGAAACAGGTATGGGACAAAAAAGGCAGGGAAGGGAGAGGAAACAAGTAAGGGACAAAAATCGGGCAAGGGACAGGAAACAGATAAGGCACAGGAAGCAGATAAGGGACAGGAAACAGGTAAGGCACAGGAAGCAGATAAGGGACAGGAAACAGGTAAGAGACAGAAAGCGTTCAGATGCTAAGAAAAGTAATACTTGGATCTAAAGTCAGAAGAGACGTTCTAACTCATCAGTGAGGTTAGTCTCTCCTGGACTGAAACAGATACCTGAAAGTCAGCCAGGCTATTGACCTCCCCTCATTTTACACACACCAGTAGGGTTCATAGTCACTGATCCTTACAGCAACCTGGCAGGACTGGATACTTTGCTCTCTGCTGGTTGATCAACACTAGTTAGATGTGTATGACAAACAGGAGGATATACTGAAATATATTTACTATGAGGCTGAAAGAGTAAAGCAAAGGTTTCCTAGCCTTCGTGAAACAAAAATAATTACCACAAGCTTTCCTGCAACTGCCATCATAAATGAGAATACACATATAGATCATTCTCAGGTGTGTTATAGCTATATTTTACTATGCTTTTTACTATGCCACTCAGTACTGAAGTGAACCCATAAACTATCCTTTAAGGACAGCTGGATGTGGACTCAACCCGACAGTTTCTGGTTCAAAAGGGTTCTGTTGTGGGACCCTTGAATAAGATGCGTAATCTGAACAGGCATTGTAAAAATTCTACCATATAAACAGATAAAAAACTGGGAGTGAGGTAGAAGAGTCAGCCAAGAAAATAAAATGTAAATGCTGTTGACATAAATATAAAAAGCAAGAGTGTTCGGTTTTCTTGATTTGTTGTCTTAGTTTATATTAGTCAGCCGCACTTCAAAATAAAGACAAACCTGCACGCAATTTCCACAAATGACACCGGAGAGATTCGGGAAGACAATAATAGAAGCTCCCTCAGCTCAGAGAGATGGAGGATGGGGCTGTACCTGTCTAACTGTGGAAAGGAGAGGAAATATGATTGCTGGCTGAGGCTGTTGATGCTTGACCTTTACAGAGAATCAGCTACTGAGATCAGACAGGTCCACTGGGTGTGCTGAGGCCCGGTGCAGGGGCTGGCTCAGGGAGGCAGAGCCGAGGCTAACTGTGCCATGCTGGAGCCTTTTGAGGCCCATAAAGGCGGGGCCGCAGCCAGCCCGTCTTGTACGTGTGCTCACGTACCTTCACGTGCACTGGGCTGCTTCCAGCTGTGACACGCATCTTTGTCATGTTACTGCTTAAAGCTGCCAGTCACGGGGCTCTGAAGTGCCAAGCAGTGGTGGTGATTTGTGTATACGTGAGCTGCTCCAAAGATTAAAGATTAATAAACAAAAAAAAAAAAAACAGACCATTTTAGGGAAATAAATAAATAAAATATGACCCATAACAGTCATGAGCACATAACAGCTGCAAAAGTAACGCTCTACCATGGCAAGCCTAAATTAATTCAGGTACACGAGATTGCCTTAATGAGTCGCACAATTAACTGAATAGTTTCTCCCTGTGCGCAATAACAGCATTTCTCAAGATGTCAGCATATAAACAGTCTGTGATCTCTGTGATATCTCTCAGCGAGGTGCTCAGTTTGAAGAAAGTGCTGAATCCTGAAGACCAAAGAGGACTCAGGGACAAAGCAGAGACCTACAGACGTCAGCACGGTTAACCCATCAGGCAGAAGTGGAGTGTGGGGTTTCACTCCGAAAGCATCTGGATCGAGGTGCTCTTCTGCACAAAGCGTCAGGGTGGGAAGAGAGCTGAGGAGGGCCTTGTGTCTGCGAGATGTTGCAGCCCAGCGGGCTGAGGTGCGAGAAAACACATGCCAGTCAGCAGCATCTACGCTTTCCCCGACAGAGCCTGGATAGATGCAAGATATCACGAGTGAGACGCTTCGCAATTCACGTGGGTTTTAACACTGCGTCTGAGTGATGTTTTAAACATATGGAGTATGGTGCTGTGATGACACGATAACAGTCTGGAGTAATTTGGTCCAAATGTGCACGTGTTACATTTGGTGCAGGTCCAGCTCGTCCTCAGCAAGCACAAAAGAGAGAACAGGATAGTACTAAGACATACTTAGGTTAACAGGAAACGGGACACCTGAGCCGCAGATCACCTCCCATGACAACAGCGGCCCAAAGTATGAAGCCAACGCTACAACAAAATGGATTAGGCATTTTAAAAGGACATGCTAGGAATATGTCCTTCGGGTATCTCAGTCACTTAAATTCTACCAGTGTCCCACAGAAAGCTTTGGAAACTTGAGGCAGCTGGGGTGCATCTTTAATGGAAAATGGGTGAAAATCACACAGACAGAACAAATATGTGAAGCTGACAGAGACCTTTAACAGAAAGACCTGGGGCTACAAATGCTGCCAAAGGGACTTTCCCCCAAGTTTAAATTGATTTAAATCTGATTTAAATTCTTAAGCACATTTTTTACTTTATTTTTGCTGATATATGCTGCAACGACCAATCACTTAAAGGATTTATTTCAAATATCGAGGCTTTCAGTAAAATACGAATATTGTATTAGAGGGTGTTTGAATGCTGTAGCTAAAACTGGAAAAATATACCTGCTATGAGCCAATACACCATTTTGTCCCATTTCATTGATAAATGCTTTAAGTTTATATTTACCTAGAGTGTCACAAAGACAGGGAGACAGAGACACTACAGATGGTTTCTACTGATTCATTGGTCCAGTTACTCAGACTCCTGCACTTCCTATACAGGTCAGAGGGTGACATTTCCAATCCTCAATTCTTTGTGGAATAACTCCTACAGGCAGAGCCTTTGAGGCAAATGGGTGCTTGCATTTTTTTACTCATTCTTTCCTTCAAAGCAACCCTTTACCAAGGTCTATGTCTTTGTTCAAAAAGGACGGTGTCATTATAACCGATTTGTGACAGAGAGGAAAAAAGCGAAGCAAGGCATAGATGAAATATCTTCAGAACTGCATATTGTATGGCCCTGATCAAATGCTTTCAGAGGAAGAAAAACCTGAATGCCTTTCTGTGATTCCATTAATTGGGGCCTTTCTTGCAAATAACCCGAAAACTGCATTTCCCTTCCATGGTCGGGGACTGTCCTATAAATATAACACCTTACTCTCCATCTAAGACAAACACACACAAACACAAGCACACACACACACACACACACACACACACACACACACATATGCTCTCTGTTCCTCTTACTCACACTAAATGCACCCACATACTTGAACATCCCACAAAAATACACAAGTCGAATTTGTCTTTCTCTGCACCATGTGTAAATACACTGGTCTTCTGGTCACATTCTTATGTACACTCACACACACAGGCATGCAGAAACAAATGTTCTCACATACACACACACATTTTCACATATACATACACACCTACGGGCAAAAATAATTTCACACACCCACACACCCTCTGCTTCCGTCTAGCACACCTGTGAAGGCTCCAACCCTCTTCTCTCACAGAAATGCATGCACAGACACACACACATATGCATGCACACGCACGCACACACACACACACACACACACTAGTGCACACAAGAAATTATAGAATTAGACCGAGGCACTGGTCGGTTGTCAGGTGTCTATACACTCTATGATATTGCTTTCCCATCTTTCTCTGCTCTCCTGGGATCCTCTGAGTAAACAAAATCAGGGCCCTATCTGCCCTGTTGGCCCTGCGTCTGACTCCTGAACTGCACCATCCAAACTCAACATCTCCTCTCAGATCTCTCCTGTTTGCACAGCCAAACCTCTCCACATGGTCTGTCTTCCCTCTGCTCTCTTTGCAACCTGTTTTAAAATGTTGCTGAAAGCCTCATCCTATTTTTCCAGAGCTCCATTTCCCTGCACGTCTCTCTTCAAAGTTTCAACGCAGGCCAAACAGTAACGATGTGCCACTCATGACTTTCACACTAACCTGTCACAGAGCCGGGTCCACGTTCGAATCAGAGGCCCAGTATAGAAGAGGCTGGAAGGTATAAAAGAGAAGAAGGGACTTGGGTATCCCTCTGTTCCAGATCCAGACACTCAGGCCATCACTTGTGGAAGCAAGAGTGTGAACACACGTGTAGACATGCTTTCTAGTGTCTGGCTTGTGGAGTCATGCGCGATGCGAGACGGAGCTCCGCCTGCCAGCCTCTGCACAGAGCACCGAGGACACATCCCCAGTGCTATGCTCCATAACAACCAGGCAATACATTATTCATCTCAATCAATTGCACTGCACCTTTGAAGATGAAAGTTGGAGACAACGTGCAGGAACCTGGGACTGTTTCCACCCCAACCCCACAGACCCCGGGGGGGGCCCCCCCCCCCCCCGGCGCGCGCGG
>JABJVR010000016.1:8852511-8890929 GCA_025773905.1 Chitala chitala | reverse complement strand
ACCTCAGCTGTATCATACAGTACTCTATAGTAATGCTGTCTGTGTACTACCTCAGCTGTATCATACAGTACTCTATAATAATGCTGTCTGTGTACTACCTCTGCTGTATTGTACAATACTCTATAGTAATGCTGTCTGTGTACTACCTCTGCTGTATTGTACAGTATTGCTACCTCTGATGTGTCCATATACCACTATTGACTACTGATGTGTCTAACACTGAGTGTATCTATTCTGTACACAACCAGCAATGTATCTACAAACAATCATCAATGAGTCTGTGTTCTAACAGTGAAACATCCTGTTTTTACTGACACAGTAATGTTTTGTAAAAAGGTGCAGATCTGCAGATAAACTGAGATATGGAAGTACCTACTCTCTTGCTCAGAGGCACACAGGCTGATATTTGAATAAAATAAGACTAGCTAAAAGACATTGTGAATGTATTAATGAAGACGCATGCATGCGCACACGCCCACACGCCCACACACCGCACACACCAGCACCAGTTTGTGGACTGCTTTAGGACAGTAATGTGAAATCCAGTTTTCAAAACCCATGACATCTGAATTATTGTGTATTGTCAACCGCCAACTGATTTATGTCAGTTTCCATTGGCTACTTTGTCGGTTGTCATAGGAGCCAGTCACTGACTGACAGCACACAACAACCTCACCCACCATACACTTCAAAGACTCCTTTCTCCCATCACTGCTAAAAAACAGGAGACACATAATGCTAAGGCTGCAAACTCAGGTCCCATGAGGTTCTCTGGACATTGTGTGCAATAAAGATGAAAAACTCCAGTAAAATATTCAGCTCCATAACCACATAAAGTTGCTAGGAACATAAGCTACGCAGCAAACTGTAAATACAAATAGACATAAGCATGTCTAATCAAAAATGCAAGTCAGCCCAAACTGCAAGACCATACAATAAATACACTTTACATCACAAATATTTATAAAGCAACAAATTATTTTTAATAAAGCTTTCAAGTAAATTAGTGGCCATGCCAATGAGTAACTTATTCAACAAATCATAGAGTTAATACTTAAGAGTACCAAATAGCAGGGCTACTATCATTTTTCAAATGTGTTACTGTGGTACAACATAGACAGGACTTTCAAGAAGCTACTAACTCACTCCAGCCACCACTGGACCACTAACCTGATAACATCTTCTCTATGCATCTATGAATTGAAGTACACTTTAATTTAATGTAACGTGCTATAGGGAACTCCTGTCAGTTGCCTCAAAGTGTGTATCTGTAAATAATGCATTATTAGACATGAAAGAGTACGGCTTACAGAGCTAGGCTTCGCAAGCGAAATAAAACCACTCTCTAGAGACCACTGTGTTTTTCCAGTGCGCTCCGACATGGAGGCAGTTTGGTACGTTTGCATGTCAATTCCGTGTACATGTGTATACACAAACATGTACATCACATGATGATAAGGTTAATCATCACATATTTTGACACAGTAAAAGAGTGTCCCTCTGAAACATCTCAGTAGCATTTGGATTCTATAGCACTTGGATGGAACTCTGACAGTACCACTGTGGCACCTGGATAGAACTCTAACAGCATGGTTACAGCACCTGGATAGAACCATGACAGCACCACTTCAGCACCTAAATAAAAATCTGACAGCACCACTATCGCACCTAGATAGAACCCTGACAGTACCACAATAGGACCTGGATAGAACCCTGACAGTACCACAATAGGACCTGGATGGAACCCTAACAGTACCACAATAGGACCTGACTGGAACCACAGTATCACTGTAGCCCTTAGATAGAACCCTGAAAACACCACTATTATAGCACCTGGATGGAACCCAAACAGCATATTCTTTAGTTTGTTCTTTAATAAGAGCAAAAATATTGTACTGCCTACTCTAACCTTAAACACAATAATTTACATTTAAATTGTAAACATTGAGTAATGCAAACATGACAAAATCTATCCAATGAAATTAACCCATAACAACTCCTTGACCTTAGTGTATTAGCTTGTGCTGACAGTGGATAATGGGCAGTTCTGACTGCAGTCTGCTTTGCTACAGAAAGCAGACATGAACATAATCTGTCTGCAATGGCACTGACGACAAAGCTGCAGTGTTTGCCCTCTCCTGCCAACAGTAAGTGCTGTTAAACAACAAAAATCTCAAGAAGCGCTACACCAGCCATGGGCAAGCCACTGTACTCAGTTCTCTATATACACAACAAACCAAGAATGCTAAGATGAATCCATGTGTGCATCAAAACAAACATCTTTAATTTTTGTGCAGATAAGAGACGGCGACTGATGGAATAATTTCTGTCCTCAAAACAAAAGTACCAACCGATTTATGTTTTACTAGAGTAACTTCTTTTTTTCCTGCAGGCATGGTGATCTCATAGGTTCCTACTGACTGGATGACCTGATGCGTCTCTGCCAGGGATATGGGCTCATTCCAGACTGCTGAGAGAATTTTCACTCCAAAAAGATGCTCCTTATTCATCCATAGCTACTCTTTCAAGCTAAAACGTGAAGCAATATTATTGTGTTTGCCAGTGTGTCTACAAGCAGAAACATACTTAGTCTTCTTCTATTGATGTGTAGCCTAATAGAAACCAGTAGCAATTACTTATAACTGGGGTGTGGTTAGCTTTCTGGAGCACTCTGGCTGCTGTGGCATCAACCAGTGGAAGCTGGACACAAACAGAGGTGGAGGGTAGACCCTATTTCCAGTGTAAATGTGCTTTGCGTGTCTTGAAAAAGTGCTATACAAGTTTAATGTTCATGTCATTTAATTATGAACCTGGATTTGTAACCAAACTGCTGCGGGTCATAGTTCTGGGAAAGGCTCTTATCCATTCAAAGCAGTAAGAATCGACCCTGTGGTACCGTGTTAAGCATTCCTGTGGTTCAGCTCCAAAGCACCAGTTAAGTTGCCCATTACAAGAATGATACATGACAATGCACAGAACTGTAATTTATCTCTTCCACTAACTGTTACTCATTCCCAGTTTTAGGTTCTGCCGTTTATTTAATTCTACCCCTGGCTCATTGCATTGCCAGTAAAGAACAATTATGAAACCTCAGTGCATATGTGAAGTATATCTGCAGTAGATGTTGACCACGATCTTCTTGGTTGTCCTGCACACGTCTCATCTAGCCACTGCCAATTTCCAGAAAGCATCGCTTTGTCGTACATAAGCAGAAAAGATAAGTGCTAATTCCTGTGTGGGCCTACACAGTCCACTTCTGTTATCCCTGGCAGGCCAAAGAGGCCTGTGATCCAGCAGCCATTAACCAGCAGACCCGTGAGCACACAAATTAAGCTGAGCGACAGACTCAGTGGAGAGGAACCTTGCCAGGGTATTGCTGGAGCTGAACTAGGGGGCGATGAAGAGCTTCCCCAGTCCTACCTCTCCTTCTCCCATTGGCATCTGAGAGGGCAACTCTGTGCCCCATCACCCCACAGCCTCCCTTTCGCTCCACTCCATCTGTTCTCCTGCGTGGTAGTCCTCCCCCATGCCATGACACATATGCACACTCCTGCACATGCAAGGAAATGCGCACCACCCACACACACATGTGCAGTTACACAAGCACACACGAAAACACCGGAGCACATAACAACACAGAGGGCACATGCCACACCCCCAGAAAGATCCAGAAACAGTGATGCATGCAAGACTGACAGAGACTCATAAATATACACACCTCCACCAACACACACATGCTCACAACAGCAACGGTGGCTGCACAAGCTGTCTAGAGTGTTGATGCATGTGACCACTCCACAATCACTTTTTGCAAAGCACATCAAATTCCTCCTGACCCCAAGAGTTTTTTTTAACACAGTTTTTGTCTTTCCAGTATTTTTTTGTTCAATGGCAAGCTGCAATTCAGCCAAATTCTCCTATGCAAATTGCCATTTGAATAATTGAAGCAACGTGTGTTGTTGTTTTAGAGGGAGCTAAAATTCCCCAAACGGAGCGGTTGGCTTTGATGAATCACCGGGGGAAGGAGCCGTGTCTGCTCTGAATAGTCTCATATCCTGTTAGTGAAGACACATGCAGACACACGCAAATGCACACGCATAACCGCCATCACCAAAACAGGAGCCCATGCAAGCCTCAGAAGACGCGATAAAAGGACATAAGCCCTGCATAACGGTGTTAAAAACAGCATTACAAAACTATTTTGTACACCTGAGACAATCATGTGTTCTTGACAAAAAAATAAAAAGATTATGTCACATTTCTGCAATAATCTGACAAAGGATGATGATGTTTTGTTACATCTTGGTAAAACATGGGCCAAAATTTCCCACAATGACCCATTAAATCACATCAATAAAGTCCTGAGTCTTGAGAAGGTATTTAACATTACCTATTTCCTTTCCTTTCCAACACTAAAGTGAATAATACTAGATATTGTAATAATATTACAAGTGCAATGGAACACAAAGTTAAAAAGACAAATATCAGTTGTGTCAGCATGTAAAGACCCTTAATGTTGTATAATGCTAGGCATTTGCAGAATAATGTATAATTAAGGCATATTACAATATAAATAATGAACGTATTGTACTACTGTACCTCGCATATATGTTTGTATACACAGAAAATTTGTAAATATATAGCGGTAAAACATAACATTCCCATCAGCAATTACACATTTGCCTGAATATAGCAGGCTAAAGTGATTACAAGTTTGTGTTTTTTAGTTTATAAAAGCCATGACTGCAAAACTACAGGGATTGTCTACAATCAGAGTCATCTCTGGATTTTAAGATCAACATGTAGTATAATCTTTTAGCAGTAATTATAAAAGATAACTGACATTGAAGACATTATCCTCTAACCCTGAGTCCACAAAACCCAAAGTGTACATTATTTAGGCTTCATGTGTTCCAACAAGGGGTGGAAAAGGGACTGGTGTGGTATGACACACCCCTTCCCCAGGGCAGTGAAAGTAAGGGAGGGGTGCAGGGCCCACAGTAATTAAGCTGAAACAGAGGAGGCGCGTGGAGTAGCGTGCCAGGCTGGGAGTGCCAGGGCGTGCCAAGCCGCGGACGGCCATCTGTTGATCACGCACAGGGAGGACGGGGGGGTGGAAGGTGCCAATGTGGCCTGCCGCTAATACTACCACATACAGACAACCCTGCCGCCTTCTTTACCTGCCGCCTCCTCTGGATGTGCCTGTTTCCCAGACAGAATCCAAAATGCTGTCTCTGCTATCCACTGTAGAATGTTGCTCAACTCTTCTCTGTGGATGAGCTCACTGAAACTGGTTGTGTTTGAATAGTGACAGATTTTCCTAAGTGTCCACAGTGAGTTTGCATGTGTGCCTGAGAGTGAATGTGTGTGTGTGTGTGTGTCTGTGTGTGTGTGTGTGTGTGCGTCTGTCTGCGCATGTGCTTACACTGCAGTGAGCTCTGACTAATGCTACCGTCTGTCAAGTCTCATTGATGTCATGTAACGACCCATCCTAATTAGAGAGGTTGGGTGCACGTATCATTAACAAAATGTTCATGTTAGTAGCAATTGTCTCCTCTAATTAGTAGCCATTTCTGGAACATGGATCATGAAGTTATCTGGAGGCTGGAACAGAAAATAGAAGCAAATTGATAGCAGGGATGCACCAAAAGGAAGAACCACTCCAGAAATGAATGCAATTTATGGAAAGTTTTAATCACATGGTAAATACAGAACAACTGTATTATAATGTGCAGTCATAGGCCTTTTGCGAAGATGAGAAGTGTGGATACACATGGAGATGAGTCTCAGGGCCAGTGAAAAGTGCTTCACAACAGTCACGCCCAGATGCAGAAATTCGCTACAAAGATAGTGCCTGAAGGAGACAGTGATGTGGTGGTCTCCTACACAGTGGTCACAGAAGCTTAACGAAACGATGCTCATTAGGATGCAGGTGTGGTTGGAGCAGTAAGGACCACTTGCACATTGTTTGGAAGACAGCGTCTGAAGCGGTCAATTAAAAATGTTAGATTGCGCGTGCACGGTCACTAATGAGCCTGTCCTATTCCACCCTGCAGTCTGGCCGCTTGCTTTTGAAGTTGACCCACAGTTTTACGGCAAGGCTCCTTATCATACATTAACTACCGCACGTAGCAGCAAAAATATTTGTCGCATTATCCAAAGTGAATAAAATGACTTGGAACCCTCTACAAAGTCCTCTTCATTT
The DNA here is from genome assembly GCA_025773905.1 of Chitala chitala. Taxonomy (NCBI): domain Eukaryota; kingdom Metazoa; phylum Chordata; class Actinopteri; order Osteoglossiformes; family Notopteridae; genus Chitala; species Chitala chitala. The sequence goes on along the minus strand of JABJVR010000016.1, from coordinate 8,884,724 downwards.
CAGCTAAACGCCCTGCCCTCTTGAAACTAATGACTCCAGATGCAAAATTTCGTTCATTATTGTTCACTGGCCGTCAAATTATCCCACTTCCTGCTGGGTTAAACTGGGCAATGACACTGTATGGCTGTCCTGGTGTCACTGCCAGACAGCCTTAAAGAGAGGCAGCAGTGTGCGTCCCTTGGACATGGTGGTCACCTGTCGGATACAGTTATACATATACAGACACTCCGATAAACGAGGTCACTCCTGTTCCCTTCCCAAAATGCAAACTTTTTCACCCACAAACACCTACACAGGAGATATCTGAACTGCTGTCAAAATGAACTGATCACTATCTAAAAACAGCTCAGGTGGTCTAACCCCATTCCAACAAAACAAATAAACAGCAAACAAGAAGTTCTGGCACTTTTAATGAAAGGACATTTTAGAAGAAAAGGCCTGTTTATGGGGACATGCTCTGACATGCATTTTTAGCAGTTGGTGTTTAGTGGGGAACTTCCATCTCCACAAGGACAGTAGACCCTGCGCAGACACAGAGACACACACACATACACACACAAACACAAATGCACGTACACACGCACACACAATGACTTTCTCACCCCACCAAGGGGCAGTAGGTGAGAGTGGCAAGTTTGATGGGCCGCCGAGGGCCTGGTTCCTTCCCATTAGGCCCGTCGGACCACCTGCCAGGCTGCTGGATGAAGAGCCTCGCTTCAACCCCACTGGACTCATTACAGGCCGGCGAGCAATTACTGTCTCCTTTGGACAAATCGACTGGACCGGGTACCCCCTCCTGTTCCTGCTATCCCATTATGAAGAGCAACATGCGATCCACACCGCCCCCGTTACCAGCAGAATGACTGTTAAACCAGGAAGAAGGAGAGGTGTGAGAAGGGGGCTTGGGAATGTATGTGTGTGTGCACATGTGTGTGCGCACATGTGTATGCCTAAGCATGTGTGGTGAAGGTGTAAGGAACTGGTATGGCATGACGGGTGGTAACCCAGCCAAAGGAATCTCCTCCACGGTCACAGCTTACCGCAAGCCATCGGCAACCACCAAAAGAGGTGCTTCTGTGAAGACAATTTGCCCCCCTAACACCACAAACCCCACACAGCAGTAAAAGACTACAGCCTTGTCATATCATTAGCAGCTGGTTTTGCAATATTCAGTGACCCAAAATGGAAAAGTGTTTCTGTGGTCTGTTCTGACCACAAGGCCTAAGTCATGCTACGGACCACATTAACTACACGCTATGGCTACACACTGCCATTACTTAACTACACACATTTAAGTAAAAACTACCAATAACCCTATAAACCATAGCTTTCCATTACAAATATTCAAAAAAATCTTGGGACCAAAATGTAAAAAAAAAAACATTTTCAGTTAGTACATGTTGTGAATTGAACACATTTCACAAAGCTTAATAAAGCAGAACTTTACGTATAAAACTTGACCTTCATGACAAAAAAAAAAAAGAATTGCTCAATAAGGACACTTTTTTAACCTCTTTACTACACACTTCTGAATGTCCTACTACTGATTTAACAGAGGTCTAAACACACACGTCTTAAGGCTTATTCAGTAACTGGCCCTAGGAAACCAAGCAAGCGAGTCATTACGCAAAGCCTCTCATTTCAATAAAAAGCTTTCTATTTTACAAATGTAATTACTTGCCTTTAATAAACTGCTCCTTACTGGGGCAAAGTGGTTATTAATGCTGAATGCTGAACAATTGTTTTCTAGGCTGAAAAGCATTACTCTGGATGGAGAAGCTTCACCAGAGCCCGTGTAGGGCCTGTCTGGAGACTGGGTGCTCAGAAGCTAAAGTTAAAGGCAAGCACAGGATCAAACCTGCCTGACACAACAGGCTTCACTAAATGAAACCTGCCTGACACAACAGGTGTCTTGGGAGTGGCCTCAGTTGAGGATGTGCAACTCTAATCAGGACCATCAGTATAGTCTCAGCAAGTACCTGACCCTCTTTCCATGATTTTTGGTTCTGGTGTTAGTGCTGGTGCTAGGACAGCGCTGGAACTTGTCGAAATGTGAAACAGCTCATGTTTCCACTACCTCTCAGTGTGTCTCATAGACCTGCTCCAGTGGCAACACAAGAAAACATGGCAGCTGAGCAAACAGATAATGTTCCCAGAACATTCACTAACGTTACCAGAACATCCAGAATATTCACTAATGTTCCCACAATGTCCTGAATATTCTGGAAATGATAGTGAATGTTCTAGCAGCATTCCCTATTTGCTGGAGGATCACATCCTCTGTACTGTGGTGCTCGTAGCTATCAAAATATATTTTCATATCTAAACCTAACTCATTCAGCATCTTCAGACTTATTTCCAGGTAAAAGGCAATTTTAAAAAAGTAAGTTTGATCTCTCTAACATTTAAAGGTGAAAATAATATCATCTGACTACACTACAACTTTTTCAAACATTTTTCAAAATGTAGACATCTGTTTAAATATTTTAAATGTTTGAAAAGGCTGGCCATGATGCTAGCAGCATTTGCTAATGGAGAATAGTTTGTGCTGTTTGTCCCACCATTCATCATGGGTCCTCTTCCAGAACAACAAGGTTTAGATGTTGGTTTTGTTCTGGTTTTGCAGCACAGGCACCTTTTTTCCACTGGAAACATAGATTGGTTCTCATTTTGGACACCTGTACCAAGAACCATGTCATTCAAAGAGCCCTGAGTGGATTTTTGTGATGACTCACACACTGAATTCAAGACCATTTACATTATATAGCACCTTTCATACCAGCTGTGTTGCAAGGCACTTCACAGGGAGCTTCAACAGACAAATAGTATGACAGAAATCTGGAGTTTAAGTCAGATGACAACTGAGGAGAGAATACATGTATGTTGATGCCGGGAGTTAAATTAATTAATTGCATTCTGCCTCAATGTGCACTTGACACAACTTCGTGATTGTGAAGACAGAGGCAGTGTCCGAAATCACTCCCTACTCACTATATAGTGCGTTCGCCATTTTGTATTGCTGTCCCAATATTTAGTGAGTAACTGTATCCACTATATAGCGCACAAAATATCCCACAATGCATCATTAAAAGTACTGTACAACCAATGGTCACTAACCCAGCACTATATACCATAATGCATTGCGTTTAAAAAAATAATGCATTGTGCTAAAAAAAGTAATAATGCACTGCACTGAAAAAAGAAAAATTTGGTGAAAAATGGCAGAGAAGCATGAGGAGTTCTAAAGGTGTTTATCTTGAGAAAAGTTTTTTCGATGGAGCACTGCTTTTGTAAACAGGCTCGAGATAGATCTGAGTTGTGGCGCAAAAAAACTATTTAATATAAGCTGTGCAAATCACAATGCAAACTTGCACAAAATACATATTTATTGGCAAAATATATATTAATATATTTATGATATTACACAATAATAAGTTGGTAGATGTCTGGTTTTATTTATTTTCCACCACTATTCGTTACGTTTTATTTATAATAATAATCAACGACGCAGAGAAATTGCCAGGGTAGTGTGGTAGTGTTCCAATACTACTTTGTTAGGTGAGCACATTTTGTAGTCCACTATTTTTAATACCCTACATAGTGACTAGGGATTGAGTGAGTAGGGAGTGGTTTCGGACACAGCCAGAGACAGTGTGAACATGTGGAGCGTCACCCAAATGCCGATTCAACACGGTGTGATGCGATACCCCAGTGACACGCAGCCAACAGCAACTGGTACGAGAGTCACAGAGACCTGGCATGATATGGCAAAAGTTGGGCTTTTGAACATCAGGGGCCTCCTGAAAAGGGGTGAGCCAAAAGATTGACAGGGGAATTGCAAGATGAGAAGGGGTTGCTCTAAGACACAAATGAGCCTTGTGGATAACAGGGTAGGGCGTCAGTATGACCTCAACGGTGCCCTCATTCGGCATTCTACGATAGGCACCGTGGGCTGACAACGTGTCACAGAAGGAAGCAGCAGAGAGTGGCTGGGGGGGGGGGGTGAGCTGATGACATTTATTTTTCATATTCTTCAGTAAACAGAGGGAACCGGAGAGGGGAGATGACACAAAGGGGAAGATAACGGCCTGGTGTTCTGGAGCTAAGGCAGGAAGAGCGACAGCCAGCCTTTGTGTATGTGAACGTATGTGTGTGTGTGTGTGTGTGTGTGTGAATGTTTGTACTGTGTGCCTATGTGCTGAAATGTACCTGCGAGCACATGTGTGTACTTGTGTTGGTGTCGTATGTAGTGAACTCATATGTGACTTTGCATGTATATTTCAAAGGTTTTTCTACATGTTTATCAATGTATTCGTGCATATGTAAACATTTCTGTTTATTTTAATCTGTGTTTAAATGTTTATTTTAATGCTACTGTCTGACTGTGTGCTTGTGTGTTGTCTGTGCTTGTGTGTGCTGTTGTCTGAGTGTGTGTGTGTGTGTGTACGCTGTTTTCTCATTGAACTGTGCATGTTAATGTTTGCTGTTGTTTCATTGCATGTGTATGTGTATGTGTGCTGTGGCTCAGTGTGTGTTGGTGTGGGTGTATTCTTTGTCTTGTGTGTGTGTGTGTTTGTGCGAGTACATGTGTGTGCTGTTGTCTATGTGGGCAGGTATGTGTCTGTTTACTTTTGTCTGTGTGTGTGTGTGTGTGTGTGTGTGTGTGTGCATGTATGTGAGTGTGTACTGTTGTCTGTGTGGGTGTGTGCTGTGTTTTGTGGATGTGCACATATCTATGTGTGTGCATGTGCATTTTGTTGTCTGTGTCTGTGTCTGTGTGTGTTTGTGTGTGTGTGATTGCACGCTGGGTGTGTGTGTCTGTGCGTGTGTGCATGTGCATGTTGTTGTCTGTGTTTGTGTGTGTGTGTGTGTGTGTGTGTGTCCTCCCTTTCCTCCCAGTGCTGCTGACTCAGTGTAAACTGACTGTTTCTGCTGAAGCTGAGCGGCACCCACAGCCCACCAGGCTCCCAGTCAGCAGCTGCAAGGAGAAGTGGTGAGCACACACGTCCGCTTCACCCCCCATGTTGAGGTACACCCCCCCTTGTCAATCTGCACATGCTTTCCTATCTATGGAGCCCCCCTCCCGTGCCACACAATCCACACTCCTCCACACAGCTGAACAAAGCCTTTCAAAAGATATGAAAGGAAGAGCTCATCAGCTTCCAGAACATTCTCTGTGCCACTGCTGGGATGTTCTCCTGATCCCGAAGAGTTAATGGGGCCAGGGAGGCAAACTGCTTGTTTACTGTTCAGCCTCTCTAGGCAGCATCAGCATCAGGCATGCAAAAGCAAATCAAACACTAAAATGTTGTGGGAGTTGACAGGGCAGTTTGAAAACGCTTAACAAAGTGTTTTTGGAAAGATTTTCATTGGGGATTCACACAGCCTTTTAAGAGCTCTGCACTTAAAAGGACAGATCCATGTTTGGGTGTTTTGTGCTGTTCAGTGAAGATGTCATTTCATTAACCAAACATTACTTTTTATTTCTGTGCAACCCTTCAAGCTAGCTTGGACTAAAAGACCCGGGTCTCACCCGCTGGAGATGAGACCAGCTTATACAGCTTCATTTCAGGGCTATTGCCAAGTCATTAAAGTCTCATTAATCCGGTTAGACCTTTAACAAGCGCATTCTTTAGCACCGTGTTGCTCGTGTGAATCTGTCTGTGATAATCATTAAGCAGTGTAACTTTGACGTTTTACAGAAAAAAAAACACAAAAATCTGTCATTCTACTTGTAATTGTCTTTCATTAGTGAAATTCAATACAAGCCTTATAAAATGCATTACTTCAGTCATGTGAACAACTGTAGATCCAGGCATGACATGCATACAAACCTGATTCTCATTTAGTTATACGAAATTTGTTCAGATTTAGTATGTTCTCATGCTATTCCAATATTATACTGTGCCTGTGGCTGATGAGAATGTGCCCCTGAGCCTGTGGGTGAAGGAGACGTGGGCCCTATCTAACAAAGCTAGTTCGAATAAGATAGGGTTTAAACTAAGCTGCTTCTTTCTGAAACCTAACAAGCTGAATCTGCACTAATGGGTCTCATGGTAGTACACTACTGGTCAAAAGTTTTAGAACACCCCCATTTTTCCAGTTTTTATTGAAATGTAAGCAGTTCAAGTCCAGTGAAAAACCTGAAATGGTGCAAAGGTAAGTGGTAAACTGCCAGAAGTGAAAAAACAGTTTAGATTAACAAAAAATTTAAAATAATGTACATTTGAGAGTTATACAAAAAGGCCTTTTCAGGGAAGAAGTAATCGGGTATCAATTCACAGTTGTTTTGCAACAATATAAGTAATTTAAGCTTTGAAAATTTGTGCTAACAATTCCTACAGGTGTCCCAACTTTTGTTGATTATTTACATGCCCTCTGTCTTTATAAAAGCAGTGTGGAACACACTTCTCTCTCTTAAGCAATATTTGGACAGTATTGTACCGCAGGAAGTTCTCAAAATGGCGAGAAAAAGGCAATTAACAAAGGAAGACAGACAGACAGACCATTATAACCCTTAAACATGTGGGTCTTTCTTTTAAAGAAAGCCAAGGTGTCAGTGAGTACAGTTTCCTACACCATCAAAAGGAACTTGGAAACTGGAGGAAACTCTGACAGGAAGAGGTCTCGAAGACCCAAAGCCACAACAGAGTCAGAAGACAAGTTTAATAGCTTGCATGACAGGCGGCTCACAGGACAACAGCTTCAAGCACAGCTTAACACTGATCGAAGTAAGCAAGTCTCAGTTTCAACTGTGAAGATAAGACTTCAAACTGCAGGTTTGACTGGTGGAGTGGTAGTAAAAAAGCCATTGCTAAGATGGCAAAATAAGAAAAAAAGGCTTGCCTGGGACATGAAGCACTGCCAGTGGACTGCTGAAGACTGGACGAAGGTCTTATGGACTGATGAATCAAAGTTTCAGATCTTTGGTTTGTCACACAGGGTTTTTGTACGCCATTGAGTAGGGCGAAAGGATGGTTTCTTAGTGTGACACCTACTGTCAAACATGAAGGAGGAAGTGTGAGGGTCTGGGGCTTTTTTTGCTGGAAATGAGTCAACGATTTGCACAGGGTGAGTGGCACCCTGAATCAAAACTACTACCACAGCGCCATACAATACCCTCTGGTGTATGCCTGGATGGTCAGGGGTTCATCCTGCAACAAGATAATGACCCAAAACATACCTCCAGGCAGTGCCAGAACTGCCTTAGAAGAAAAGAACAAGACAGTAGGCTTCAAATCATGGAATGGCCAGTGCAGTCTCCAGACTTAAACCCCATTGAGCTGGTTGGGGATGAACTGGACAGAAGGGTGAAAGCAAAGCAACCTACAAGTGCAACACATTTGTGGGAACTTCTGCAGCAGTGAACTCTCCAAACAATATTTGATATTCATTGTAGAAAGAGTGCCACGAGTGCGTTTGGCTGTTACAGCTGCAAGAGGTGGCTACTTTGATGAGTCAAAAATTTAGATTACATTTTGTTACAGAAAACAATTCCGTGATTTATTTTGGATGTCCAATTGTTTATTTTTTCTATTCTTTATTTTCAGAGTACATTGAGACATTAAACCACGTTCATGTCAATAAAATCTGGAAAAATGGGGGTGTTCTAAAACTTTTTAGCGGTAGTGTAGTTAACAACTGTCCTTAACTACCAGCTTTAAGCACGCAAGAATATCTCAGGGCACATGCACATAAATCCATGGTGTTTGCAGCATGTAGCCAATAGTCTGAACATTATGCATGTCCTATCCATCTTACCTTCTCACCTAAAAGCACAAGATCAAAATCACACACAATATGTAGAATGCAGGCAGAGTCCAGAGAGGGATTCTAGCAGAAAATTTATGTTCAATGCATAGCAAACATTTGTTTCTTCACTAAATTAAGTTGTCTGTATCTTAAAATCATGTAAATGGTGTAACATTTGTAATGTAAGGTCTACAGTCTAAGGATAGCTGATTTTTTTTAACCTGTTCATTTTGTTCTTGGTATTGGATAAATAAAACTTAAAAAGGTTTACAGTCTTATTTATACAGTCCTTATTATTCTTTAGCTGAAACCTCTAATATGAAAAGGTCTTGGATGCAGGGCAAGTCCAAATAAAATAAATATTACTCCAAATGGTATGTATAATGGCCATAATTTTCACTGTTGTCTGTGTTAAATATTTAATAAAAGAAACTGAGAGTAATTTGCAGATTATAAAAGTTCTGTTTAATAACTACTGTCTTCCACACAACTGTACAACCCAGCAACGTATTTATATATCATACATTTACAGCCAATCACCTATTAGACATTTCTGATATAGCCAATCACATACTATCCAGCCCCATTATACTACAGTCTGTATATTATCAAGAGTAGGGGACACTGTGGTTGACTGGCACACTTTTCATTCTCTGCCATATATATCTGACACATTATACATTATGATAACTCAGCTAGTGTCATAAGAAACCTTAGGATTTTTGGATCTTACATTAAAATCACCTGAAAACATTACTTAGTTTTAGTAAGTTAACTTATCTGTAGGTTGTGTGTTTGTGCCAACCAACCTCAGCAACATCATTTCACTTCCTTTTTGATGGTAGCCATCTAACATGGCTCAGCACAGGATTTTAAATCTTAATATTTAAATGTAGCCAACTGCCATCTCTGTTAACTAAACTTAATGCATTCCTATCTTTCTTGGGATCATTAAAAAAAATTATAATATATAAATCAGGTTACCTTTTTTTGGTTTTCACCCAGAAAAATAAAAGAGTTATCGCTACCTAAACATACTGTAACTTTTCAGACCTCTTGACAAAATGGATTGACATAGGTCATGAGGGAAAATCATTATATTAAATTTTTGTGACAACATCCTCTACTGTCTTGGAAATTGTTAAATAGTGAACCCCAGTCTTCCCTACTAATGGCTGTTATGATTTCCAATATATTGTCACAAGAGTCACACTGGACCCAAGTTGCCGAGATATGAGCTCCTTTTATTTCCAGAAGACAGTGGCCAAGTCGGGATCCAAAAAACGTTGTGGTCGTGAAGTCAGGCAGGAGTTTAGGAATGCCTGGGAGATCAGTTCTAACTGAAGACAAGGTACAGGCAAGTCATAGAGGCAAAAACAAAGTAGGGTTGGAGATCTTGGGAATCAAACTCTGAGGACAGGCATGGGCCAATAGGGACAATCAACAAGGTAAATATGTGTTCAGTGTGTGTGACAAACTGATCGGCAATACTTTGTGTTAACTGCCTGCAGGTGAGGTTAATGATAGACGTTGGGTATCCATGACAGCAATCCTGAAGAAGTGCCATTGAAACGAAAGGAAGGGAGCCGTCATCAGAGGAGGACTTGGCTACCTCTAATGAGTGAAGGCTCATCATGAAAGAGGTTCAAAGAGGGGTGCATTCTGACCCTGAGGGGTGCATTCTGACACCTCAAAGCAGAGCTCATTAATATACTGTATGATGGTAGATATAGAAAAATATATGACAGAAAAAATAATTCCACATTGCCTTTGCAGGAGATTCAGTAATTCTACCGGAGGTGCACATCAATGTACAACAACACCTTAAATGAAATACATATTCTGTATAGCAATTTTATGAAGCCACTTACCAGCTATTCTATAAAATCCCTCTTTCACGAGAAAGGTGGAGTTATGCCCAAGAAACATAAGAAAAAAGTGTTCTGACATTTCATAAGCACTGGGAAAATCCTACCAATAGCTCAATGCATCAAGTGTGTCCTAAGATTCTCTGCATCAAGAACCACAGGCAAATATGTCCTGGTCTCAAAAAGAGTAAAAAAATAAAATAAAACGGGGGTGCTACACAGTTTGCAGTGCAGTTATTCATAGTTTCAACCACTGACATTCTCAATATGTTTCTGAAAAAGTCAGCGTAGACACAACATACCCTCATTGAAACCCTGTATGTCGAATTTAATACTAATTCAGAGAAAGCCAGGAGATTTTTTTGTAATTTATGCTGTCTACAGGATTTTCATTGAATGGTAATGCCATGTCAATGATGAGAAAATGAATTTAAAACATCAGAGGTTAATTTCCATTATTCTGGCTGCTGATTGGTTCTACTGCTGTTTTCAATCTATGATCCTGAGTTTAACCTGCTGTATGCAGGTCAGGCATGAAGTGTAAGTTACCGTGGCAACGTGGCCAGTTAAAAAGTGAACTACTGCTGAGATTGGAAAACCAGGTATATAGCAAACTAACCCTGAATTTAGCCAGCTAAACCCTTAATCTTGCTTCATGAGACAGGGCCTTGGTATTTCTACTGAAACTCCAGGTACTGTTAGGAAGAGAATAGGCTTTGCTAGTGACAAGTGTTCCTCACACAGGCCATGTTAGATGCTAGCTTGACCAAAGAAGGTGAATGCAAAATATCATTTGCATGTGAAAAAAGGAGCAAACAGGAGGAAAGCACTGAAAGAGAGAAATAATGTATTCCTCTGGCCTATAAGGAAGAGCAAGATGATGAACAGGTCAGTGGGAAGGAGACCATGGTCTTGCTATACAAACACTAATCACACAAGTGTATAGTGTACTGGGAGGTCAGGGTGGGTACGGGGCATGCAATGGTGGGGATGTCAAACACAGATGTGTCTGAAGGTCCTGTTTCACATATGAACATGCCAAAGCTCACACACACACACATATGCTCACTATCTCACCAACCTTAAAAAAAATTCCAAGAGGACCAAGATACCAGGGGAGGTTGGAGGGGGGGGGACTGGTCAGTGGGTGAGGCCATGAGAAAGGAACAGAATTCCTACCCACAATTTCTCTTGTTCACTCTGGCACATACACATCTTTTAAGTTGTGACGTACAGTATGTAGAAACTCAGTGTGACAAGACTACAGGTGTGTTAACATGGATCTGTGCCCAGGTGACGAATCATGCAAAGAGGCAGGTGAATATGATCTGTCATCATCCTCTAATCTTATCACTGTGATGCTCTTTGTGCCAAACAGCTTCATCACTGTGACACCAAACTGATGTTCAGTGACAGCAAATCCACTGACCACTGCCATTCATCGTGACTCGTGGTGATACAGACATCACTTCTAAGCCACAAGTGCCTTACCTGCTCTTCAGAACCACACCCGGCAACAAGCGGGAACTGGAGAAGGGAGTAGGACGCAGCCTGACACAGCAGCTTGCCGTGCCGGGCCTCTGAGTGAGTCCACGCTTCATTTTAAAGGAATTTGCAACGATCCAGCCCAGAAATATCTCATCAATCTCCATGACAACCTGCAGGAGAATCAATGCCAGGGCGGAGTGCCGGCAGGCTCATATTGTTCACTTTATACAGCAATATCATCATCATTATGAAACTCACACAGACTCAAGTGAAGAGGGATGCGGGCGATGTCTGGTACAAGTGCTGCTCAGGACAGGAACAGCACAGACAGCTGGAGTGACACTCCTCAAGCATCTCTACCTTTACCCCCTACCCTTTCATGTAAACTGCCACTGCTGGTACCGGTCCACAGACTAAGAACAGTACACACATACATAAGAGAGGATGTCCACTTGGGTGCGAGAGGAGCTGTAGATTAGAGAGGAAAAAACCTGACGCCTTCGCCTGTTGAGATCCCTCAAGTGACAGCTTTTTGGGACGGCTACAATATGAGCACATTGTGACCTCTCTGTCCTGGCAGAACAACAAGAAATAAGCCAAACAAATAGCTCAAATTATACGTTTATGTGACGCCTCCAGTTGAGGTGTGTGTGAACCCAGGGGAACGCAGTGAGACAGACGAAAGCACGGATGTGCTTCAGTCTGAGGTACGGCACTTAAAATGGCCCTCGGTGTTTACTGTGTGAGCAGCCTCTCTTTTTATGTTAGTCACACTAGGTCCCCAAGCACATAATTAATGGGAACAAAGTGACAATTCAGCACCAGGTATCAGACACACACATCAAGGCACGTACACACACACACACACACACACACACACTCAAACACACACGTATGCACGCACACATACACACAGGCATGCACACACTCACACACATGCATACACACACGCATGCACACACACACACACAGCTACCCACCCACTCTCATTCATACATGCCAACAGATTTAATACCTTTCACAGCCATATGGCAGTTGCCGATCCATACTGTCGCTCCCAAAAGAGACCAGAAACAGCAGTTGTGTAATAATGAGGTGCCTGAAAACAGCACATTATCATAATCTCTGATTGCAAATATTTACATTCAATAAAAGCGATTTTGAAGAGCAGGTATTTGTATGTTTAGGGTTAGGATGACGGACCTCGCTGTGCAAAACTTGAAGGAGTGCCATGTCAGGTCAGGGGATGATTATGGGGGCCGTACCTGAGTCTCTGGGGTCCTGTACCTCCTATCCCCCTTCCACTTCTATCCCAAAACACTAAACAACAGCATTCGTATTTGCAACTGGTTATCTCACTGTTTTTTTTTCTGTATAGCCATTTGCTGGTGAAATGTACTTCATGCTAATTGAAGAAAAACCAGCCCACAGTTGGGATACTGCTATAAAAAGCAAATCGTTTCCAAGACGACTCTTCTGTCGCATTCTTCCACCGATGACGCAGAATACAGCATTGGACAAACTAGCAGAGGCCACAGGACGTCCCAGGGGGATTTCTGCTCATGTGCAATTCAGCAAGGTACTCCTGTCTGCATTTATGGACAAACTTAAGTGTGAATTGTAATCTCTGCACAACGAGTCACTTTGGAGAAAGGTGTTTGCTAAGCAACTAAATAATGGAGAGTATAATAACCCTCAGAATCAAACTGTACCCCATCTCTCCCCATTAGACCCCTCTTAAACCAGGCACAGGTCTCTCAGCTGTACTTACAACAGAAATATGTCTCCTCCCCTCCCCCTCTCTCACTTTCTCTCAATTAGGAGACACAGATGCACACTCCAGCCTGCTGTCCCCTGAACCTACCAGCCGCCCATCACAGCAGCCAATCAGAGTGATTTATTGCGAAAGCCCACACTCCTAAAGTCCCCTTTGTTGTTTCTTATCCCTCTATTGCAGTAGTTTTCTCTTTTCCTGCACTTTTTTTTATTAATGGCTTTAATTTCCAGGGAAGGCCTTGGAGCCAGCGTGGCCCCTGTGTGCCTGTTCCCCCAGGCCTCCCTGGGTGCTCTGTCTTCTTTACCGCCACACTGCCGTCAAGGTGCCGGTTCCGCTTACTTCCATGTGTCCTTCCGCTGCACCATCTCGCACCCGGGGCTTTGATGAGGTAGGGACATGTCGTTTGTCTCTGCCTCACGCATGGCACCTCTCCTACTCTCAGATGCATACTCATGCACGTGTGCACAAACCCACACACACACACACACACACACACACACACACACACACCATGAGCATTAGAAGGCAGCCATACTGAGCAGTAAAGTGGGACAGTCTTACAGCTAAATGGTGGTACTCCTTGTGTGTGTGGACAGCCAGCTGGTCCTGAGCCTACTCTTTTACTGAGCTGCCTCAGTGGGCCAACCAAATGAAGTGGGTGGATCAATTCCCACAGCACCACTGGCACAGACCTGAGCTGTAATAAAGGACTGGGGCAATTGGTGTAATTAGACTGACTTCAGGTAACCAGCTGAGGGAAGGAAAATCAGCACAGATTCATCTAAACACAAGTTTGACCAGAACTCTAGGACCATGCTGGATTATTGGGTAACGTAGACTATATTGATGCCCACATTATTTCCTCATACTTGAAACATAATCTACACTATGGAGATCAAAAGGCTCTAAAGAAAGTTTATAATCTCCCCAAATTTATTTAATAATGTATTCTGAGATGCAAGCAACTTGAATGTAATTCTTGCATCAATTACACGTGTGAAATGTAATGGTGTTCAAATGTCCAAATGCACGTGATGTAGGAGCCAATGCAGTTCAGAGATGTGCTGTGACAGGACAGAGTACAGAGAACTAGCCCCCATCCCTCCACCCAAAACAGCATATCCTCACCCACCCCCATGCTGTCAGGGTGACAGCAGAGCTTTGGCTTCAAAAAGAGACATAAAATTACAACAAGAAACATGAAAGAGGGCTGCTTGAAGCAGTGATGCATGAACACACAAACACTCAGACACACACACACACACACACACACACACACACACACACACACACACACACACACACACACACACCCACGGGCAAATACGTGGACATGCACAGCATCAAAGAAAAATCAAGAGCATACACACATGTATGTGCACACGTAGACACAGCAAAGCAGAACATGCATACGAACACATGTAATTACTGTACATGAACTCTGTGCACTTTCCAGCATCTCAGCATGCTGTCTTTGAGGGGATGTCATATTTAATTTGATAGGTGACCTTAATTGTCAAGGCTCACGTTGTTCTGCCCTTCAAAAACACAAATAACACAAACAATAAAGGCAGAGGCATTGACAAAGAGCCGCTTCTCACCAGTGTCTGTGTGTTTGTGTGTGTGTGTACACGCACTGACATATCCCAGATGCACCACTGCAAGGATACAGTAATCCCCATATACAAAGAAAACTGACCAATCAGGAACTTCCAATTTGCAGAAGATGATAAATTAAAGAAAATGGAAACTCTCACCACATTTATGCTGTCAGATACCTGATCTGTATACTTGAATATATCATTCAGAAAGCACTACATGCGTACTGGCTGTGTTTTCGGCAAGGAAAGTGGTATATTGTCAATTGCATCTTGTCATGGTACAACGATTGCTGAAGAGATTGAGCACCTCCATTCTAAACTTTAAGCAGATAATGTACACATCATGGAACACCTCAGCAGAGCAGAGCCAAAGGAGAAATAAAAAGCTCATAAAATGAATCATAGAGATGATTTTAAAAAACAGTGATATCAGTGATATCTCAATAAGTATAATTTAATCAATCTAAATCAATGCAGGAGGCACAGTGGCGTGGTGGTTAGCATTGTTGCCTCGCACCTCCAGGCCTGGGGTTTGATTCTTCAATTCCCGCTTGGGTCTGTGTCCGTCGAGTTTGCATGTTCTTCCTGTGCTTGGTGGGTTTTCTCCGGTTTCCTCCCACAGTCCAAAGACATGCGGGTTAGGTTGATTGGTGTCTCGAAATTGCCTGTTGTGTGTGTGCGTGCGTGCCCTGTGGTGGATTGGCATCATGCCCTATCTCTCCTGGGATGGGTGCCAGGCTTCCTGTGACCCTTAACAGGATGCAGTGGTATAGAAGATGACTAACTAAATCAATGCAAAAGTGCTGCTTATTAATACAAATTAAAATGCGACGTGGATGTGCTTCCCACACTGGGTAAGGAGTAGGTATGTGAAGGAGAAGCAGTTTATCATGGGATATGCTGTATTTGATAAAGTGAGAACAATACAAACAGCTGGTCCCCATATGCTTATGTGTAATGTATACTTCTAGGTGGTACAGTCTTCCTTTCCTTAACTATTTCAAGACATTCTGTCTTTCTGTCAAAACACACACACACACTCGCTCATTTCTGTCACTTATTTATAAAGGTTCATCCATTGAGCTTTATGGTAAAATTTCATGTAAAACTGCCCATTGGTCATAAACATGAGGGACTTACTTGCCTGAAAGCAGTGAAACACCCCTGCATCACCTTCCTTATCTGCGCATCACTGAGATCCAGGGAGTGCTTTTGCACAGATCCATGGGCATCTATAAATGACGGTTCACCTGCTACTTCTGCTCTGTGCTCAAATTGTTGGAACACTGCTGCATGCTGACAAGGACGTTACAAAAAAAGACTAGCCAGGTGACTGAGGCCTGAAGGCCAGGCAACAGAAACAGGGTGGTTTTTTTACATTTGGAAACTCACCGACCCATTACGTCACATTGCAATTGTGGAGCAAACAAATGAAATAATTCTCTGCTTCTTTGAGGTGCCATGGTCTTGCTGCAAGGCCAGAGAATTTATCATACTTCTATTCAACAGCTCTTTCAGCTTAGCTGCTGTCTCTACTGCCCTTTTTATTTTATTCAGTGTCTAGGACAACCGCTGTCCAATCACAGGTCATCCCACAGTGTCCAGGACAACCAGTGCCCAATCACACTCCAAAACACATCCAGGTGGTACAGTCTTCCTTTCCTTAACTATTTCAAGACATTCAGTCTTTCAGTCAAAACACACACACACTCACTCATTCCTGTCATGTTTCAAACACAACCTAACACTGTCACGTGTTAAATTTTCATGTCATTAACTTAAAATTTCTGCAACAATGTAACACCCCAAACCCCTCCAGGGCTAAACTAGGAAATAAGGTCTCACATGTAATGCCTCAAAGGACCCACTCCATAGCAGCTGTGGAAAATGCACACATGGCAGAAGAATGAGAAACCAGAAAGAAGAAAAATATTGAAACTGGAATCAGTATTTCTCTAAAACATCAGGTTTCCATGGCCTACCCCTGCACCCTCCAACCCAGCTCTGCAACACTGAGCAAATAAAAACCACAACTGTTCTCATTCAGTGGGTGTCCAATGACAGGCCAAGCCTGACAGTTTTACACCTCCTTCACAGGGCATTTCAGACAGAGAGGAGATAAACAGCTGAACATCTACATCTAGTCCTTCTCAACAGGAGGAGTAAACACAGGTGCTAAGGCTCCATCAGGGTTTTCACTCACCTGGGCTTTAACCTGTGAGCAAACAGTTAAACCTCTGACTAACCTGGGGTTGATCTGCATAACTTCTTGTCTTATGTTATTCAAATAAAAAATTGCCTATTATTCTACACATTTTAAGTATTTGACAATTTATAATTTTCATGCTGTACAATAACCTAATGTTATGATAATTTAATTTGAAGCTGCTTTAACTGGTTAATTGGCTATTCCCTGGAGTGAACAGGTGTAAACAATATATACCCTGTGCACAAGAATTCAGCTTTCAAAAGACAGTGTCATTTCCTGTTTTGTGTTTTTATCATTCCTGAAGCACATGTCAATAAAACAGGAAGTACTTTGATTACTACATTTACCTGACTGAAAGACCTGCTATAATGGATAGGTCCTAAAGCCCATTGTCAGTGACACTGTGTGCCATCTCCTTCTACGAGAAGACGACCAGGGCCTCTTCCATTTGACTGCTTCATTACGTGATATTGAGAGTTGCAGCATTAAATCATGAGAAGTTCTATTTTTGAGAAGTGAAAAAATCGTCACTTTGGCTGTTTTCAGAGGGCGATACCTTGATGAAGGGAGGAGAGCTGCATTTATACAGGGTGGGATGGGCAGAGAGGTGAGCAGGGAGCATTCTCGCTCTGCGGAGCTACAAGACGTCAGTTTGGGGGGGGGCAGCGATACATTATAATCAAGGAGACTCAGTGAGATGTAGCAAAACCTTGGAAAAGTGGGAAGGGGGGAGGGGTTGGGATGCAGTATTCCCCTTGGAAAAGCAGATCATACATCACTGTCAGCTCAGGGAGGGGCAACGGCCCTACCAAAGGAGAGGTGTGGGGGCGAAAACCAGAAATCTCCAAATTCCAGGCAGCAAGATAACCACCTGCCAAGAGAGGAGCGGAGAAATGAAAACTACAGTAAACAACCATGTGAATTAATAACACAGCAGCTACACACAAATATTTATTGGAGCTGAAAGGAATAGAGAAGCACAACAGCTGACCAGAGATATTCTGCCCATGACTGGCGATGATGGATACAGAGGTTTTCCCACAAAAAGTTAAAATAGCATCGGGAATTTGTTCTCTGAATATTTCAATGGGTTGGTTATGTTTGCAATGCAAAGAGCTCAGATAACAAGATATCTTGTTGCGCACACATTCAATGAACTTACCAATTGTAATCAGGCAATTATAACTGGGCATGGTGGAGCTGAATTATACAGAGACAATTCTACAACAGAACTACATGCAATTAACAAAAAAAAAAGAGAAGTGTGCAGCGACCTAAGAGCATGTGCTTTGTTGATGGTAGTTATAGTTAACAGTCTCATACCAAAAATACTCTTAAAGCTTCAATGTCTTATATAGCTCTATAGCACTGCCAGATTTCAATGAGCAATTTTCAGGCTACAAAATGAGCACAGTTTATTTTTGCTGTATGCTGGCCCTTGCAATCTTTATGTACTTACTCCAATTGTTCCAGTTATCCTCTTATCATACAGTAGAACAGGTGCCAGCCTGATTTCTATGGTAATGTCAGCAATCTGATGAACTGGTCACTCATCTTATCTCCATAAATGTGGGGGT
Organism: Chitala chitala; assembly: GCA_025773905.1. Taxonomy (NCBI): domain Eukaryota; kingdom Metazoa; phylum Chordata; class Actinopteri; order Osteoglossiformes; family Notopteridae; genus Chitala; species Chitala chitala. Next base: position 8,866,452 of record JABJVR010000016.1, on the reverse strand, counting down.
ACTGTGAAGGCAAGTTGGAGAATGCCATAGGGCACTCCTCACTTCAGATTCACTGACTGGCCCTGATGAACTGGCCCGCCTTCCCCCGGGAGCCACCACCCACCCGGTGCTGACAGGACGCCTGACATATGTTGGTTCAGCCTGCTTTTCCCAGAGTGACATTTCACCAGAGCCTGAGATGGAGCGATGGGCTCCAGTGGGCTGTGGTCAAGTGCCACAACCACACTTTGTAGCTGTGATAGAGCTGTGACATTTGGCTCCATTGATCAATGACACAGCAAGTAAAACAATAATGATTAAAATTCATAGTGATATCTTGGCAGGTTGTGTGGATGGGGCAAGCTAGGCAGGGTTCTCCACCACTGTTTTCTATATTCAATGAAATGTACTACACTGTGGAAAAAAAATTAAGATGTCGAGGATGGAAAGACAGAAAGGAGGCATGAGTAAGAGCAAGAGGGTCAGACAGCAAGGCTGAACTGGAGGAAACATGTCCTCCATTACTGAGTGGAAACCTGACAAGGTAATTCCATCTAAACAGACATGCTTTTAATAATGGATAGGCACCTGTCCACACTTGCCACACATATACAGGCTGAACTACATTGTTTAACCTCAGACAGCTGCAATGCCCCAAGTCCGACAGCCCAGAGATGACCTACTGAGAGGTAGACTCACCCCCTACCACTTAAATACAGAGGGCACTAGCACAATTCAAAGCATTTCCACACTAAAACTGAGGCACGTGCTAAATGCTGTGTTCCTGAGACACAGCTGTGTTGATCTTGCAGTCAAACACCCCTCATATAGCACACGACATGTTCATTAGTGGAGGAAAGTTACTTCACACAAACACCAAGTCACAGAACTGTGAAGCGAAAGGTAATAAATTTGTGCAGTAGCCTTAATTTACGTGGCTGGAGGGGGAGGTAGGGGTTTGAATGGCTGTCAGTGGTTTTCCCAATATGGTCCTCGACTCCAGCCTCAAGCCTCATCAAAGCCAAGAGTCCCTGGAGCCTTACATTAACACTTTGTGGAAAACAGCTGCTTTTTAAAGGGCTGCTTTCATCTGCACATTTTGGACTTGTGTTCTCAGATGTGGACAGGCTCCTCATCCTCGACTGATTCTGGTTTTTCCACCCGCTCCACCCCAACGAGGAAGCAGTGTTGATGGCCAGAATCACTTATTCAGGTGACAGTTGAGAGGAGGCGAGGGATTTACTGAACACTGAACGTCTGCTCTTGTCCCACAGTTACCAGCATCCCATTCATATGAGTCAAGCACATCCCACATATGAGACTGTTCCCTCGTTGCCTTCTTAATTTCGGTTCAATTCAGTGTATTTTTATATAGTGTCTTTTGCAATGAGGTTACACTATCATGACAGCTTAAGCAGAGGTTTGAATCTAAGATGAAACCTAGATTACGTGACAAACTAACGGAAAAATTCAGACATGCAGCATTCAGGGCTGAACTAAAAGCACTCCTGGCATGATCATTACCCCCAAACAACAGGATCTCAGTTTTATCTGTTTACTGATAAGAAGTTTTTGCTCATCCATCCTTCAATATCATTGATACATTTAACTAAGGCATCAACTGAAACATTATCGTTAGGTTTAATTGTAAGGTGTAACTGTCATCAGCACAAGGATGGTAGTGATTACATTTATGATATTTATATATATAGATATTATAGATATTTATGTATAACAGTAACCAAAGGTGTCATGCAAATGGAGAATAATTCTGGGCCCAGCACAGATCACTGTAGTACACCATATCTAAGTGGCGACAGGAAGGAGGAAAGTCATGCTATCGTTAGACATTTGAACATCATAACAGTTTGGCAAGTAATAAGTAAACCATCTAAGAACAGTTCTGCAAAGAATAACTAAAACTTGAAGCCGGTTTATCAAAATACTTCATTACTGTAATCTACATCTGTCTTATTCAAAAACGGGCCACATTCAGAGCTTTCTAATATTTTTTTAACCATAAACTAATGTGTATTTAAGCTTCATTTAACCTAGCCTGAATCAGTCAGCCTGAAAATAACTCCAATGGTAACAACCAGCACGCAGACTAATGTGATTGTATAAGGTCTGCATGCCAAGGGCAGTCTGACACCATTTGGCTTTGGACCCCCCACAGATTTCTTCTGTCTCCTATAACTAGAAATAAGGTATTTATTGTGTTCTTCTCACTCCCACTCAGACTTCAAAATGCCAAGTGCTTGTACATCCATCTATGTTGCCTGTTTCATTGCTAAACTAGTGTTAAGAACTTTGGGATGAGTGCATTTGCATTAAGGGCGCAACAGGTAAATAAAGAACTAAATTATGACTGCGCCGGTCTGGGGTAACCACTCGGTCCACCCGTGACACTGTTTACCGCAGTGTCAGGCTTTTAAGACTGTTCACCAGTCTCAGGTGGAAAGACGGTGTTAGTACGAAGGTGAATTATTTCATTCCAGCTGAAACACCTCGGCATTTGCGTTGCTTTTAACAGTCATACCTATGCTCAGGTGACCCCACTGTATAAACAGGCCTTGCTGTTTAGCGACAGCCAGCTCCAGGATTGTTATGGAGCAGACCAGGCAAATGGAAAAACATTTAACAGGTCGCCACACAAGGCACCTCAAAGATGAAATGTGGTACAGAAACATTTTACCTGCTGCCTGTCAGAAACACAAGCATCTCCTTCTGAAATGTGACTTAGCTGTGTGTAATGGTATAAGAAATCTGCATATTAAATATCTTCATGAACAAATATTTTTGAATTGACTGATAGCATGTGCTGGTTTCATTTGTCAACAGCACAATAACTAAGCTTTTACATCTCAGCTCTATTTTATGTAAGGTGAGACCACATCAAAGCCTTAAACACCACAGTATTCACAGGTAAGTTAAAAAACATCATGGTGTAATATGAGGAGTGTCTACAATATATGGGTCTCTACTCATTTATGGAATCATATTTGTGTGGGATTAATTAATACAACTTTGTACACTTGGCCATCTGTCCAGATGTTTGTACATCTACTGTTTTTTGTTTTTTTTTTTTTTGCACAATGGAACCTTATCCCTGGCTAGCTCTGAGAAGCTGCTGACCTTTTCTCATTAATCACCTGCAGATAAAATATGGCCATTAGTAAGTACTGGCTTGACACAAAGGCAAAGTGAGCGTCTCTATGGCTAGAGACCAGGGCGGTACCTGGGGACTGCTGACAGTTCCAGGAATGGGCCAGGCACCCGGAGATCAGGGAAACAGAGCCGCTTTGCTAATGAGGGCTAATGTGGCCCCATCGACACAGATTGAAAAAGGTCAAATACACAGACAAAGCTTTGGCTAAAGTATAAGGTTCCCCTAATTTTCTAGCAAAATCCATTTGGATCATTTTTCTCTTTCACTTCTCATGTACTGAAAGACCAGACGCATCTAGTGCTTTCACGTAGAAATTTAAATTGGCCATACAGAGCAAGAAAACATGTATTAATTCATTCATTTTTAAACTGCTTCTCCAAGTTAGAATCACAAGGGGCCTGTAGGTTGAAATCAGGGTAAAGCCTGAAAAAGGGCAGATTGAAGAAAGGAAGCAAAAAAGAAGAAACAAACCACCTTATGAACAAATATAGCTAGAGAGAAACACAGTCACAGACATAAACTGATGAAAGGGAATTTAAAAATTAAAACAGTAGACAGTCGTAGTAGTTTACATGACATAAACAGCAAAAAAATGAAAATGAAAAAACATCTGAAGCAACAAACCTGGATAGGAGTACCTTAACTCTTATGAGACATCCTGCAGGAGCCCAGAGTGAAGTTATGCAAACAGAAAGGAATTAACAGAAAGAGCAAAAAGAAGATGGAAGAGCTGAGCAGGAATAAATGAGCTGGGTTTCTCTTCTCTGCAACAAACTCTGAACAAAGACAAGCACTTCATGAAAGACTGAGTGGGGGAAACATCGGGTTCGCTTAGGCAGTGGCACTGAAAGAGCAGGCCACTCACACTGGCAGGTGGACACAGTGTAACAGCTGGAACTCAGACTCAGGGCTGGACATTTAGCTGCAGCGTGCCTACAGCACAGCAACCCATAGACATTCATTACACTGAAGGAGCACTCCCAGCAAAAGCTCAGGAGGGCAAGGGAATCAGCACAGAGAGGTCACCACACTGCCTTCAAATGGATTACATTTAAAGAGGAGGAAGAAAAGACAGGGGCAAGACGATTATTACAATTATAGGCAGAAATCTTAATTTGGAAAAACATTAAATATTTACAACTTTACCATCTGAAGTGCTAGAATGTCTGTAAAGAAAAAATACACAGCAGAATGGCAGAAATCACTCTGTAAAAATCAGCACGGCTGAGTAGTAAAGTCAGATGGCAGGAGAATGGGCCATTAACAAACAGCATGCTGGGTGTAAAAAACTACAAATGTACACAGCACATCCTCTGAATGCTGCGCTCACAAAGCCCTTGGTATCAAAACACTTTCAGCAAGTTACTCTCCAAGCACATTTAGCACAAAAGAAGGCCATGCAGCTGGAGCCAAGGCATTAAATCGTGATTCTGACTGCCCGGAGCCCACATCTCCCAGCGTATCACCGTAAATTCCATCCCTTCCAATGGACCACCAATCTTCCCTATATCTGCTAACTGCAGTCCGGCCTCAGAAAAGTGGCGTTCTTTGTTAGTGTGTGAATTCTGTGCTGTCGCATATGTGGAGGTCAGCTCAGAGGCCAGAGGCCAGCAGGAAGAGAAAAGGCAAACGCTGCATTCTCAGAGTCTGACAGAGAGCTGAAATGTAGGAACTGCAATAAAGCAACGGATGAAGAGGAAGGCTTCTGCAAACAAAAGCGAAAGACAACTGAGAGGACAGCAGTAAACTAAGCGCACACAAACACACAGACACACGCACACACACACACACACACACACACACCTTGCTCACAGACACTATTGGCACACTTCACTAATTCCCTCTTGGTAACACAGTGAGAGGCAGCAGCCCAGGTGTACCCTATACAGCACGCCCTGCTTGGTTTCCCATGAGCTCCTTTTCCTTACCAGCATTCAGAAGGACGTCCAGGCTGGCAGTTGTGTGCCAGTTCTTCCCCCAGGATGTGAGAGGAGAGGTAAGGCAGCTGCCACTCCCAGCATAGCATTTTGCAGCAGCAGTTTTAAGTACATGGAGCAAACAGCCAGGCCCGCAAGCTACCGGACCTCGTGAATTCTGTGCTAATTAAGTACGCCCCAAGGAAAAATAAACAAGGATTGTATACACCTGCGTTTTCATCACTGGATTATCTGCACATTGACTTATGCAGTATATATTTTTATTCATTAAAACCGCTGCTGTTTGCAAAATTCAGGAGCCAGCCAAGCCTGTTAACCAGATAATTTGGCTGGTTGAATTATGCTTATGATACTGGAAAAAACTCCAGTGCAAGAGAACTATTAGTTTCCCTGGGTGAAAGCAATTAAATGACATAAAACAGGTGCCGGGCCTTAAGAAGACACAGGAGATGCAGGGAGGAGACACTGGAGGAGCATCGCAGCCACGGGGGCACGCCTCCGAGCACAGTACAGTGCCATTTCACTGAGGATCACACGGAATGTGGCCTCCTGGCCATCTGAAGGAGTCCGGACACCAAGGGCAGACACAGCAAACAAGGATGAGTGGAATAGCTAAGGGACCCCATATGAGCCTCTACTGCAAGGTCACCAAGTATGTCACCTTTGTGGGATATACTGTAACCTGGTGAACCCGGAGAAGAAGAAAAAAAACAATAAAGACATGGAACAAGGGACACTGGGGAGACAGTTAATAAACATGCTTTATGCAGTAGCTGCAGACACACCTGCTGTAAGAGACATGCAATGATTAACATAGCACTGAAACCCTGATTTTCAGCTGTATGAGTGGAAAAATAAAGGGAGAGTTGCACAAAAGGATATTGTTCACTGAACACCTAAGCTGATGTCATTAGATGTAAATGCACATTTATTAACTCTTTAGCAACCTACGCCTTTGCAACAGCGCAGCTGCATTTTTCAATTCATAAAGCTTGCGTCTAACACAGGATCTCTGAAAGCAGTGCGCTATACAGCACCAGCTAACACAAGAACAGTTCTGCCCAAGCACAACCAAAGAGCTTCATCAGCTAAACAATCAAAGTCGCAGGTCGGACCATGTACAAAATTCAAGTGCTACAGAGCTGTACAAAGCGTGGCCCACTGCCCAGTCACCTGACCTTGCGCAAACAAAGCTTGGCCTCTGTGACCTGCCGACACGAGCAGGCTGGCAGGTAGAAGGAGAACAGGCCGTGTTTGCATTGTCCAGTGCACGGGGGTGAGAAAAAAACATAAATGTTGTTGCAAAGACATGTCCTACTCAGCACAAAGCAGGTGAACATAAAAAAAAAACAAAACAGAGATTCTGTTTATCCACCTTCTGAATGATTTCAGAAAACAAACGCTGTGCATCCAGAATGTTTATTCGGTATTTCTGGCATCAGTTGGCATCGGGCTGTATGACTTATCAAATGATTGTCACAGCCTCCACACTGCTGTCACAGAAATGACATGCAAATAATAAGGTGAGGCAGCCTGTTGAAAAGAAAACTTAAACATGAGAATGCAGGGGAGAAAAAAACAGACCCCATGTAACAAGTGAAAACAACTTTCTGCCTTCAGTATGTTTGGTGGCTAAGCTAAGTCAACAAATTGCTGTTTGCCATCTGTGCTGTTCACAGCATGTCATTTCCTGGCAGCCAGGAAAGAGAGAAGCACTGGCTGATGGGAAGTGTCTGAGGGTCGAGGTCAGAGGAATGGATGTCCAAAAATGGACTTCAACAGTGGACTGGGTTTACTCTCATAGGGTGACAGATTACATTAGGTAAACATTGGTTTGTAACTAAAATGTAAACATCAAGCAGCATTGCACAATAACTTCTCTTTATTACAGCAGTCAATAAAATATTAAACAATACTCTTAACCTCTGAAAAGAGAAGCAGTTATACGGAACTAATTTGAGACTCAGTGTACATTATGTACATTAACAAATGAATAAAGAGATGTGCGTTGCAGCATGAGAGAAAATGTCACCAGTGACCAGCAGCTCATCTCCTGTTCAAGAGAAATGACGAGACATTCTTCTGTTACTCCTGCCTTTAGACACAGCCTTGGGACAGATGAATATGGCATGAAAACAGCCTTGGTAGAAGAGCTGTCCATTATACTTATACAGCCCCCCCACCCCATCCCCCAACACCAATAGCCCTTGAAAAACCCGCATGGACGTCATGTCAACCGGTCGCTTAGACGCCTTTGTTTTCTCCTCGCGTGCTTTCACAGAAATACCCTTGAACAGAAAGCGGTACGGATCAGTGGAAGAGCGCGGGAGTGTTGTGAAAGGATGGGAGGCCGCTGCTGCTGCCGCAGCCATGGCAACCCTCAGGTTTACCTTGAACCTCTCTAACGAGACGACGTGAATGGCAAAGAACCAACAAAAACTTATGAAAGTGGAGTCCAACAGAGAGAAGAAACAGAACAGAGAAGTAGAACAGAAAAGCTACAGTGTACACTGCTGTGAAGGCACATTAAGTTAAACTGGAGCTCATGCCTACAACATGTTACAAGCATATAAAACAGAAAAATATATTAGAAACATTAATTCTTCCAGCATGTCTACCTCTCAAACATGTTCATTCTAATCATGTATGTTCCAATGATTCAATAAACATTTGCCCTTTGTTCAAACTGGTTTTTCACTGAAACGTTGTTGTATTATTAAAAAAGTGTTGTATTATTATTCTATCCAAACTTGTCTGTCAGACATCTTGTCATATAAAACTTTGTTTGTACACGATAACCACATCACCTCCTAACCAGTAAGAAAATTTACATAGATACAAAGCTGAATGTGTACATATGTGTGTGTGTGTGTGTGTGTGTGTGTGAGTAAGCAGGGGTAGGACAATATAGTTATTTCATTGTATTAGTGCAGCAGATGTTTCTTCCCAGGTTGTAGAGCTTTTAAACAGATGTAAAAGAGAGAGAGAGAGAGAGAGAGAGAGAGAGAGAGAGCGAAAGAGAGAAAGAGAGAAATGCACACTTTCCCCAGTGCACCTTATCCATGAACACACTGCACTGTCTGTCTCACACACACACACACACACACACACACACACACATACAGACACACACAGTGTTTCATAATTTCAATTGAATTTCAGTTGAACTTTTTCAGCATAACAATTTACACCTGAATTGCTAAAGTAATTTACAGGAACACACTGTAAGTCAAACAGAGACATATACACACTTGCATATACTGTAATCTTTCTCTAACAAAACAATTAACAGCACAGTTAGCTGTGCATAAACAGACAACACAGTACAGTGTTGAACGATATAAATTCACACACCAGTCCATGTATGACACTGATGCAGAAACAATCCACGTTACACAACCCTATGAAATCACCCACTGAAGCTTATTTAAAAGATAATAAAGTCAGCACATTCAAAACTCCACAAGAGGAGAGAGACCAGAAAGGGCAGCTGTTGGAAAGACAGTTAATAATGGCAGAAATGAGGCTTCAGAGCTTACAGTGGGTGGGATTAAAGTTTCATGTCAGTCAGTGCCTGGCTCAGCCCAGTGGAGACCGATGAATTAACAAGTCAGTTCTGTAGTGGGAGAAGCCGGAGGATGATTGACAGCATGTGACAATCCCTCCTGCTGTGGAGGTTTAAAGCCTTATTTCTCCATTGCCAATCAAAGCAGGAAGGATGTCTCAACAGGGTGTGAACTGTGAGAAAGGTTAGTTCCAACTCTTCTACATTAAAAAGCTGCCAAGTCACAGTTACTAACCAATCTGGCTGTCATTTAAAAAATACTGCTAATCACCAAATGCATCTCTTTGCTGTTCCTCTTAGTTGTTCTCCCAAAAAAATGCACAAAACAAGAATGGAGTGGAAAAAAGAAATGATACAGACAAACTCAATCTGTTTTTCTACACAAATGACCCTTTCGCTAGTTCTGTTAGGAGGGTAACCTTTTCAAGAGCACTTTTCATCAGTGTGCACTTTATGAATGTATAAAGACAAATCTGAACTGGCACGGAGATATGGCGAACGCCAGAACGAGATGTCAAGGGGGGAGGGCGGCCAGGCAAGGGAGGGGGGAGGAATTTGTGCAGAGGCTCTGTGGTGTACCAAGTGTGCGGGCTTCGTTCTAAGAAGACAAGCGCTCACGCACGGTCCCAGGCCCTTGCAGCCAGGGAGGGGCAGACGTCAATGCCTTTGACGAACACACCCCTTTACCACATCTCACCACTCCTTGACTTCACTGTCTGCTTCTTTCAGAGCTTCAGAAATGCCTCCAAATGTCACCCTCACCACCAACGTGAACCACTACAGTGAGAGGAAGTGCACCTCTGCCCCACTTGTGCTCTCTGTTAAAGCGGCCGTGAAGCTTGACGTGAATAAAAAGGCAGAGCTGCTAAATTGTACTGCTAATAATTTCACAGTGACGTGGACCTTGAAGTCTAATGTATGGAAAAGGAAAAGCCATCAAACATCCAGGTCCTCACTGTGCATTTATTTTTAGGGCTCTTGTAAAACGGCAGCTTCCTGTTTCAAACTTAAGCACATTACGGGTCTTCAGTATCGGCCTGGAGCAGCCCCGGGTAAATAAAATATTACTAAGGAGGCAACCGGTAATGTCCTATTTATCCAAAGTCAAGTCACCTGCAGCAGACTCCTGTAAATGTCTTTTAATATGTCACAACCGTACTGGAATACAGGAACAGGGAGGTTCCAGGGTGACTTGTGTCACACGAAGTCCCTGCAGTCTGTAAATGTGGGGCCACTAGTGAGTGAAAACGTCTTGGGCTTCTCCATTTCAACAAAGAGCCACAGTTCAAACACAGCCTGGGGTCTCCATTTGGTTTAGTGTCAAAATGAGCATATAAAACCCTGGGAAATATTTAACCAAAGTCTAACAGTAATGCTTCTCCTCCTGCAGAGAGTACTATCCATATAGAGCGGAGACAGAATCCGGTTTCTGTCATGTCAACAAAGTGGATGCTACTGATGTTAAGATCTGATTAGTGTGGAGTTACGAATTAAGCCATTAAGATTTAGACTAAACAGAACATGAACTGCACAGGGAAAAACAAATATCATGTAAGAGGACCTCTGTGACTTCACAGAGACTATACTACATGGCTTTTGTCTTATAATATAAACACAACAACACCCACAAATAACATGTGGTCTCAATCTATTGCTATATATGGTCAAATTAACATTCCTGGCTAGGCACTGGCTGAGTAAATTCATAATGGGGGGAAAATATATATACTGTATATATATTTTAAAGCTGAGGCAAATGCCAATTATAATCAGTGAAGTAGAAAATAGCAAATTCTGACAAAGTGAGCACGCAGTAAAATGGAAGCACCAATTCTGCATTAGCAGAGCTTGTTTCATGCCTGGTTACATGTCAGCAACTGGGTGTCACCATCATGACGAGCTGCACAGCTAGGCAGGATGAGTGTCGGAAGGTCCAGCCAATAAGGCCTAGATGTTTCACCTCAGGAACGTGTGTTCCAGCAAGCCATTCCTCTCTCACCACAGGACAAATAACATCAACTCAAGTTAAGTGCAACATCCTTATGATGCAAACAAAGGCTCGTGAGGGTAGCAGTTTGACTAGAGAAGAGAAAAGGAGGCAAATTTGTTAAAGTATGGTGAAATATTTTTTAAAGTATGTATGTACAGTGTCTCAAAAGGCACTCATTTTTGGAAATGAAAATATTACAAGTCTCACCTTGTCATATTATTTCTAAAGATTTTTAACGTGCGCATAAACTTTTTAGACACATTCATATTTTATCCGAATGCGATCATGGGGAATTACAAACTTTATTATGAGAATTTCTGCATGTCTTCAAATGTCTAACTATATTTTCTAGACAGCTGCTGTTATCTTGCTCAGCATCTTACACATGAACATGTTACAGGTTTGTAATTCATTTATATTCGGGAGGACTGTAATCCTCTCTATATAAAGCGGTTAGGTATACATGTAATGCCTCATTTCTCCTGCTAATGCAAAAATTAAGGAAATGCACAGGAAAAACGAATAGATACGGCAAAAAAACATTATGACATTTTTAAAAAGGCAATATTGCTACCTTCATAAGGCAGAGAACACAGTTCACTTTGATTTTCTGGCCAGCCCTACGTTACGCTGAGCTCTCCTGTCCGCATTTGGGAATGTGGAAAGTGGAAGGGACGTTTCACAGAGACTAGGATTCTGACAAGAGGAAAGGAAAAGATAAAAAAAGAAAGAGAATGTGTCAATTCAAAACTCAAATGCCTTTCTAACGTACTTGTAATTCCACTGTCAGTGTAAGAATGCACGCATAGCAGAGAGTGAAGTTGCAACTGTTGCACAACACGCCAAGTGTAAAGGGAACATCTGGGCGTTTCGCAGCATTCGCTGTCCTTGTCATGCACACTGTAGTCTTCAAATGAACAAACAGATGACAGCGAGGACCCAAAGGGCTCTGCTCTTTGACAAAGCGTGGCTGCTAAGTGACAAAGCCATACAGTCTTTAAGTCACCAGGGAGGTGGAAGCCAAACCGTTGCCATGGACACCAAGTGCTGTCATTTAAGAATGCTTACTTTGTGAATTTCTTTTATCATTTTGCAAACAATTCCAAACAATTTCCTCTTTAATGAGCTGAGTTTATTTTAACATCTGCAGATAAATTTAAACTAAAGGTATTTCCTTAATGCATACATTTACACACCTGTTAATAGAAATAGTATGTAAAAAAAGTTAAATGTTATGAAAACTTGCTGATGTCCTGCAGTAAAGAGCAGCTCAACAAACTGGCAGTTTGTCTGCACAACATCACCTAGAAGCTGTAGCAAAACTCAACGCCGCGCTCCTTGAAACAACACGCACCATGCAGCGCTGCAGTAAGCAGGGGATTGATCCGAGAGAGTTTCAGGGAAAGGTGTGGACTGCAAGCCATCTACCCATGATTCTCAAGTACCACCCCCCCAAACTCCCTCCACCGTCTCTACGCCTTACATCTCAAACACCCTCACTCTCTCCTTTGAACAAGGGTGTGTTCGGTTGTGTTCAGCGCCAATCTCCTGTCTCTGTGTGAGTCCTTCGCTACCATGGACACATCACGCCACAGCTCTGTTCCCCCCCTCCACTCCAATCCCGGGATCGAATCTTACCCACCCCAGCCACCCGCGGAGGCGCGCTTCACAAAGCCCACCGCGGGAATGAAAACCTGCGAGTTCCTATCTAATACGACGGCTTTAATTCTGCTTCTATCAAAGTGCGCTTTCACCATCAGACCCCACAGAGAAGACAGATCTGAGCCCTCCCTCCCCGACTCTGAGTATCCTGGGCTGTTTAAGTAATTCTCAGAAACTGAGCACAGAAAAGGGATATGCACACACACATGCACAAACACGTTTGCACGCGCACACACACACACACACACACACACACATACACACAAAATACATAAAACCTGAAACTGATATATTGCAGTGGCAAGAAAAAAGAAATCAGGGTTGATCTGGCATTGTCCATACGAAGCTAAACGTTAAGCCAAACCCCAGTCCACAACGCATCAAATTCAAGCGAACTGAAATGATATTACTGCGGGGTCTTTGATGCCACAGTGACACTGGAACGCACACAGCATTTTCGTTAAGCATCGTTGCAAGATATCCTAAGTATGAACATCACATAAGAACAATTAATATGTATTTTGCCGTACTTTAGGACTTACAGTGTTAAAAAAAATGCCAAGCTCAAAAACTTTCAAAGTAACTCCTGAAATCATATTTGGTAATTGCCTTTCTTTAAAGTATAACAAAACACACAGAAAGAGGTTACGGAGCTATGAAGCTCATGACTTTGACAGAACAGGGAGAAGACGACCCCTGTGTTTCACAGACGAGGTTGAGGTCTCCTTCTATTATATATTCCTGACTCAAGCCTTTTGGCATGTCTCTGCCCTTGCAGTAGAGTTAACACAGACCCACCCTGCCAATCACCCACCAACGTTTATGCAGATTGGCTTCTGGGAAAACACGCCGCACCCGAAAATTTATTCCCCGCTAAGTACCAGCATCGCCTCTTGAAAAGAAGTTTGAAGCTGCCCCTCAACTTCCAAGCGGCGTTGCATCACCATTAACGCACAACCATGCAGGCAGGTTCAAGGCTGATGAAAGAAACCCGTGGAAGACAGAGTGTCAGGTTCCTGAATAAACATGGAGAATTAACTGGTTTCACATTTGCTTTTTGCCAACATGTCAGGACGAACCCAGCATTGTCCAAAGGCGTGTTACAGTATTCTGACAGAATGACAAGGAAGGAGATCCAAGGTCACCGTGAGGAGCCTGACCTCTGGTACTCATGAAGGCATGCACACACACACACACACACACACACACACTTAGATTAAAGGATAATGCTGGACTTCAAACATTTGCTGAGTCTTGACTCAACAGTGCTAACTCTGCAGATCCATCTTTTCCTCAACTCAGTCTACTAGCAAAAGCAACCTCAGAGCCACACAGGAGGAGAGCAGTGACAGGAGGGCACTTATGGCACTGGCCAGGTGAAACCCCAGCATTGACACTACTACATATTGACATTTCATCCTGCTGCTGTGGGTGTATGTAGGCTCTACAGTCTAAACCCAGCATGGTACTCACTGCTCTATGCAACAAACAGAGAATAGAAGGCACAAGGTTAACATACATCTCCCATGTCAGGACATGATCTAATTAAACCCCGCCATAACATATAGCACATTGCAAACTTCATCTTTTGCTGTGGGGAGGGCAGTGCCATTTCTAGGCATGAACAATCTAGGCAGTT
>JABJVR010000016.1:8828356-8843033 GCA_025773905.1 Chitala chitala | reverse complement strand
CTCTCTCTCTCTCTCTCACACACACACACACACACACACACACACACACACACACACACACACACACACACACACTGAGCGATCCATATGGCTACCTTCCCTGGACACACAGTCTCATGTAGCTGAGTGTGCACCTGCACGAATATGTACCTATATATAAATACATCTATACATTTTCACAAAAGCACATTCACACCATAGGCCTGGCACTCACACACAGGAGACCTAATAATACACGCCGTTTATTTTTTAACAAAAACACACAAGTGGCTCTCACAAAGCTCCCAGCACTCATGCCTTCATAAAGTCTCAGCCTCACTAATCACAAGCGGAAGCGGCGGGTAATTTGCTGTCAAGTTGTCATGAGATGTGCAAAATAAAGGGAAATGGAACCAGCAGCACATTGCCCCTGAAAGACAGATAACAAAAAAAACAAAAAGAAGAAAGACGCAGAATAGCAAAAGGCAAGGCAGGGCTATTAGGATGGCCTTTAGTTGCTTTGTTAGCAGTTTAGGCTGCATTTTATTTCTCTGTAAACAAGGTAAAATAGCCCCACGCTGCCTGCAGGACTCCATATATCAGCCGATAAAGCCCACTGGAGCCTGAAGGAAGCTGCCAGGGTGGGGCCGGGGTCGGGTGGGGGCTGATGTGGGGGCGTGGCTAAAACAACAAGCGCTATGCAGATCTCTTGCCTCGCACTGCGTGGGGATCCCGTTCAGCACCGAGCGTTTCACTGCATGTTGTACTACATATAGCAGTGTGTGCGTGGCAAACAGATTTTGAATTTGTGTGTTTCTGTCTGAACACCAAGGCACCAATTGCACGTGGCACTCTGCGCCGGTGACGTATGGAAGCCCGTTGGTGGGCCTAGGACTCGAGCCGCTGCATGCATACTACTTCCTCCTGCTGTGCTCTGCAGAGTTAATGGCAGAACCCCAAAAGCAGGAGGCATCCAATAGCGCAAGATGGCTGGGTAACAGGGAAAGAGGGAAAAGCAGGCATATGTGAGGTGAAGAGACAGAATAGGTGGAAAAGACACTGTGGTCCATGTGCTTTTTGACCTTCTTTTAAAATGGCCTGAGCTTACATGCTTTCTCCATGAGTACGAAACTGTGTGGTAGGACTGCACCTGCACATTTCAGCTGATTTTAGTGCCTCTGTTTGCACACCAACAGTGAGGAAAATGACACAGGCAAGTCAGAGCCGAGACATGCTGTGTAGTTCAGTCAGGCCTATGAAGATTCTTGGGCTCTGTTTTCTGGTTTAAGCACTCTAATTGGATCTGTAGACACAATATTAAAAATAATTCCTGAATTCACTCTGGAAAAGTGAACAATCAAACACATACTTGTAGTTTTATTTTACACACTCACGATATCCTCTGCACCCCCCCTTCAGACGTCCACCAGAGATAAACGCTAAGCACGAGTTGCTATTTCTCAACATCAGCCATCATAAATGAGCACAACCAGGTACAACTGTTGTTTGCTAACACAGTTACAAATACGGAATTTTTTCAGTGCTTGCAGAGAAAGCGAATTGCATGAAACATGCGTTGCTTCCCAGCACGCACTGCTACACCTTGAATAAGACAATGACTACCCAACAAACAATAACAAGCAAGAAATAAGAGACATAGATCTGACACTATATACTAATCATATCTCCCTGCAAGCCAGCACCCTGCTGGCAATAAAGTTTGCTTATTTTTTGACGTAATTGAAATCTTCACAACTAATAGCCATGACATGGAGATTTGTCTTCATAACTACTCTACATGCTTTAGTTCATACAAGATCACAAACAACCTAAGCAGACAAGCAACTGTTAATTGCAGATATTTATGCCATGCCAGAATCAAAGACCTTAAAAAGGAATGCTAAGACAGTATACAGTCAAACTGTTAAAGCTTCCTCAACAAATTAATTTGTGTATAATGACATACATCACGTACGTATAACAGTGTTCAGAGGTCAGAGAGTGACATTTGATTGTATTTCTAAACGAGGATTAATAACATTACTTACTCTTATTGATAACTTTACAGCAGTGGGCAGTAATGTATATCTCATTATTAGCGGCTTCTTAATGTATGTCTTACTTACTGAAGCCTGTGATGAAAGAGACTTTATCTTAAGGTAACAGCCAAGAATGGAATCAGCAAAAAAATTAATGCAAGAACTAACAGTGCAAGGGAATTCAGCATGCAGTGTTGTAGCTTTTGTTGCCGTCTAGAAGCATGCGGTGTGAGCCCCCCCTAGCCCCACCCATCCCCACCCCTCCCACCCCCCACCATCCCATGAGCCCTGGCAAACCCAGCCAGCCAGTCAGGGTGTGTTTGATTACATGTACAGAGTGTGGTCCAGCTGATTTCCAAAGCATGCTAATTGCTTCCCATATGCTTTATTTATTTCGTCCTGTCGTTTAAATGTCAGCACCCCCTGCAATCGCTGTCTGATTCAAAAACCCTTGAATACAGACGAGAGAGAAGCGTGGCACTGGTTTGAAGCAGTGCAGCACAGAGGCCAGAGGACAGCTGATGCTCTTTTTGGTGGGCTGCCATTGCCAGAGCTGTCCCTGTAGAATGACCCTTGGGAATGGCCACCTCCCACGTCTTCCTGATGTGGAAGGTCAGTGCACAGATCCTGCCTGCCTGGAGCCCCTGTCCACTTTTAGAAAGTGCCCGCTTCCCCATCGCAGACTGCTGACAAGTCAAGCGAACAATGAGCTGACACTATGGCAAACACCGTGTGTCTCCTGCACATGTACACGCCTGTGATATTATTAAAACTTTTTTTTTACGGCTAAAAACTGCCACGTTAAACACATTAAATATTTTTCTGGGTTTTGGGATCACCAGTCACATTAAAAGAGTCAATGACAACTCCTCCAAAAAAGAACATATCTGTGAGAGGATGTAATGGGCGGAGCCAAGACAGGACATTTAATAATACCCAAATGTCAATGGGGGCAGTGCCCATAAGAGATGGTGAGGCCAAGCAAATGCCCTGGGCACAAGATGAAGCCCACTTGTGCTTCCACATCGCCCTCTCCGTTCTGAAAGCGCCTCTGATTTTGCACTCCTCAGCCAAGAAGGTGCTCGACACAGCAGCTCAAAGCAAAATAAAAATGCTCACAAATTTGAATACGAGTTTAAAAACCAATGTGAGCTACCAAAACATTTAAATCTCAAAATAAAAACTGAATTTGGAATTATAAAAGATATGCACTAAGTACAAACTGATTGAAAGCACTATTTAAGTTAATTACTATGCTAATTAAGAACTATAAAGTATTATACAATGGTAAGCCCTTGGATGTGTGAAGCTGTGAGCAACTATGTGCTAAAAGACTGATGGTTTAAGGTTCTGCACAGACTAGTAAATCCTTACAGGTACCTTCAGCTCAGTTATACATTTCAGACATTTAACACCTTGTACAGCTTTACCTCAGGGGTGAATACTCTGCATTTGCATTGTTGCATTTACTTGTCTCTCCCCTTGGTAGATGGTCTTTTGCATGTAAAGAACTCAAATTCTCTGTGTGCCAACAGCTTAATAAACGACTACTGGGGCAGACAAAAGAGGCTATCTAGCATACTTTAACTGAGAGCACAGCTAATTGCCAGTAATCTTTCTCTTGGACAATTTCACTGGCATCTGATATCGGATGTGCCACGGCACTGGAAAAAAGGATGCAAAGTAATCAATATCCAGAAAGTTTACATACATCATTTTCCCCCATTTTTAAAAACTATTGCTCTGCCCTGCCCCAGCACAATGACAAAGTCAGTTCTGTATTGGGGTATCAATACAGTCAGTACTGAAGCATGTTATGAGTACAGCGAACACAAACAGGTAATGGGCCAAGTCAGCATTGCACTGGGCCATATATGGCAGTACTGCAATATAGAGAAAATCAGACAGACCCAACACTAGTACTGATACAGGTTATATAAACCACAGTGGCCCACAGACAGGCCAGGAATTCAATTGATCAGGGACAAAGCTTGCCAGAAGACAAAGATGGTCAGCACTAATACTGAAACAGAAAGAGAAGAGGGAGAAAAAGTGGGACAGAGGTCACTTCTGGTTAGGTCTGAAATGAGAGATGTAAAACAAACATCGTACCATTTTAGCACAACACACACCAAGAAGCATATATTGGAATACACCGTCTCCTGCATCCCTGATATGTTAAGTTGCTAGGGATGGTTATTTTACTCTTTTTTCATATTGGGAAGCACAAGCAGTTCCTGCAAATTGTATAACCCCACAATACATTCTGTCACCCAATCAGAGTATACATAAGTATATCTGCTCTTTCTCTTTACAAAATAAAAAAGCAAGAATGCTTGCAAAAACCACAACAATTTTACATATTTTCGTAGATAATCAAGGTGCATCAAGAAATATTTGACATGTACACTAGATAACAAGCCCAAAGCTTGATTGACACATGCACAGCGAAGCAGGATTGTAGTATGCACAGTGAAGTATGTTTGGGGCATGCCCAGTGAAGCATGATTGGGGCATGCCCAGTGAAGCATGATTGGGGCATGTACAGTGAAGCATGATTGGGGCGTGCCCAGTGAAGCATGATTGGGGCATGTACAGTGAAGTGTTATTAGGGCATGCCCAGTGAAGCATGACTGGGGCATGTACAGTGAAGTGTTATTAGGGCATGCCCAGTGAAGCATGATTGGGGCATGTACAGTGAAGTGTTATTAGGGCATGCCCAGTGAAGCATGATTGGGGCATGTATAGTGAGGTGTGATTGGGGCATGCACAGTGAAGTGTTATTAGGGCATGCCCAGTGAAGTGTGATTGGGGCATGCCCTGTGAAGCGTAACTGGGACATGCACAGTGAGGTGTGATTAGGGCATGCCCTGTGAAGCATGACTGGGACATGCACAGTGAAGTGAGATTGTGGTATGCACAGTGAAGTGTGATTCGGGCATGCATAGTGAAGTATGATTGAAGCATGCACAGTGAAGCATGATTGGGACACGCCCAGTGAAGCATGACTGAGGCATGCACAGTGAAGTTATGGAGCACAGCTGACTAAAGTATGGAAGACTGCAGGTTCTTTGTAGTCAGCAGGGAGTATGGAGGGATATGGGTTTGGGTGTGGCTTGAGTCAAGAGCACTATTTAAATGAAGACTGAAGGCACAAAACTCCATGCCATGTCACTACTTTGCATGCGGCTAGCTTGTCTGTGCCCTGGTCCACCTTTCACTTTCATTCTTTACTTGAAGGACAAGCTGAAGGTCACGAACACGGACTTTACTTTGCTAATTTAAGCATCGATCCCACCCACAGCGTTGTCCTAGCTTTCCCTTACTTTAGCCACTCTGCTGAGTATCAAGATGAGACAACGTCAAAGAAGCTACATCAGACCAACAAAGATGCTGGACGGTGATCTCCAGCGATAGGACTCCGCACAAATATTATAAGGCAGGCGTCCCATCTGCTTCTGCGGTGACAGCGCTAAAGCACCGGTAATTACATTACCATGCGCCACCAATAACAGGCTCCTTCCTGACACATGAGCGGAGAGGAGATGATGAAGGACTCATCTGCTTTTTTAATAAACACCGCACACCGAGCACATCTCATAACTGCTTTTGTATTGAGCCGCCGTACCACTTCTGCCAGGAATCACCTCCGACTCACAGGGAATTTATGTACAAATAATTACTTTTTAATAGCCCGTAATGCAATTTCCTGCCAAAGAAATATTCAAATAGTTTTCAACCAGTACAGTATATTATCAGCCTGCAGCTATGACTGACTCTGCGCGAGGAAAAAGAAAAAAAGAGATTATTGTCTAAGAGATAATAATTACGCTAGTGTCATCTACAGCGAGGTTAGCTTTCTTGAGCTGTTTTGCAGTTTTGACCAGAAAGTCTTTACACTTCTCAGTTTAAAGCAAAGAGAAGGACACAGAGGACAAGTCTTTTTTTTACTGCATTTAGGAAAGGAGATTAACACACTTTGTTTCAGTTCTGTTTACTTGAGCATTGCACAACTCCGTTATTCACACTCAGCATGCGGGCTCTTTATCCATCATATTAAGTGGGAGCGCATGTTAAAACCAGTATGGGGGAACTGGGTTCTATTATTAGGTGTGTGCGTGCATGCGCGTATGTCTTTATGAGGAAGAGAGTGCATTTTCTGTCATTGGACATAGGCCCCTTGGTTCAATTTTGTGTTCTAATTAAGCTGCTTCGACACACAGGCAAGCTATTTAACTGCAGCTTCATGTTCATTTTTGTGACATTACAGACGCCTCTTTGAAACACTCTCTCATGTCAAATGGCCACAATGACGAAGGGACTTTAAAATATGTCCTTGGGAGAATAATTGGTTAGCACAGCAGCCTGCGTGGGCTGTGGGGTGCCCCCCGTCTCACCCCCTTCAGTATGCCTCTGTCAGTCTCAGGCTGACGGCAAGCGCGGAGGGACAGACAGACTCTGGCGCAAGCCTACCTGTTCTAGTGCTTCTGACCTCTGGGAAAATAACAAGCTATGCACACGACCAAGCTGAAAGTTGTTTGAACGTCATTACAATTAGCCCAGTCTTATTATGAGACAAACCGCTTTCCAGATTGTGAAATCTGCAAAGTTTAAATTGCGCAATTTGTTTCACGAGGTGTCCTGCGGGGTTGTTTCAGGTAATGTTCTGCACATTGCCCTGGACGTGAGTGTCAGCCAAATGAAGAGATAACAGTGAACATAATCATGCCGGGGATAGGAATAACAGCAGTGCTATGCATATCCACAGATGAGGCCGTCGCAAGGAGCCAGGAATGCTGGCCGACGTCTTCAGGCTGGCAGGAATGAGGCGGCATGGGTTCAGTCCTGCGGCTAATTAGCAATCCAGTCGTCCCCATGCCATCTCAAGTGCTTACAGCTCCGTCTTGGGCTGCGGCACATCAGTAATGCATTTTACACGGAAGAGGCTCTTCACAGGCGACCTTGGGGGACCAGGGGAACACCGGCTAACGGAGAGGTCGCACAGCATGCGCACGAAGCTATCAGACCTGAGGGCCTGGCTCCCCCTCCCACACCATGCATAACATAATGAACAGGGGCCAGAGGCCCTGCAACCTAGAAACCACTAGCGTATGTGCGTGTGTGTGTCTGCGTGTGCGTGCACACTCATACACACACAATTTCAGACAAGCTCCCCCTTTAACATGAGTGTGTGTCTGCAATACAGGCATTCCATTTCCATAGCTCACACCACTGGAGCAATACACCATGACAGGATGATAATGGGGGTCTCTTTCAAGCCAGGTACGCGCACACACATGTGAGCACGCACACGCTGTCCCACACCACCACTGATGCCCATGCATGATTTCGCTGACAGCTGCCAATTAGAGGAAAGAGAAGTGTCAGTCGCACCATTTACAGGGGCACACCCCACTTCAAGACCACTCCACCATGTTATGTCACATGGGTATTAGAAGGTGAGAGTCTAAAAAAACTGAAAAGCATTTGTTCACCTGCTCCTTTCGTGGCCTGATGTTCATCAGTTTCCAGCTCACATGACAGTACAGCCATTCCCTGCCCAAGAACCCTGCTAAAATTCAACCAATGAGCCTGAACTTTGGCTACAATGAAACCATGTGATCATTCAGTTTCAGAAGTACAATCAACTAATGCCAGCACCTTCACACAAACAGCACCGAGGAGTAAAATGGTTTCCGTTTTAAACAAGGACATCTGTCCTAGAAAAGACTAAATGGTATACTGGTATACTAAATGGTATACAATCTAGTTTTAAACAGTTTATGAAATGATCAATATTTCAAAGCGTTGGCAAAATTTGTGAGGGAATGTATGACACGCTTTGATCAGCCTCTGCTGGACCTCTGGATGCTCTGTGAGACAGGTATGATGCAGAAAAGAGAATAGCAGGAGAAATAAGGTTAAGCTGTGACCAAAGTTTCTGTCCCGGTACATAAACAGAATGTACCAGTTTCCCAACAAACCCTTCTTTATCTGCACTTGTGCTGATGACATAAAATGAATATGATCAAACTTGGGTCTAAGCCATTACCGATTAAGACCATCATCACTGAATGTGGCACACTGACCATGGTCAAGCCATGTCTAACTGCTGATTGGTCAGAAAAATTTCCCAGGTTTTGTTACTGTCCTGGCTTTGAAACTCGCCACCTACTGTCACCAGTCACTGCAAAGTCCTTGAAAAAACCCAGAGCCGCTGTCTTCCCACTCCATTTCGATCTTCAGTGCTATTGTATTTCAATGCACATCTTTAAGGTGTTACTTCACACTTTGTCTTAAAAGTGATAAAGGTTTTTGTGCTAATTACCTGTTTTTCCATCTCCCTCCTGTATTTGCTCCCCCCTTCTTAAGTGAAACACTGTACATGACTGGCATATTGTCCAGACTGACAACGCAATGTTTAATCCACATTGGATTGACATTGTACCGAGATCATGAGTAAATGTTGCTGAGAGACTGTGATGTATCTCAAAGCCATGTGTTAGCTGCTCCTTCACACAAGGAGCGTTCCGTTATGCTTGGTACCACCATGCCTTGCACTGAACTCATCTACAAATTAGACTAGGGGGTCAGGCTGGTCTAGATCAGTGGCATTTTCTGTAAAAACAGGTGTCGCAAGATTGACAAGATTTGCACGATTGTTTTCATTTGGAAGCATGACATTCTTTCATAAAGACTCTGTTGCAAAGGGCAGGTGGTTCTGTGAATACTTATGTGGGATTGGCACAGACACCATATCTGACTGGTATTAAAGCTCACACGCTTGACTGTGTGTGGCTATGGCCAGTGTTGTGCAAACAGATCCACACTGCCATTGTTAAACTCAGGCACAACTACACAGTCTCAGAAACACACACACGCACATTACACACACAGGCTGAATCCACACACTACACAGACATAAATGAGTAAATAGGACACTTGGAAAAGTCGTTTCATAAATATAAAAGTCACAGAGATCATCAGGCTGAGTCAGATGCTATTTCAACTCCCTGTCAGATTACCCAGATTACCCACAACCTGCCACATCCAGACACTACCCAGCTGTCATATCAAAATTCATCAACAGGCTGTTTTATGCGCCTGTGGATTTATACAGCCTGTCATAAGGCCTGCAGAACACATAACACACATAAGGCAGCACAGAGGAAAATTCTCAGCACCAATGAGGCCTTTTGGTCTGGCATTGTCTCCTGAAACATCCATCCATCCATCCATTATCTTAACCGCTCATTCCTGGTGAGGGTCGCGGGGAAACCTGGAGCCCATCCCAGAGCACATAGGGCGCAGGGCAGGGGACACCCAGGGCGGGGCGCCAACCCACCACAGGGCTCTCCTGAAACAAAGGTTCTCAAAATGTAGTCCATAGACTGATTTAGCCATCTTTTTTTAGGTCTATACTGTCTACACCTGAAAAATATGTACTGTGTGTAAGAAAACAGAAAATCTGTGAAATATGAAATTGTGTTAAAAACGTAAAACTCGTCGTTAAAAAATTACATTCATTATTTTTAGTACATTGAGGTGCTCTTTTTAACATGGTAAAATGCTGACATAGACTTACGAGGTCTCCTGTGTCAGAGGTACGGTTTAAGTGGTCCAGGGAGCACAGAACTGTGAGAACCACTGTTTTATAAGGTCACAGTCAAACAGGAGAAAGGCTGGCCAAACCTTGGGAGAGTCAACTTAATTTGTTGCAAACACAGATTTTGTGCTTTTCCCTGATACATTACAACCTCCTTCACAAACACAGCACCCACCTGGATGCCAATTTGTGTCTTGGCTCCGTTGGCTGAACAAGAGGCCCTGGTGACATTAGAGTTAGAGGTCAGTCAATACTAATGAAATCAGAGACCAGAAGAGATTTAATCAGGGTCTGGGGTTTATAAACAATGCAATTTATTAGGATCTATATTTTATACATGCTGGGTTTGATTAAATAAAAAGCAGAAGAACAACCAGGTGGAAAACAAGAACACCGCCTCAAATTCCTCACCAGGACATCACAAACATAAGCTGGAGGCAACGTTACTGACACCAGCTAATTGAAGGAATTGCATCCCACGCAGCTAAAGATGTAAAGCGGTATTTTTGTTGACCACAAATATAACTGCAGAAACACATCTGCAAAAATGGACAAGCTGTAGCCAGATAAATCTCACTTTCTCAAATTAGCTGTCATGTGCAGAGTGTCTTGATGCATATCGGCAACCATGGAGACCACCCAGACAAGTGTTACGCATCACAAGGGAAGATGAGGTGAGTTTCCCCATCCTCTGCTAAGAGCTCAGAGATCCTTGATGAAAAAGCATAATCAAATTCCATTATACTGTATCGTATTCACTTGACAATCAGCAAACGGAATTGCATCTGACAGACGCACACCATTCTTAACAAATACACAGCAGCTCCCAGCTCAATCAATTCTTGGCTTACGTCTCCTAACCCTCTTTATTCTGCACTGAAGGTCATTATCCCGAAACGTGTTATCGACAAGCTCCAGGACTTAGAAAGCAGAGAAAACAGAACCCAATGTGTCTGTCTCACCATCTGTCAATGGGATCAGTGTGGAGTACAGTTTTTGGCACACGACTCACGACTAAGGGGATGCAGGTTAAATCCCAAACATTGCCCCTGTTACTTTTTGCTATTGATGAGAACAAGTTAAAAAGACAAGCAGGAACACATTAATACAATATGTCTGAAAGTTAAAACACTGGCAGACAGGTATATTAAAGCTCTCGTGGGGAAGGTTATGTTTACACAGATAAAATAATCAGTGCAGAGATACGCTTCACACCACAGTCTCAGGTGGAGTCTGCCTGAGAAGAGAGAGACATTGACAGGTCCACAGTGTGTGCCTGTCCATGCTCCCACCTCCTTTACCCATCTGCATTGCAGCAAAAAAAAGGACAGGGTGGGGCAGACAAAGAGAGTGTTTGGACAGGTGCCAAGGCTCACCTGCAGACAGACTTCTGGGGCCTACTCCCAATGTCCTCCCCCCAAGTTATGTCCAGTTCTCTCTCTCTCTTCCCTTGTCTCTCGCCCTCTGTCTCCCGCTCTCTCTCTCTCTTTCTCTCTCTCTCTCTCTCTCTCTCTCTCTCTCTCTCCCATCTTTCCCCCAATCCGCTCCCAGGCCTCTGCCACTCTCTTTCAGGACCCTTCCACTATGAGTCTACTAGGCAGTTGAAAATTCATGGCACCTCTCCATCTTATCACTGGATATAAGCACTGCAGGAGAGGCAACAAATACATGTATCGTTATTTCATAGACTGGAACGGGGACGGACGAGGACGGCAGGGCAATCCTTCGTTGTGAAGTGCGAGAGGGCATCCCCTATATCTGGCCACCTGTACTGGCTGGGAACAGCAAATAACTGCCAGACAAGTGTTCCCACACTGCCTCAGGTAATCTTAGGATCTGGAAGCAATAACAGGCAGGCCATGCGGACCCGCAGAGCTGCCGACTTTGATTTGCTGGCCAGTGGCTGACGGCGTGCGAAGGCTGATCGAGGGAGCAGCAGGAGGCTAACAGTAACCTCCCTTTCTAACAAAGTGCTGAGCCATTCACAGTGCCTGCTTTTATTGTTTAAGAACAGCCAAGTCTTCAGATGGCAACAAAAACACATCCCTCAATTGCTCCTATAAAACTGAATGGTGGTCTTGTACAGAGCCCATGGATGGTCAGGACATCCCTCTCTGATGTAGAAGACCACATTCAGAGATGATAAAGGCTCATTTCAACTGATTGGTATTGGCAGCATCAAGCCTAAGTGCTCATTATCTCAATTTGTGAGTGAGGCACATTTTAATATTAATCTGAAGAAATGTCTACAGTGTGGAACTATATAAAAAAACAAAAATAGCCCAACAGCCACTGTGATATCTCTGTATTTTCCATATTTTGCGAGGTAGTAACAAGACAGCTGCTAACATATGACTTAATAATAAGGCCTCTGAAAAAAAACACAAAAGAATTAGGAAGCACATCCCTATCTCGCACCTGTGATAGTGTGTCTCCAGTCCTACACCACGACAGCAATTGCTCTCTTTCATTGGGGTTGCGTTGAGAAAGAAAGAAAAAAAAACCTCCTTTAAGATTTTAAACCTCCTTTACTTTGATTCAGGCTCCGCCCCCTAATTTGTTTAGGACAATAAATGGTAGCCAAATAGCAGCCTGATCCAGCCTGCCTAGAAAAAGGGGAAACCTTTGTCAGGGGGGCAAAATATTTAAGATTTTTTTTATTGCTATTTTAAAAAACAAATTTTGATAGTTTTAGTTCAGTTTTAGTTTAAATACTGTAGTGCAATTAAAAACAGGTCTGCATTTCAAGAATAGAAATGGGCGGTAATGAAATGTGGCATGCCAATAACTATTTAAAAACATCAGCAACAACACACATATTCAACAATACATAAAGAAAGTTGCTATATTTAATCATATGCAGATGAAATACTAGTTTAAAAGCCAGTCTCTTATTTCCACTTATGATTTTAGAAAAAAAGTACAACTGAGAGATTGAGATATTAAACATTTTAATAACTTTGAAATTCACAAGACATATCATACACATTATTTTCACAATCTGTACATTAAAAGTGCAGAAAATAATATTTACTGGTTATTTTCATCAGACAAAGTAG
This sequence comes from Chitala chitala, assembly GCA_025773905.1. Lineage (NCBI taxonomy): Eukaryota > Metazoa > Chordata > Actinopteri > Osteoglossiformes > Notopteridae > Chitala > Chitala chitala. The sequence goes on along the minus strand of JABJVR010000016.1, from coordinate 8,830,350 downwards.
TGCTGCGATACCAAGTCTTCTTGTTTTTTTTCTGCTGGCCTTGTGCTTCAATATACAATGAAATGCTTTGTTGCCTCTGTTCTATCTTAGCATTGCTTAGGAGGCCAATATTAACACTGGCTAGTTAGAGTAATGAAAAGCAGAGTAGTCCAGTTTTAATAAACTGCAGCATTACCATATACTGATAGCATAGGAAATTTACTGCTGAGAGAACTTGGGACCTTCATTTTCCCAAAGGGCTACAATGCCAGCTGGCTACCATACACTGCTACAGGTGCTATTTGCACATTTCAGCAGCCGCAATGTGGGTTCATGGTGCATGGTGTCCATGGAAGAATCGACCTACTAACTGGATGGAATTCACCAACGTTTAACAACTTTAAGTATTCACAAGTTAACAGAACTCTGGGACTGTCTTGCTCCCAAACCCGTACCCAAACCAGAACAAATATTCATATTTGCCACTTGTGTGGCAACGAGTCTCTAACACAACAGCAACATACAGCAGTTTAAATATAGGCAACTCTTTTCTGACTGGCTAACACAGAACTCAATCCTGTTTTACCACTTTGCAGTACTGTATTTATTTAATTCAGTTCGACCGGTAGCGGAATAAAATGGAAATTTAAAAAGATTTCTATGCCATAGCTTTGGATAGCCTACTAAAAGCAATGGAAAATATGCATTGAAAAAAAGTAGTATGTTTGCACAAGGTAAACATCTCTACCCCGTAATCAAGATTACCCTTCCCCCAAAACCTATATTCTCTTAGGACAAAAGTTCATATTTTTATTTGGAAAAGGTGGCACACTTTCAGTCCCCTGACCCTGTAGTGGTACCCAAAACCTGTCCATTGCCCACTCTGAACAAAAGAAAAAACATGTAAATAAATATGTAAATAGACATAAACATCTTTCACCACATTAATGTTGCAGACATAAAGGCTGGATTTATTATCTGCTCATGTATATTATTGCTTGCATATGCAAGCAAAAACAATTACCATGGAAAGTCAAACTTTTACTGCTAACATGGGTATCTGCTACAATTCCTAATGGTACCGTGGTAATTCTGTGGTTACCACAGCACTACAGTAGCAAGCCATTTATGCAAATCACACAAAGACTGCATCAGATTTTAAAACTGGAGATTATTTCAAAGACGACAACAATTTAATCAGAACAACAGCAGGGCAATATACAGTATATTTATATATACTATATTGTCAAAAGTATTGGGACACCCCTCCAAATCATTGGATTCAGGTGCTCCAATCTCCTCCTTGTCCACAGGTATATATAATCAAGCACCTAGGTATGCAGACTGCTTCTACAAACATTTGTGAAAGAATGGGTTGCTCTCAGGAGCTCAGAGAATTCAAGTGTGGTACTGTGATAGGTTGCCACCTGTGCAATAAATCCATCTGTGAAATTTCTTTGCTAGTAAATATTCCACAGTCAACTGATAGTGGTATTATAACAAAGTGGAAGCAACTGGGAACAACAGCAACTCAGCCACAACGTGGTAGGCGTTATAACATAGCATAAACGCACAGTGTGCAGAAGTCGCCAACTGTCTGCAGAGTAAATAGCTACAGACCTCAAAACTTCATGTGGCCTTCAGATTAGCACAACAACAGTGCATAGAGAGCTTCATGGAATGGGTTTCCATGGCTGAGCAGCTGCATTTACATCTTACGTCACTAAGTGTAATGCAAAGCATCAGATGCAGTGGTGTAAAGCACACCACCACTGGACTCTAGAGCAGTGGAGACATGTTCTCTGGAGTGACGAATCACGCTTCTCTGTCTAATAATCCAATGGACATGTCAGGGTTTGGCAGTTGCCAGGAGAACAGTACTTACCTGATTGCATTGTCAGTCATTTTTTTAACTGCTTAGTTCTAGTGAGGGTCACAGGGAAGCCTGGAGCCCATCCCAGAGCACATAGGGCGCAGGGCAGGGGACACCCAGGGAGGGGCGCCAACCCACCACA
>JABJVR010000016.1:8788933-8828256 GCA_025773905.1 Chitala chitala | reverse complement strand
ACCAAGCACAGGGAGAACATGCAAACTCCATGCACACAGACCCAAGGCGGGAATTGAACCCCAGGCCTGGAGGTGTGAGGCAACAGTGCTAACCACCACGGCACTATGCCGCCTGACTGCGTTGTGCCAAGTGTAAAGTTTAGTGGAGGGGGGATTATGGTGTGGGGTTGTTTTTCAGGGGATGGGCTTGACCCATTAGTTCCAGTGAAGGGAGCATCTACACACCAAGACATTTTGGACAATTTCATTCTCCCAACTTTGTGGGAACAGTTTGGGGATGGCCCCTTCTTGTTCCAACATGACTGTGCACCAGGGCACAAAACAAGGTCCATAAAGTTTGGGGTGGAGCAACTTGAGTGACCTGACCTCAACCCGATAGAACACCTTTGGGATGAATTAGAGCTGAGACTGCGAGCCAGGCCTTCTTGTCCAACATCAGTGCCTGACCTCACAAATGCGCTTCTGGAAGAATGGTCAAACATTCCCATAGACACACTCCTAAACCTTGTGGACAGCCTTCCCAGAAGAGTTGAAGCTCTTACAGCTGCAAAGGGTGGGTCAACTCAATATTGAACCCAATGAACTAAGACTGGGATGCCATTAAAGTTACATGTAAAGGCAGGCGTCCCAATACTTTTGGCAATACAGTGAAACTAATGTCATTGCATTTAAGTGTAAGCGTAGCTCACTGTAGGTTTTTATAGCATTCATTGCCATTTTTAAAAACCAAATCACTAAAAAATTGAGATGTGGGAGAATTTTTCTTAATGCAGACATGCACAGCTGTCAGACGTATCTTAGATGAATTTGATTCGTTTTAATACTGTACATGAAATATAGTGTGGAACTATATTAAATAAGCAAATACATAGATTAGATTAGTGAATCTGTGTCAATCGATAAGGAGGAACTTGATAGGGATATGCTGTTCTAATGTCTGCTGAAAACACCAGAGATATAAGCCATAGATATGATCACAATCTGTCAGAACGTACCTTTGACAAAATGCATCTTTTCAGTAATTTTACTTCTTTGAGATAAGGTTGTTCTCTGGTAAATGTCGCCACTGCTACTGTGCCAGCTGTCACTGAGTAAGTGAGCCTCTTACACACCACATGCTCAGAGCAGATTAAAACCAACGCAATCAATCCCGTGGCTCATCATCACACTCTCACTCTGGCTGCTGCTCCTCAAACAGAGAGAACTGTGAGTTCAGCAGCCATTCTGGGCTGTTTGCTGGATGGAGTTAATAGCTGTGGCGAAGCGGACGGCTGACGTGTGGGCCAAGAGGTGACCTGGGACAGCCCAAGAACCACCATAAACTGTGGCGTGTGGTTCCCCACAGCTGCCACGTGACAAACGGCAAACAAGGCACCTCACCCTTTCTGCAACAGAGTCTCCATGTGACGTCTTATTACCACACGGCTGGGAGGACAAGGAGAATGTCCTCTTGCAAGCGGGCAACACGTTAACCACGCGGCTGCTCAACACACAAACGGCTTTCCTAAATGTGCCAAAGTAGGCAAGGCTATTTAAGACTGCAAAGGGATTGGGTGTCTGGAAATACAACTGAATCTCCAAGGAAAGGTTTTCATATTTTCAGTCTGCCATCCCAAGGTCACATCAGCCGTGCTAAACCTCTCTATAAACCCACACTGGTGCCTCCCCCATTGTCTTCTGCCTCTCATTAGGAGGCTGCTTTGTTCCTCCGCTGAACATCTGCTTTGCCAGGGAGGCTTGATGTTTTCTTTCATTTGCACTGCTACTTTTTTTTACCTTCCTAATTTTTTCCTTTGCTGAGAATGAATGACGGTGGAGAGGGGTGCGGAGAAGCACGATCTCCGGGTTTGACCTTCTCGCGAGCCACACACGTCTCTTTCTACCCCATAGCCCCACGCCTCACAAGCCCCCTCCCCACCCCCACACTCCAAGTGATGGAGATGTGGCTTCATCGAAATTGACACCTTAAAGAGCTAGAAAAAGGTTACAGTCACTGACTCCCTGACATGGGTGCATTATTTATCACGATTCTCCGCATGCATCCATTGTTGCCTAAGAGGAGGAATGTGGGAATTTCAGTGTACGACAAACACTGCAATCAACAATGTTGCCGAGGGAGATGTAAAACTAAAATAGCCATGGGTAAAAAAATGTTCGAGTCAGGCAGCATGGATTATGATCAGGAGTGACCAAGCACAGGGATAAGACATTGAGTTTCAGGTCTACATCAGCTGCAGCTTCATCTTTTGAGACAGAACTATAACAGAACCAGCTGCAAAATGAGGTCAGATCCTAGTATGGGGAATAGAGACACTGCATGCGTTCTAGTTATAGCTCTAAGCTGCCTGGCTAAATGTTTTTGTGTTCTCAGTATTACCTGTGTTACCACAGGAACACAGGCTCATTAGAGCTCTGACAGTCTGAGAAGACCCCGAGCAAGCATAGATCTCTGGCCACGGATGGGGCACGAGCCTGGTGGTGCAAGAGCTCCATGTTAACTTACTGGTTCTCTGAAGGCAAAACTGCAATTCAAACTATATGAGCTGGTGCGTATGTGTGTGTGCGCTGTATGTATATGAATGTATTGTATATTTACACAGTTAGGCCAACACTTTGTGAACTTATCAACACTCCTGGTGGCCCAGAAGCTGTGTAAATATCAGCATCAATGTGAAGCGTACAGGAGATGAGAAAAGAGCCCCAGAGTGTAAGCCGGTTAAACCGTGCTACCCTCTGGCCTTTAAAACAAAAGGCATCAGGAGGGAAAATTTCCAGACCCTCGTTGGCAGGACTTACAGCAAGATCCCAGCATCCGTCTTCCCCCATCACGCGGCTTTCTCTGAAGTCAATTATAAAAACGTTAGCTGTGCCGCGGTAGATGACTGCCCATTAAGGGTAATCATTAAGGGTGCGCATTACTAGGCAAATGCGGGTGACACTAATCGCGGGAGGAGGAAACTGTTCATGAGCACAACACTCAGTGATATTGATAGTCCACATGAATAAACGCCTGACACTTTGTGTGAACATAAAATAACGTTTTATGGGCCTCATTATGGCAGCTGTGCAACTGGAGCTGAGGAATTTGCCTTGCCTTCCCAATTGTGTTTGTGACAGCACACCCAAACAGCCCATCCAGACTGAGCCAAATTGACAGGCGCTCGGTGAAGAAAAAAAAAAAAAAAACACAAGAAGACATCCTCCTTTCGAAATCGTACATAAAAACACGCATGCTTTGAGGGGGAGAGCACAGAGACTGACAAAGGCAGAAGCACGTCATTTCTGAGGATTAAATATTCCTTTTGATAGCCCCCACAACAGACACATTGCTGCAATCACCCCCATCCTGACTTGTGAGGTGCTGTCATTTAAATGAAAAAAAAAAATAATAAGGTGTCATATGATGAGAAAGTAGGGGGGGTAAGATGGCTCCCTAGGCAGGTACAGCCAGCCCAGGTGCTCCATCTATATTAAGGAACAGGTGAGCCACACACAAGTCCAGGAAGGGGTACCAGTATCAAGTTCATATGGTGGTTGTGGGAGGGTTGTGGGTCCACCCAGCTCTGCAGGAGATGACAGACAGCACTGATGATGCCACATCACCAGACTCCACTTCAGGAAACCTGGGCCAAACCACCCTGCCACGTTCACTGAAACGCTGAGACTCAGGAGCAAAGAACACACACGAAGATGTCAAATGCCACTCCTAAGTTCACAGGAAAAAAACCTAGCTGTGATAAGATTTAAAGGCAATCGCCAACCAGCAGAGAAACACTTGCTGCTGAGAGATTGAATCCTGCACAGCAGCAGCTGCTGAGAGAACTCCAACCTCAATACCACCTCTGCAGAAGAATCACAGCCTTAGTACGACAGTAACGAGAAGTGTGGCAGTGTAAAACACGGTAAGGGGAAGAGTACAAGCCTGTGACCCATCTGTACGATAAAAGAGAAGATAATTATGCGGTACCCATGAGAAGGACATGTAACCTGAACTGCTTGACTTAAATATCGACCTGGTATAAATGCCAAACAGTCAGTTGAACAAATGAAATAACCAGCTAGCTCAGACTGACACACAAAAACCCAAAGCAGTTAATTCATACTATTTATATCAAACCTAGGCCCAGGATGTGTGATAATAATGTAGCCTAATTTAATTCCTGAAGATGCAGGATCCATGTGAACAAGGGGTGCAGGTTAAAACAAGCCAGGCTTTAACATAAAGTGATACAAGGAAAAAAAAAAAGCTTTACCAACAGGAGCAGAAGTTAATTAAAAAAGGCAATCATGTAAAACGATCAGCAAAAGTAATGCTGCACAGTGTCAAAAATCTGCACAGGAAAGAGAGAGTCACAAGGAAAAACGCTGCCTGGAGTTTATCTTTTCACCTATCAAGCCGTTTTGGGCAAATTGTGTATTGCTAGAGGGCGTTGCCCTGAGGTGGCACTGATTACATTTCAAATTTGTTTTTTTGCTGGTGTTTGTACCTGTATGTGCCATTGTTTGATTAATTATTTAAGCTTTTGAGGACTTTGATTTGATACTGATGAAAGGGTACAGTAGGACCGGGAAGTTAATTCACAGGGTTTGACCGGCAGTCTTCTGCATGCCAGCAGGCTATGGTACAGGCCAGTCAGAACGGCAAGCAAACCACAACACATACGCTACACCTGCAGTGGAATACAATTTTTTCAGCTGAAGAGAAAATCAGAGCTGTGCAGTCCAGCAACTGAGAACTAGACTTGGATTCTGAAGTATAAATCCCTACAACTGTTTCAACTAAGTTGTATCAGAGAAACAGGGAATCTTTGAAACTTCTGCTTTCATTTTCCTAAGATCCATCCCATGTCACTGATGCAGATACAGCCAGGCTGGAATGATCTGGCATCACAGGATGAATGGCTGCTCCTGGTCAACGTTCAGTAACACAGAGAAGTACCTCTGCTAGGCAATGCTAAGATCTCAGAGAACAGTGGAAGCAAAGGTTCTCTAACAAATTGCTTCTTCACAATCATAGTCAATGGGGCTGAAGTTAACTTGTTTTCCCTAACTTTTCTCCCTGGCATCATCTCCTTGTCACCCCTCCAAGTGAATTCTGTTCAGCAATACATTCTACCTGTACCACTTTTCACCTATCAAGCCGTTGTGAATAATAGGAAAGCAGCTGGAGATTTAAAAAAGGCTCTTTACAAAAAAAATCCCCCTGCTGTTTCTCCCACTACAAAACAAATTATCTGTGCATGACACATACACTGAGGGTTGTGTGGGCTGCCACTCCCTCAAACTGAAGAAGCTTTATTGTCATAGCCTGCATACATGTTACACATATATGTCACAATGAAATCTGTTCGCTGCATTTAGCCCATCCCCCTGGGGGGAGCAGTGGGCAGCCTCATGCAGTGCCTGAGGATCTAGCACTGAGTGTCTTGCTCAGGGCCACACTTGGAACCAGGGCTGAGACTCAAACTGGAAGGTTTTCACATCCCAGACCAATAATCTATCCACTGGGCCACCAGGCCACTATCTAACCTCAAACCTAGGAGCACAAAGGTCAGCTGAACAGAAGAGAAATACTTTTCAGCAGGCTCTGCTTGTCCGCCTAACTGAACCAGCTTTAAATCCGTGCTCATTAACAAAACAGTTCTGTCTATGGGCCTGTAGTCCTGCCTGGCCACACCTGGCTTAAAGTGTGCCTCTCCACATCCTTTTGAGGCCATGCCATTTCCAAACCAAGAGCCGAGGAGCGGAGCTGCATGTGTTCCACGCTCATGTTAATTAACGTCTGCATGTCCGCAGGGTACGGATGCGGCGCGACACCTCCGTTGTACGCGGCAGTTCCTTTTTTCTGCACTGCGTCTGTTTATTTTCTGGTCCACAAATATGCAACTGAACCGGATTTTCACTTAAATAAACCGTTAAATGCATTCTGTAGATACTCATATTTTTCAAAACATCCCCACGGCAGCCTATATCTCATTTAGCTTCACAGTACTGCAGTTATCAGTTATTTGTAACAGTTTTAATACAATAAAATAAACTGTAAAAACACTAGAGATTCTCATATGTGGCTGACAATATCACATCAGGAAATGAAGCCTGTCATTAAAGTTCACCTGAATGCTTGATTTTATTAAGGATCTTTGTTTTTGAAAAATCTGGAAGTGTTAGCACAACACATCACAGCATACCTACAAAATTCAATACAAGAATGTTTTGGGATTGAAAAGTATGACATCAGTCAAACCCTACTCCAGATGGTCTGAAACTTAACAAAAAAAAGATTCACGCTTTCACATTAAATCTGTATCCAAAGGGATTTTGGCTCCAGTTTCCTACAGTATGAGGAACAACAGATCCATGTTCCCAATAGATGTGGGACATGATAACTACTTATACAACACACTACACAACTTTTTAAAACAGTTAGCTTTGGTATAATAATATAATGGTTTAAATGTACTAGCACTTTCCACTGAGCCAACAGTGCAGGTAAGATGTCTATTGCATATTAATGCATCCTTCACTTTATCTGGTGTAAAGCTCCACATTCCATGGGTTGGTAGAGCAGGACAGATAAAGAAAGAGGGGATGATGTAACAAAAGCTACACTTTGTTACACTTATTTGTCAACAATCTGAGACGTGTTCAGTTCGCGCAGAAATGTCAGACTTGCCGAAGGAGCTTTTTTAAACGTGTGAGGGAGCGAGTAGGAGAGGGGAGAAACAGAGAGAACAAAACGCTGGCTAATAATAGGCAGAGGTGTGTAAACCACACGCTGCCTTAAGCACCCAGGGCCTGGGTGTGCGGATGAAGGGAGGGCTGCTCTCCATCCCTACAGCCATGTACTCAAGGATGTGGGGGTTACAGGCACAAACAGCTAGGCCTGCTGTCTGCTGACCAGTGTGTTGTCTGTGCCTGGCAGTGATGTCTGTGTGCTCTTCCTTCAAACCAGGCCGATGTACCCGGCCCCCTTTCCTGGTACCACTTAACCAGGAGACAGGTGAAATGTAAGGGCAACCACCTAGCCTGCTGAGATGTACTTAGTATTCAAGTTAACTCTCGTGCACAGCCAAAGCAAACAAGAGAGAAAGGGGACAGCACACTTAGCAAGAAGAAATTTTCCCTAAGCAACATACCACATGACAAATCCCTCCTCAAGGTGTTCTGAAATGCCATGCAATTTGTGACTCTCTCTAAAACATAAAATCAACAAAATATAAAATCAACAAATATGCAATTTAGAGTGACATAGTGGTTATTTCTGCTCCAAATTACACCAATTGATTTAATAATCAAGATAAAGCAATTTTTTTTTGTATTGGATGGTAAAGTGAAGCAGGGTGTTATTGACTGACTGGTTACATGACCTCACCCTAGTACAATTCTGAACCCTGTGAAAACACTAGTACCATCAGGTGCTCAAATGACAGCTTCAAGTCCATTCTGCTGTCTGGGTCATCGCTCGGGAGCTGACCAGGGGGTGAGCCCAAACCAAGCCACCATCACTGAGTAGAAATGGGTCAGGCACAAGGGACTCATCTGAGCCAGGCCTTCTTTCCCAAACCTTGACCCAGGAACTCAGGCACATGCGTGTATGTGTGTGTGAGATCAGGGTCACTGAGCCCGGTCCACTCCTCTCTCTTTCTCTGTCTTTTCTCCCTTTTTCACTATAACTCCTTCACCCTGGCTCCATCGTGTCCCTTCTTCTTCAAAACACTCCTCCTCCTCAGCACCAGACATTTCAGCACACATAAACCCTGCATAATTAATGCCCCCTGTTGTCAAACATCAGTCTGCTGTGCACTAATACAAATTCTCCCCATTTTAAAACAGGATAATGAGCTATTGTGTAAAAAGCAGACACACATTTAAGCACAGCAATTAATTTTCACATTGCATAAAGCTGCAAATATTGCCATGGTGTCTGAAGCACTAATCCAATTCCCATCTAGCAGAAACAGTTTCTGAGTCAGTATGTGTGTTGGGGGGGCAGCTCGGATCCCGCTAACTATCACAACTGCTTTTCCATTCTTCCATGCTCATAAGCACAAACTCACAGAGATAAACACAGAACCATACACTTGCACGTTTGTCCCCTCTTTCCACAAATTTACTTCATTATCTTTACGGAGACAAACAGAGGCACGAACAGCCTCACCAACAGCAGCCTTTCTGCTGTGTCTACAAGTGAAGAGGACAAATAGAGATGTGACAGGAAAAGGGAAAAGGCCCAGTGCATGCCCCCCCCTACTTCATATCCTCTCCTCTATTCCGCTTCCATTCTTTCACTCTTTTCTTTCGAACCCCTCCCCTCGTCTGCCTTTCTTTCTCTCTTTACTGAAAGGTTATTAAATGTCACACGATGACTTTTCATCATCTTCAATTGCATCTCATATATATATTTAATTCCCCGTGCCTGTCCCCCCACCGCAGTTGACTGTGAGACGGGTCAGGCTGCTCATGAAGCTGGCACACACAGACAGGTCTCACTCCATGCCTTGCATGTCCAGGAAAAGGAGACATTTGCCCCAGCACCCCAGCTGCGCTTCAAGGGCACCGAGGCAAAGTCCCAGCATGCGTGAAGAAATCCGGGTGATGGGGAACGTGACTCAGAATGTGGAGGCGTAGCACAGCACAGCCCGGACCCTGCCCAGGTGCATGGAGCATGGCCTCTTCCTGTCCGAGGTGCAGAAAAACCTGGTCATACTGGAGCCCTCCCAGAGGCTGGCTAGACCCACCTCCACCAAGCATCACTGCTGCTGACTCTGTTGTCTCTCCCTTCCCGTCTTTCTGGTTTGCCGTCTTCAGCCTTTAAAAGCAGTGCTAAACAAACCTTTACTAATAAACTATTCTCAAAAACGCAGAACACACACACGCTCAACAAGCGACTGATTAAAATGCACAATTCTCCAAGCAACAAACTCACGTTTGCCCGGTCGCTGTTAAACAAATCTTCACCAATACACAGACACAAACCACTCAAAAGGGAGGAAATGTGGCTTTGTTTAATAGAACCTTAAAAACTCTGACTATAACACAGGAGGATCAAAATACCACCAACTTATAACAGTACAGTGTGTTAAAATGTATATCTATGTATATCTGTTAAAATGTATATTATATCTTATTATATAGTGTAATAAAATGTACATCTTCTTTGACTCAGTAAGTCATAAGCAAACTCCTTTTTTATGGGTTGTGTTCTCATTGCTTAGACTTCCTTGTTTAGATACTAACTTGTTTTAAAAACCCCTTTGTTTTATTTTCTGCTGTATAATTACACACAGAAGAGGTACAGCAGTTTCTGCAGAAGCTATAAGTCATACGGTTGTTCTCAGAAAAGCTACAGTTGCCGTTTGCCCCTATCCATCTTGTATGACTAATAGGTCTGCAGGCATTAGTACCAGTGACATATTTGAGAATGGTGACACTTTTATGCTTCCTAAAGAGCTCAGAGAAGAATGCGGGGCCATAAACATAATATTCTAATGGTCTCTGTGTTTTCACTAAAGTCAGAACCTGCTTCTACATATCAATTACTGCTCACTCTGGCAATACTGACACAGGAGTCCAGTACACCAGGATAAATGGAAACAAACAGACGACTGTGCCTCTGGAAAAGGCCAAGGCGGGACTGGGTGGGGGGTTGGGTTGGGGGTTGCAACAGGTAGTAGCGAGGCAACTCCCCTCCTATATCTGACCCATCCTGAATCCGGGCCCAAGTCACGTAGCAAAACTTGCGACATCCATTCCCTTTATTTCCACACTCGGGTCTGTTTCTCACACCTTAATGTTCGACACTTTAACAAGCTGTGGTGGAGAAGGTGAGAAGATGCCTGTTTTGCATGGCCTACCTGGGGCCTGAGCTGGTAGCACAGGATGTAGCTGAACGAGGAGTGATTGCCTAGTATGAGCAGATCCTAATTTCAATCATAGGAGTTGGGCAGAGTGACCAAACAACATACCTTCAGCTACACATTTCAGATGCACGCAAGTATCTGATGGGTCTGTGGGCGAAAACTGAAGCTTCTGTATAAAGCCCACTCAAGCACAGGGGTTTCCTGCTAACTCCACACAACACAAAAGTCATCTAGTGCTAGCCACTAAGGCACTGTCTCACCACCGTCCATAAAACAGTATTTTACAAATGCATGTCCTCTGCCTATGACTGTTCACTTACCAGAGTTATCCTCACCTGTACTAAGAAATGGCTACACTTTACTGTGACTGTCTGGGCCAGGTCAAGATTACAGGGCAACCAGAAAAGTGTAAAAGAAGTGTAGGATTCAGATACAGGAAATACTTCTGGTTTCATTTTGGGGTCTAACTGCATCTGTAATAAACCTACTGTCGAATGCAACACAAATTACCTTGTTAGAGTTGGACCACTTAACAAACGGGTCACAAATAAAAGCAGAAAACAAAACCGGCTGCAGCAAACTCATTACCTGTATAATTACAGCAACTGTTCTCAGTGAGGCTATTGTTTGTGTAATTTGGCTGTTTAATTTGATAAGTTTAGTATCTCATGACAACGATGTCAGCCATTCGCGTTCCTATTTGCGCTGTGTCTAAATCACTGAACATACCAATGTCTACTGAACTCATTCTACAAAATAAAAGCACGAACGGAAGCAAACATTAAACGTTTTAAGATTTCGCATTTAATTCAGGAATCTGAATTTTCTTCTTTACAAATATTCTAGTTGGGATATCTACTATGCGTTTGTACGTTCTGCAGTTTATAATAATCGCCTGCTTTGTTGTTTATTTCCCTAGGGGACAACCCACCCTCGGGCACATTAAATTTCAGTATTGAAGGTCATGACAGAACATTAATAACTGTATGACTTTTCCCCCTTTTGCTGATGTAATTCGGGCCTTTCAGCTCCAATTAACACGGGAGAATACCGTGTCCTACAGGCGCACAGTGTGCTACCAGCGGTAAACAGCTTACCCATTTTCTTACAAGTTGATTAATTCACTGCGAAAAGGTGCGCGTTGCCATGTACATGTGAGCGAGTGCTGGAAGACACCGCCATCTGAGTTCTGTATTAGTGCAAACCCCGATGGGCTAGACACCGAAGCACGGCGCCCAATCTTAATTCGAAAAAGGAGATTAAATGCGTGAGCTTTGGGAAAACGTTCAGTTCGCACTCCTCACCGGAGTCGATAGCCTATCTGGTTTGATAGGAAACTGCCTATTTTGTTCCTTCTTCTTTTACTTTCAGGCCAACTCATTAGCGTGTCCCACGAGTCCATTGTTTCATGGAATAATGCTGCTACAAGCAAACTTGCTGCAATAAAGTTGTTCTTATGCTCGGTATTTTGATTCAAGGAAAGAAAAACAATCTGCATACTCGCTAAGAACATGAAGGTGGCAGGGCTCCGGGTGTTCAGTCCTTGGGACAATATTCCAAATTACTATAATATTGCATCCAAATTTATAAATTACTTCCGATTCCTTGTGTTTTAACATTTTAATGAATCTGTCTTTGTTTTCTGTTAAGTATCCTTTAAGAGAACCAGATGAGAAATTTTTTAAAGTGGTGTGAATGTGACACCCTTATACGCCCAGTCTGGACATCCAGAGGACGTCCATTTATACTTATTGGTAAAATGTTAATTAAAAAAATAAAAACACTATTTGCAAACCTTTTTAGTTTATTACAGGGAACCGTATAATGTATATTACGAGAGACCCACAAAAGGATGAAAGGTTGCAGGTTTCAGTACATTCAGAACATATTTCTCGAATGCATAACTGCCTAATTTGACTTCAGAAAATGTCTAAGAAATGTATGCCAAACACTGGCATTGTGATGAGTTCCAGACCCGTCCTAATCTCCATGTGCCGCCTCGCGTTCTTAAATAAGTAATATTAGACAGTATTCTGATCTGATTGTCTGTGCCTTTAAGGTACTGTGATTCTGCAAGTCGTCTCTGCGTTCTGATGTCGTCAATAACGAACTACTTAACATTGTTACAGCCGAAATGTCATTATTTCAATAGAACGGTATTAAAATATGTAAGGAGAGACTGGTACGAGCAAGTTTGCATACAATTGTCAGGTTATTTTTAAAAACCGCCGTGCTGTTGTCCAAAACCTGCGAAACATGCTTCTCAGTCAGTACAGTGGGTCGACAAAATGTTTTTATACATAGTAATGTTACAAGTTCTTCCTCAAACTTTGAACAACTTGTAACTACACCATTACATTAGATTAGATTTTGGAACTGCTTTCACGGACGAATGGTGATTTCTGTACTAATTGTTCATATATATATATATATTCTTTGCAGCGTATATATGTATATATATACGCTGCAAAGAAGACCTCAAACCTCGCCTGCACTGCGCTCAAAGTAAATGACATTTTATGAAACGTTTTTGACTCGCTCTCTCACACCGCAAAGATACACACACATTTCACACGCAGAAATGTAGCGTAATCGCTTTTGTCTCGCCTTGCATCCTGCGCCTCCATATACAGGCACCGCATCTCACGTCATGGATCGAGGTGTCTACGACTGCTCCGGTTTCAGTAACATTTTAAAAACTAAGCAATCATATTATACAGCCACTATATTTTAGTGAAAACCTTTTTCAGTTGGACACATTTTTATATGTGTGGGTGTGAGTCCATTTACAACTCTGAGAGAGTTTTCCGTATAGGCTGGAAGTTTTGATTTAGTACTGTAAAAAAAAAAATTAAGGGACAGCGAGTCTGAAGATTCTTCCATAATTTTCTATAAATTACAATTAATCGTAAACGAAAACAGAGAATTGAAAATTATACATTTATTTTAGATGGACATGTTCTTATAATGTTGGAAAACAATGGCAAAGCCTACGGTTGGGTATATAGCCTTCTGAGCAAACCAAGTCCAGCGGACGTTAATTTAATTTCTGACTGGATATAATTACTCATATCTTGCAAAAGCTACACGGTAAAAAGTAAATATCTACAATACGGCAATTAAAATTCAATCAACTGTAATCTGCCATTTTCACTGTTAATTGCCGATCTACTTCACATTTGCCTTTAGCCAACGCTTTTCAAGAATTACCACCTTAACTTTGCTCCTAATTGCTTGTCACCGTGCTCCAAATTCGGCGGAGCTTCCTATAAATACTCCTGTTTACAGATTTCTGGGGTGCCAAGACGAAGTCTGTTTATATTGAGCTTGTTTATAGGCTGTTTTGTATGAAATTAGTTATAATGGGAGGATGGAGAGCGAATATCCTTTAATGCTGTCGGGTCGCAAGCCGTATTTGAAAAAGACTGCAGGATCTGGCGAAGAGATCAACACGTAGGCTGAAAATATTCTTTTCATTTTACGGTGGAGTTTTCAGATGTACGCTTAAATGTCTACAGTTTCAGTTTCCGATAACTACGTTTCGGTTTTGAAAAGTACCGTAAAGTTTCCAGTTACGAAACTCCACATTACTGTAGTCTTTAGTTTGCATAGTCTGTTGATATGTGTGAACCAACAACAGAAAAGTCAGAAATGAGATAGACATACACACTGGTGCGATTATAATATGTGTAGGCTACCCTGAACTCATTAAAAATGTCCTTTTTTGCACTGGGAAGATCTTGCACTTGAACAGTAACAAAAACTAAAACAAGCCGCCAGATGAAATAGCACATTATATAACAACAGTACCGATGCTATCAAATAGGCCTAATGCATATTTTTCATCAGTAAATGGTCAGATGACTATATAACCAAGTAAACGAAATTATGCAAATTCGAGCCTTATTTTTAAAAAAAAAACAAGGTAGTTTCAAAACTTAACTTTCTCATGCGAACAATTATTGACTAATTAAGCCCTTTTGCTACTAGTATAGTTTGTTTAAATTGGCCAAATCTGTCAAAAACATGCAAAATAACAGTTCCTGCTAGAGGTGGGGAACGGCTCGGACTTAATTGTTCTTTCAATTATAGCGATACTTCTCTGTAAAAATTATCATGTCACTAAACAGGATCACAGGTAAAATACCACCCCTTTTAATAGGCTAACCTTGCGATATATTAAGCATTCTTCATTAACAATTTGCAAAATTTGATCGGCCAGTGGCAATATCATCACATGAATGAAAAAAGAATAAAACGCACATTTTATTTAGTGTTACCATATGCCTGATGAATAATGTCACTGCCGTTGGAATAATTTAATTAATATATAAAAGTTTACACAGTAACATCACACACATTTTGTAAATAAATAAAGTAACAAATGGACATCGGAGATCTGTCTGATATAACCTACAGCAAGAAAACACATTTAGCAAAGGAAATAAAGTATACAGATAGTATCAGGTAATGCAACTTAAAGGCAATTCCACAGAAAGTGCCTGTATTTGGAATTTAAAACAGGCTCAACCGGGAGTATGAAAGAGTAGTGTTTTAACGCTGAGACTCAGAACATTCGGGTCATTGAGCTGTCACGGGTACCATTAGCTATTTTAGGATTTAATTATTATTTACAACACATTTATCGTTATGTTCTTTTACTGAGGATGCATAGCTGATAAGTCATTGAAGCAAATGTATTCAAATTTAATTTTAAATATACCCCATTACAAAAGTTATTTAAATTGTACAATTTTATAGTAGCTCCGTCCCATAATAAAATAACCAAATGTTCGGCAATCCTTATTCAGCTTTCGGTAAAGAATGACCTTGAATGAACAACGTGATGCGTTCGCGTCCTCTCGCTTCCGTTCATATTGCGATTTTGCCTACTGGAAACACAACAAAAAACGGCATGTCATTAATTACATCTTTTATCGGAAAACATGATATTCCACTTAACGCTTCCTTTATTGTATATAATTTGATTCTGTAACATTACGCTTTGAGACGCCTTTCCCGCGGTGGCCAGTCCCAAACTGCAGTCGTGCGTCACGTGCCCTTTTAATCAACAGCTTTAATTAAGTGTCTGGTTTAAATAGTACCCTAATCTTCACTCCACTGCAAGTGTCTGTTGTGCGTCGTTTTTGTTTCACCTCTCGCTTTGTTCTCGCTATACTTAGTGTTAGTCTATGGCGCCAAAAATAATCTTAAAAATTCAAGATAATAAAAATATGCTGTCAGTACAATTTATTTTACACTTGTAGTAAAATGCTTTTTTACTCTTGAATGTATTTTCGATTAAATTCAACGACGAAGATTAATTGTTGTGCAGGAAAACAAAGCTGTGTGTTGAAACAGATTGTCACCGTAATTACATGATACATATACACAGTATCGTAAAATAAAAACAATAATAAAAAAATCTGTAGACGATAACTGTAGTTTTAAAAAGTTGCCAACACAATTTAGCCTGCATAGAACATAGGTAGGTTCTTCTGGTGTTTGCTGTTGTACACGTGAATATTAATGAGAATTAGTAAATGAGTAAGTGTGCACACTTCCATGCTTTACCTGTATAATTAAGCAGACACCATCATCTGGCTAGCATGATTTATGCACTCGAACAAGAGCAAATGGAAGTAAAAGAGCGATGGTACACACAAGTATGGGAGAAGTGACATGAACGGGGCCTGCTTCCTTTCTCTTATGTGCTTGGGCCATTTATCTAACATCTAGCAATCAATCATTTTTTAAAAGATGTGCATTTCCAGGAGAGATGCCATATGGCAGCTTTTCATGGGTAATGCAGAGGTTGCTGCTCTCCTGCCGTTGCCTTTCTGCCTGGGGTGTGTCCAAGCCAAACCAAGGCGGAAGAGATAAATGGATGGATTCACTTCAGCCTACAGAAGAGTGGGCCCAAGCCCAGTGTTTGCACCTGTTTTTCTCCACACTACGTTACCTGTGCATTTTACAAAGCATTCAAATATCGTCACGATCACCAACCTCACCTACACCACTTTGTTTATACTGACAATTAAGCAGGAGATCCTTACACAGCATAATTTGAAAGTTTTTGGTGGGTTAAATTTGTTTATATTATTTATTATTAAAGTGGATCAGTCACTTTCAAACTGTTGAAGCACAACACATGCTGCTTTTATCAGACTGTTACAGCTAATGTTTGATTGAAAGAACAATGGCTTATTCGCCTGGGTGGATACATACACAAGAGACAAATAGCAATATCTGTTTGTATAATAGTGTTGAAGTTTTAGAGCTAATGTAACGAACACCGTAGCTGCTCAGTCAGATGTCCCATCGCTTCAGGCAGAGTACCACAAAACTGCTTGAATGATAACCTTCTCAACCAGGATGGCGACTTCATCCAAGATTTGCTCCTCAGGGAGCTCCTGCAGTTGCTTCACTAGGTTCATTGCAGAAGGTACAAAGGAGGCCCAGATGTACCTCCACTTATGAGCCTGTGAGCTCCTCTATAAGTGTGCCAGCAGTGGAGTGGTTAAAGGGAGAGAGGAACATATGCTGCCTTCACAAAGCCTCTTCCCCCACTCACCACTGCCACCGCCTTCTGCTCCGTTCACGCCTGGCCGGCCTCTCGGCTCTCATTACTGTCACGCACCCAGACGGATAGGCTGGCGCATGGGTACTAATGAGAGGGCCTGGCGGGGCGGTGCGGGACACATGGTCCTGTACGGCCACCGAGCTCACACCCACATGGCTGAAACACAAACACAGGTACTTCCTGTTGCCTTTTGGTCTCGGTGACATTACAGTGTTAATACAAAGATAATCTTTTGTTCTGTTTTTGTGCTTTTCTCGAGTTAACAATAAAACCCTCTGCCCTAATAAGTCAAACGCCCACCAGTGTGATACATCACGCTGGTGCTCATAATTACAGAGCATATTATTGTGAAAACAGGGGTGTAACAAGACAGCACACCTGTAAATGAATTATTGATAATTAATAAAGACCCTAAAATCACTAGTTTACACTGATGAATAAAACATCATTTCAAAATGAGTGCTTGCACAGATTAATCTGACCTGTATTAATTGGATACTTAATGTTTGCAGTTTTGATTGAGTCATGTTTGTCTGAGCCTCAATTGCAGCATATGGATTTGGATTCAAGTCGGGCGCAGAGCAGAGGAGATAATTGAGACACATTGATCGGATGGAGTAAGGCCAGGTGGGGGGGGGGGTGCACAGTGGGGGCAGGTCGACACGGGGCCTCAGCTGTGACTGGTGGCTGCAGCAGCTCCATGTGCCGGATGAGATGTCATGAGAAGAGCTCTGCAAAGCTGTTCACCTGTTTCCTGTACCTGTCTGTGGTCCACTGTCTGGCCACAGGGAAGCAGCCTTTGTGGGTGCTTAGCTTCTCTCTGTCCACTTCTTCTCTTTAGACATTCGACCTGATTTTTTATTCAGGGTTACTGGCTCTTTTTTCTCCCTTGTCTCTTATATGCAGTTCCACCTGTAGGCCGCAGAAGCCCACACATATGAGCACAGGTGTACTGAGAGAGAGCACAGAACGGATGTGGACCAATGTGCTCGACTTCGTTTTAAACATTTCATTAATTTAAACACAGAAGCACACAGGTGTAGGCAGCATAGCTCCCAGATGCCCCTGTTCCTTGTAACTGTCATGCTTGCAGTGTAACGGTAAATGTCTGAGCGGTATTTAACCCTGAGGGACTTGCTAATACGTTGCGGTTGACTGACCAGACAAGCACCGTCTCTTTGTCGTCTCTATGCGTGCCTGGGCCGGCTCCTTCTTTCCCAGCCCCATGTGCTGCTGTCAGCCTAACGATGCAAGCTCTCCTGCCCGCTCTCTCTCCTCCCGTCCCCCTCAGCAAAGTGGCTTAATAAGAGGGACATCGTTCCCCTGACCATCCTGCCTAGTGCCAGGGGTCATGTTTAATGGGAGGGTGTAGGCCCCTCCCTGCCCAGCCTGACCCTACTTTATTGCACTGCTGTTGTCAGACCTGCTTACACACAGACATGTACGTAACCTGCCGTGTGCCGCTCCTTCACAAGAGACAGGGGTCACACTCATCTGTGAAGGAGGGGGGGGTAAAGGGATTTCTGATGTAAACAGGGATGAGACAGCCCAGGAGTGTAATATGGTTACACTGGGGGTAAAGAATTAATTTGCATTCCAGGTGAGCAGAAAGTGTGTGTGTGTGTGTGTGTGTGTGTGTGCAGGGGGGTGCTGCAGTGAAGTCAGTGCCCAGAACAATGCAGTAATTAAAATTTCGGATCACTTCTTTCAATAATATTTTAAGCACAATCAGACCTTAGGTTGATTTACTAAAGAGGTGTGATGCACACTGTGGTGCAGACACAAGTTGATGGATAAATAAACCTGAAAAAGGCATCCCTTAATAAAGCATAGAAATCCTCTGTAATTTTTAGAATTAAAAGAAATATAGAGCAGATGCTCTCCTGTGGTATTAAACACTTATTGCAAAGAGGAGAGCAGGGAGGGACAAAAAGAGTGAACAGGAGAAGAAAAGAATATGGAGGAAATAAACACAACATGATCTTAATATAAACACAAGACTTTGCTTATTATGCGAGTATTAATTTTCCCCTTAGGAGCTAATTAAATTCTTCAGAGCAGCAATAAGAGTTGTAGGAGACCCCCGATCACCAGACGGCCTCTCCAGCGCCACCCTGGAGACAGATCAGCCGGGCTGCATTCCATCGCTGGAAGGGGGGCCTCGCCGCCGCCCAGCGAGTGTGCCTGGGAGCCGCGCCTTCTACAGCAGCAGCCGAGCTCGTGTGTGGAAACGCGCAGGCAGGGATTAGTGGCACAAACTTACCTGCACAAAGGTGCAAATTCGCGCACACATGCGGGAAGAAAGGGGAAAATGCGCAAAGCTCATGCTTTCCACAGGGCAGCGGTGTATGTGTCATATGGAAGAGAATCTTTAGTGGTGGACAACAGAGGCAAATTCAGACTGTGCTTTTCCTCAAAGTGGCACTTGTTTCACTGTGCAAAGATTATTTCGCTGTGCAAAAAAACCGCAACGGGGAAACTCAAGGTCTCGTTCAGAAAACTAAAAGTACTATTTCAGTTTTATTGGATTAAAGCAAATAAAAAAGCAAAAAAAAAAAAAGATTTAGAAATAAACAGGAGGATTTTGGTCCTCTAAATATTCACATGTATCTTACAGTTAATAATAAAATTCCTTTATAGTTTTCTCGCATCATTTAGGTTTAGCCACATTTGACCAAAAACAAAAACAAGAAGCATCGGTAAGTAACAGCAGCCTCATAGTCCACACACAATCACTAAGTATTAACATTGAAATACTGAAATACAGATATTCAACCAGCTCTGGTTAATCATATAGGATATCATATAGAAACGTCAGGATTTTATAGGTCCTGTGTACAGCAAGAGTCTCTCCTCTTAACCTTCTCAAAACTGAGGATGCAGGAAAGCATTTATTGTTAAAAAAATAGTAATAAAACGGCAGACTACTGGACCGATTGACGCAATTTCAGACAAAAAGAAAATGTTTTTAGAAACATTTAGTGTGTGTGTGTGGGGAAACGATGGGGAAATGACTGCTGAAAAGTACATATTGATGCAGAGTGTGTGAAGCGAAATGCCATGATGTCAAAATGAATGAACAGCCTGCCAAGGGGAACATGTTAGGTGCAGCTATTTGACACTGTGAATAAGAAGAGAGAAACATTCCTTGAAGCTGATGCAGAGATACAGGTGCAGGAAACGGGGGGCTGGCCTTTCTGCTTTATTTACCCTTTTAATTCTAATACTCTGAAGGTAGAAAAAGTTTTGGCTGTCTGGAGCTGTAGTCAGGCAGCAGGGTGAGTGAACATATCTGAGAACCTGTCTCTCTCTCTCTTTCTCTCCCTCCCTCCCTCCTTCATTCCCTTTGTTTTCGCTCCCTCTTTCTCTGCCTCCTATCCTCTCTCTCCCTCTCCACAGTCCTCCAGATTTTTCGGTCCGTTGTCGTCCTCTACATGGGAAACACCAGGAACCCTGAGAACGTGGAGTACTTCCAGCCGCCCATGAGGTTGCCCCGCTCCAGCTTGAGGTAGGCCCGGTCTCCCTTCTCCATGGCAATCAGGACCCCATTGCTGGCTGCCTCACGGGTCACATCCTGGTCTCCAGCAAAGGCGGAGATAACTGGCCAACCGTTGTGCATCAGGCTCACCTAAAGAACACAGGCATAGCAGTGAATGAGTACCAAATACGCACAAATACTGCACACACTCGTGTTGCATGATATACATAAACAGACACTGATACTAACATACACTGCAATATTCCATTATCAAGCAGACAGTATTCATTAATATTGTACAAGCAGTTTACCCAATCCTGCATACAAAATCAGAAGAAAAAACCTTAATACTAGCCACACACATAATATTTACATTGTACACACACATAACAATACTGGTGTATTTATATGTAGTACACATACCATATTGCACACATTCATATATTCATGCATCCATCCATCCATTAATTTGCTATACTGCCTTACCCAATTCAGGGTCGCGGGAAGCCTGGAGCCCATTCCAGAACAGGGCTCAGGGTGGGGGACACCCAGGGCGGGGTGCCAACCCACCACAGGGCACACGCACACACACAAGCACAATCTCTGGGCAATTTTCAAATGCCAATCAACGTAACCAGCATGTCCTTGGACTGTGAGAGTAGGCTATTCATATGCAAAAAAATATATACATACACTGTATGGCTGTGCTGAGTATACACGTAATGCACAGTATATGATGCGCGTACTTATATTTGTATATAACATTACATATAAAATATATGTTCAAAAACCTACACGATATTCTCAGTTACAAGTATTTAAAAAATCTTACACAAAATTTAACAAGCATACAGTAACTGTGCCTACTTGCAGACATTTGTGTACGCATTAGCAAATTCAAACTGCATAAGCTCACATATACACATTCAGTAGGAGCTGTATAAAAAGTAAATAAATTGTTTTTGTAATTGTGGTAAAACATAATTACACAAACACACACGTTGTAATAAATAAACCATTTAAATTAAACATGCATGCTCTCCCTCACACACACACACACACACACACACACACACACACACACACACACACACAACACACCATGAGTGCAGTTTATCCCTCAAAAGTGGGTGGAACATCTATATAACAATATATAAATATATGGTTATATATAGTTAACAGGCTATATAAGGACGTGTCCCTCACCCCACCCCTTCTTGCAACACACGCATTCACATACACAGACACACACACACGCACACAAATTCCAATAAGTATGCTCTCTTCCAAGATATCATTTGACCGATAGCTCGCTTAATATTTACATCAATAAATAATGACCCTTAAGGTGACTGCGACACTGACTGCTATCCATGAGTGATAGAAAGATGAAAATATAACACCAGGAAGACACTGTGTATTATTGGCTGTGGCTGTACAGCTCTGCTGGGCCATGGCAAGCCGGGGTGCCTGAGAGAGAGATGTAATTTTATAGATGCATGCTTCCATTTGGGGTGTTTGTGCAATGAGACAGCGCAGTAAAAACTATACTCAGCGCGAACGCTGAGGCAGGAAGGTGGGGAGGCGTGGGCCCGACCCATTTGAGAAATCCATCAGAGGGAATTTCTTTCTCCCCTCACATCCATCACGATAGAGGGGAACCACTTTCAGAGGGATAAAAGTGTCAGGCAAAAAAAGAAGAAGCGTTTCCTTCTTCCTCTCTTCAGCACGGTAGTAAACCGTTCCCCAAAGAACAGCATTGTCTGGTGGAAAGGCTTTCTCTGGGAACTTTGGCAGGGAGGATGAGGAAAAGCGTGGGCTGGAGCGAGAGGAAGATTCATTAATTTCAACTCAGGTGGAGTGAAAGGAAAACTTGCATAAAAGAACAAAAAAAAAAAAAAACACACGCGCAAAAGCGCTGTGTGGAAATTGTCTCTGAGGACTAAAATTTCCTTTGTTGTCCTTTGTTTGTTTCTTTGTTCAGAAACAATTTGTTTATTTTGCTTTTCACCTCTGATTCACTGGTGTGCCATCCCACACATCCAGGGAGAGATGGATAAATGTATCCCAGAGCCCACAATTCAATACGGGCACTGCTGTATGTCAGTGTTGCCTACTATAAAACATAAAGGATGGGTCCATTTTCAGAGGAACATGACTCACATTAGAACATCTTTATAGTGAGTTTTCCCTTATTTTCTTGGTCGAGAACACATCGGGCATTGAAGCGATATGAAAGGAGGCTAGATGGGCAGAGAAACGCACCCCCACCAGTGCAGCTTTGTCCCATTGTGTAGCTGAGCACACCGGCTCCAACGCTGTCCACAAACTCAGACACATCAGTGTCTTTTGGCAGAAAGGCACTGGAGCTTTTTCTATACTCCAGCCACCCTGGAAATGTGAAATATCTCCCACCACTACTGCCCTGCTAACCCTTCCAATCCTGCCTCCAAATGACAATTACTCACATGCTAACACTGACTGCAATTACAGCGCTGTGAAAATATCATAATGGTGCGGGTGCATTGATGCCATTCCTTTGAACTTGCTTCATTAATGCATAAGCACCCAATTAAGCGCATTAAGAGATGGTGAGAAAGCCTTTTTTGGATATAAATTTTGTAAGTGGGTCTCCACCCCCAGTTAATGTTGCACTTAACTGTGATTAGAAATCAAACGCCCTTTCAAGACTTGGATTAAGTGGCCTGGTGTCTCAATGGGCAGAACATCAGGCTGGGATGTGGAAGTCTCTCAATTTGAATCCCAGCACAGCCAGGTGTACTTTGAGCAAGACACTCTTGGCTAGCTCCCTGGGTGCTGCATGTGGCTGGCTGCCCACTGCTCCCCTCAGGAGATGGGTTAAATGCAGAAAAGTAATTTCCCTCTGGGTTTAATAAAAGGACTATAAAATTAAATAAAAAATTTTTTAATTCCATTCCAGATGTCTCCATGCTTACACACCAGGCTTTACCAACAATGTTCGATAGGCAAAAAATTGTCTTGCTTCAGATTAAATTTATATTCTGTTGCGTGTAATACTTTGACCACTGTTTGTCCAGTTCAAGCATAACACCCAAGACATTGAAATTACAACTTCTCTTTTGGAGTAGTGTGCTGCCTACAGGTGGTTGCCCTGGAAACAGTGCGAAGTGTGGTACAGTCCAGAAAAAAGAAAAACCATTCGAAATCGGCAGTGGATCAAATTATTGTTCACTCACAGCGCAGTTTAAGCCAACAGAAAATGACACTGTAACCAATGGAAAGTGGTTGAAAGCCACTTGTGGCTGGCAGCACGTGATAACCATTCATGACATTTCCCTAGCGCCAGTTAAAACCACATACCAGCTGGCAGTAAGAGACCGAGGAGCCGAATATTTGGGAAAATAAAGTTCATCTTAAAGAGACTGAACAGTGGATTTTGAGAATATAAAAATCCATTTAAAAATGCTTTGCAGTTACACCTTGTCAGCAAAAGACAAGCACTGGAACATTAAAAATTCTTAGGTTGACGTGATATTAAACTTAAGCATGTTAGCATGTCAATTAAAACAATTGCAGAAAAGCACTACAATGTTAAAGCAGACAACTGACAGTAACCTCTATTAAGGACATGGTTATACTGAACATGATGATGTTATCTTTTCAGTCCAGTCCGACTCTCGGCAATTCGATGGGCCAGCTCTCTCCACTGACAGCCTTTCCATAACATTTTCTTGGCAAGTTTTTACAGGGTAGTTCGCCAAGTCTTTTCCCAAACCTCCCCATTTATCCAGGCTTAGGACTGTCACCTAAAGTTCACATGGCTGGGTAATGGGTTATATTAAAAGAGCACATAACAGTCATTCAAAAACTCAAAATTTACTTCAACCAACTCCAAAAACATGAAATGTGTTTATGTAATTTAAAAAAATTGTAAATGTACTGTAAAATTTATATTTAAACATTTCCTGGCAGATTGACAAAGATAATGTATATTTTTAAAACACACAAGCAAGTCTATTCTTGTTCCTTTCTTACAGTGTTTTATTTCTTACAAGTACAAAGGACTTCTTTGGTGTTTGTGTATTTTCTCTCTCTGTGTTGGGGCTTTCTGACCACATGTGGCGATTGTTAATTTTCACTAAGGGGAATATTCTGGAAGTTAATCAAAAGTAAGAGCAGCATCACACTGGCATATATGGGGTGAAGTATCATGTATAAACACAATTAAAATAGTGCAATATTCAGTTCTGCAATAGGCCTCACATCATCCACGAGCCCGTGAAGATGAAAAGCGTTATTTATGTTTCTGCTGCATTTACTGTTGAACCTGTTAGCGCTCTAGAAAACTAGACAGTCAAGATGTAAGAACAGTAAAAAATTTTGATTTGGTTTTGGAAATTTCTTTTCTTGATTTTTCTCTTAAATTTATTGCATTTTGCAAGCATGCCTTGTGCAGTGTCAGTATTACCAAACATTGTGACACACTTCATCAATACAATGACAAAGTCTGTATCCAATTTCCCTTGTGATTTGCAATGTGGTCTGATTAAATCAATTGGCCCAGTACATTTAAGTTAGCAAATTCAGTGTTTAATGGTAAAATAAATTTTAGTTTGCTGTAGATTCAAGAAAATAAATTACATTTACAAGTATTAACAAGAAGTAATGTGAACGTGAGTATAAATGTACAAATATAATAATTTTTAAATAAATAAACGAGGCCATATCTAATATTGTGTTACTCAGGACAACTCTGTAATAATGGGCCATAACTAGGTTTTCTTATGCCGCCAGCCATAAAGCAGCACTTTTCCATGGGCACACCTGAACTGTGCAGTCCTGTAACCTAACTTAGGATCTCCTTATCTACACTTATACCCAACCTATACCGTACCTTACCTTACTGTACCACACCATGTTGCATGGGCCCTGCTAAGGAGCAAGACTGCAGCGTGCCAGACTCCACCTTCAAGTGAGCTTGAGTACATCACAGAAAAGTGATTGGCTACAGTGTTTCTTTGCTGGACTGCAGATGCCATATTTAATTATAAAGTGAAGCGTTTTTGGTTTTGTTGAAAGGATAGAAGCCATACAAAACTGGCAGAATGATGAAGCGCAGGCACTTTGAACGGTCTGATTGGAGTATAAAATACTGCATGACTGGGTCGATCTGGAACAAAAGGTGTTTCAGTTAATTGCTGATAAATTAAGAGAAATGTGGTTGTGACATATGAAAAAAATATATATTTAAAAAATTGTAAGTACAAGTAATTTCACTACAAATGTACTATAAAACTCTACTATAAATACATTTGGCAGAATACAAGTTTTGAACACTTTGCATAATTGCATGTCATCAAGTCATCCAATGTCTTTTTCTGAGCTGTACACATTCAATGGAAAAGTGACTCATATCATTCCATGCGCGGTGTGATATGGTACCGTATGGCATTGTTAAACTTAAAGGGCTTCATTAGCACCATTTACTGATTTTTAACATTTAAAGGTTGTTGACTTTTCATTTATTTCTCATGTCTGTCATTTATCCACACAACCAATGAATAACCAGAGACCAGCTAACTACATCAGTGTGGTTTCAAGTGGAACAAGCATGTGGATTTATCAACACAAGCAGTACAGGATCACCTGTTGAAACAACCTCCTGGAGAAAGATGCCGATTAATAATTATTGAAATTATTGTAATTATAATAAATGTATAAATATTCTAAATAAATTTGTTCATTAAAGAAAAAAATGTCTTTTTTACAATTTGTAGTCACGCATGTAGTTACAAAGTCTTTAGACTTTCCAAAAAATCTGTGTATGTGTAAATTGTTCTGTTTGGTCATCCTTAAGGGAAAACATATACTATTTCAGCTAAGATTACCTGCTTTTATGATACATAGATTCAGTACAAACTGGAACATACACTAGATGAGAAATACTTCAACCCACAGCAGAACCCATTTCATTTTCCAGCTACATGTACATAACCTGAGCGCAGGGTCCAAGGATGGCTGTAATGTTCAGATCTTCACTGTCCTAAAAGGGGCCATGCTGACGGCATGCTGTACACTTCCAGCACATTTGGCTTTTTAACAAGACTCGCTCTTTTACAGCGTCACATTTACACTGCGGTTATGTGCTGTTGTATGTTAACTCACATCTTCTGTGAAACAGCCGACTGGGGGATACTGTAATAAAACCAATGCGGGGGGGTGCAAACAGCTAAACACACACCCCCTCCCCCATATCACAGTAAACAGCACAGTTCTTACCTGTTAAACAAAAGAAGCAACCACAGCAGGGGCTGATCAGCCCTGGTTTACTCCAGTGGCATGTGACTGCAAAGGATAGTGTGGCTGGACAATAACAGGTGTGCAACTGACCTCAAAAGCTGCAGAAGCCCAGATGGGGCTTCACTGTTTTAAACAAATCTGTAAAATTTGTTTGAAGATGGGTGCCAATCAAGGGGCACTAAAATTTGCCTTATCTTGTCCTTTACATAAACACACACACACACACACACACACACACACACATCTGCACATGTCAACCTACAGAGTATTTTATATCAAATGTCCCAAGAGTGGAAACAAATGTGAACATTCACACACCAGAGGTGGGCAAACTGACTGACTTGACTCTGACTTTATGTCAAGGTTATGTCTTACTCCTGAACTTTTCTTGCTTGTTTCTAATTACTAACGTCTCTAGTGAGAGATGAATAATATAGTGCAATCCCCCTTGAGGGAAAAGAACACATAATTATACTGTATCTTAATTAGTGAAATATATAGTCCAATTAATACAGACTCATTTAAAAGACTGCACTGGAGTTTACGTTTTACATTAAAAGCGCTACACATGATCAAAGGTATTTGGTAGTTTAGCGCATGAAGTAATTGTGTAATTTCAACAGTTCACTGAGTTTTATGTGAAAACATGCCAGGCTATTAGACGTCTGTAATGATTCACTGTAATCAGATGCTTCTCCTTTATAGGAGGCAAAATTATGAATTCGCTAATGTAAGAGAAACGCGCGGGCGCAGCCCGTGCAGTTATAAGTGATTGCGCTGGGTCTGTGTCTCTTTAATGTGCTGCGTATGCATATTAATTAATTACTGCCCCATAGCTGAGTCTCATCTGCAGCCACCATTTTCTCAAAGGCCATGGCATTTTCCCCCGTAATTTAGAGCATGGGTTCCCTCAACTTTAAATTCTTCAAGCCAATTCAAATACATTTTTAGGAGCAAACTACTAATGACCAATAATGGTTATGGAAAGCAAAACAAAAATTTATTTAAATGTGCACGTAAAATTAAAATAAACAACAAACTGGATATCTGTATTTATTTTAAAAGAATGCAGCT
The DNA here is from genome assembly GCA_025773905.1 of Chitala chitala. Lineage (NCBI taxonomy): Eukaryota > Metazoa > Chordata > Actinopteri > Osteoglossiformes > Notopteridae > Chitala > Chitala chitala. The sequence continues at coordinate 8,800,979 of JABJVR010000016.1, read as the reverse complement.
GCTACTAACCTGGATCGTCTGGCGATTATACACTTTGACTACGTGGAAATTGAAACTGTAAATCCCTTTGCGAGGAGCTATGAAATTACTTCTCTCTGTGTCGAAATTTTTTCCAACGTTCACAAGTACCTAGAAAAAATATATACAAGACAGGTTACAAAAAGTTAATAATAGAAACAATGTACATGAGCACAAATGTATATCATTATTAGCTGTATAACACCCGAAGTAGCATGTCTGACAAAACTTGGAAATACTGTACATACACATAAAATGTTTTTCTTAAAAGATTACGAATATTACATAACGGTCTAAATACGCGTATTAACCTAAATTTATCGTTAAAAAATCATCTCATTTAATTTAGTCTTCAGACATTAAGACGTTTGTTTTTCAGATAACCAATTAGAAACGAAAACACATTTTTTCTCTATGTATTATTATACCAGGAAAATTGTCAAATGTTTTATTAATAAATTATGCATTTTCATTATGTTAAATCTAATTTGACGAGAGACCTGCAGACATCAACAGAAATTTACATTTGAGTCCTACATTAAATTGCACTCCCGAATTTATTTAATAGAAATTTGTCGTAGAAATCTTATACACGTAAAAGAGATCGGCGCGCTCGACATCGCCTCACGTGCGCTGTGGTTCTCGCGCCAGACGTCCTCGCGCCCTCCTTTTCATCACCAGGTAACTACCTGCTTTACTCACCACTCAATCCATTCCCGGCAAAAGTTCAAGAGCATAGACCCCAGCTTTTTTACGTCCTGACAGTTACCTGATCAAAGTAGATGACCATTGTTCGATTACTCATCTCCGACGGCTCGTGGTTAGTGCTTCTCACGGCGGAGAAAGCCACTTTGGCGTTTCCAGACCGCACCGATATCCCGAGCGCCGTTCCTGTTGGATCCGAAGTTGGGTTGGAGTCACAAACGACCAGACATTTCCCCTCAAGTACAATGGGCTCCGTCTCGTTCTGAGCGCCGGCTAGTCCCGCTAACCACACCGCACTTAGAAGGAAAGCGAACATATCTGGAACTTTTGAAATATCCTGAGCAACGATGTTATGAGATCTTTATTTCAGCAAAGGTGGGTGAATGGCTACTCCTTATTGTTTACACAATCCACTTTCTTCCAAATCACTTGGCTCTTCTTTTCCAAAAAAAATATAAATTCTCCGTGTGTATTTTCCAAATATACTGTGTGAAATTACAACGTTCTTTCCTTGTGTTTTTTATTTATTTTTTTTCTGAGGTTCCTAAAGCTTCTTGTACAAATTTTGTTCGTAGTCGTTCTTCCTCCGCGCGCGTCCCCCGCCTGTTCGTCTCACTCCCTAATCGAATAACCCGTGGAGAGCGCAGCGAGGCCCTTGTCAAGTGGAAACGCAGCTGAATACATAGCGCGGGGTCCGTCTGCGTGCGCGCTCAATTATTGATATGTGAGATATTAGAAGAGAAACACAAAGACTCGGACACGCGATACTCCCACCCTCCCGGATTTCAGCAGACCCCTCCTCCAGCGGTCCCAATCAAAGATTAGCGCATCTCCCGATTTCCAATCGCTGTATAGCCCGCCCTCCTCCATGTGATCAGGGCGTTCTTCTTTTGTTTTTTATAAAAGCTTCGTACAGGTGGATTCAGCTGTACCGGAAAGTAAAGTGGACGAAGCCGTTTGGTACGAGCACACTGTTACAGAACTTCGTTATCATCGGGACTTTGGACGACCCTCAGTTTTCGTCAGTCCCCTGCATATTACTGCAGGTACAGAGGCTTGCAAAAAGTGGGAAAGGGGATAAGAATAAATCAAAGTACTGGAAAAGTTAAGAAGATTTTGAACAGCTAACGCCGAATCAGAAAATGAGGGTGGAAGACAATAATATACATTATCGAAATTTTATTTAAGGCACTTATTAAGAGCATTCATTTACATTGGGGGTAATAAAAGGTATTAACTGACCACATAGAGTGTTCTTAACAAAACGTAACCAGTCTGGTGTGGGTGATAACATATTCACATAACATAAGAAGACAGAGAAATGCCTTTTTTCGGCTTTTACAAAACGATAACCAACCACAGTACCTTTGTCACACCTTTGAAATTATATGCAGAAAAAGAAACAAAAGAAGCTCAGAACTTCCCACTTACAAAAAAGAGACAGGTAAATCAAGTTTTGATTTTTGTCTTCCATGTGTATTTTCTCTGAATCTCCAAAACAAGAGAGGGGGGCAGCTCCGAAACAGTTTTGTCATATAAAGGACAGCTAAACGCGAACTTGGCTAAGCCGATATATACCACCGACGCACAGTGAAGCGAAAAATAAACTCTTTCCGCCTTGATGGGCGAGATGGACTTCGCGCACACGTATCCTGCCGTAAATTGCGCGTCTAAATCGATATCCGCTGGGCTTGACAATCGTACCTGTAGTTGTTTTAATCTTTAGCCGACAGGTTCAGCCAGTTGACATAATCAGACTGACGGTTTCGCTCTAGACATAACCGTATAGTTGCCTGCGGAGGGCCTGGGACTAGCGTGTGACATCTTACTAAGAGAAGAGTCATCTTAATTTGTACATGACATTTAATAAGTAAAAACGCATTAGATTGGGGCTGAAAGATGTACAAGGCTGAACAAAACAGGGGCGCAACGTTTTTGACATTTGAAGAAATAAACATTTCGGTACTAAGCACGCCAAACAGCAATTTAATCACACGTTATAGTGGTTTTTCCCACATGTAACCGGCAGATTGCCTTGGTGCGCTGAGTAGAGCGGATTGTTTTCAGCACCATAAGCAGCGGACAGCCCCTGTGAGGAAAACAGCTAGTTATTTAAACAGCCAGACTGGGCATTTAAAGGTGACAAGAAAATGGTGCCAGTGAAAAGCTATTACAACTTTACAACGGTATCTACCTGCTGCAAATGTGAACACCCCTACACATGGTTATCTTATTACGGGATGCCATGATTTCTGTTGAAAGATGAACCGCAAATACTTTGACGCAATAACGTATTCAGTCTTAAAAGCGAGTTTATAGTTATGCCGTTGTACATTATTATTTTTTTATTTCTCAAATTTGTAGCTACCCCAATTAAACGCATACAGTTAGATGCTAAAAACTATAAGGACACACAAAGAGCGAGTTAGATCGGAGCATCAGGTGTAAATGGCGTGGGTACAGTTGTCCTAGAGGGGCATCTTGTCACACGGGTCCACGTGTTATATATCTCTTTGCATCATATATCTGACCGCAACGTGCTCTCATCGCGTCATGGAATGGAAAACTCATCAATAAAAAATTAAGAAACCGGAATCTGTAGACATAACGTAGAGTACCAGTGTCTCGGGGAAACCCAAAACAGCTATAATCGTCTGGTTCGTCTGAAATGACCTGCAGGCTACACTGTCATAGTTGCCTTATGTGCAGGTGAGCAGGGAGAATAGATCTGAAGGTGGCCTGATTCGTGTTGACACATTTCTTATGGCTTATGCTTCAGCGATTTATTGAATTATGAGGTAAAATATTACAGCAATTTGGTATTTTAGATCAAAATTATAATACAGTATAATATTATAAAACGTACATGTAATTGTTTTTTACGTGCAGTGTCAACAATTCAATTTACTGGACTTGAGAAGCAATTTAGCTTCCATAAACATAACCCCGTATTTGTCGTTTCAAAGTAATATTTTCAGTACCGTATTCCAAAGACAATGACCAACTAAATCGCTCTCTCTCTCTCTCTCTCTCTCTCACACACACACACACATACGCACGCACGCACATAAGTGTATAAGACGTGACAAACGAACCTTACTATTTAACAGTTTTTAAACAAAAGTAAAACATTCCCCCTTTAATCGGCATGTTTTAACGCCGGATAAATTGCCTTGTAACTTTTGCAAACGTATTAGTATTGAGTTCAGAGAGTCTATGAGAATGTTTTGTCTGGTCATATTATTCAGCACGTCAGACAGCAGGAAAATTTACATAGCAATGCAACTGGAAGAGTTGTTAAATACAAATCGTATTTAAAAGGCAATGTCACAAAATTGCACTGTAATTAAAGGCTTTTCATTATCGATTGTCAATTTTTTTGTCAAATAACGTAATTAGTGAGGTCCCAATTCAGCTTTTCACTGTACTAATCAAATACGGTGTGTAAACCGCTACAAACGTAATTTAGTAAATCACATTATCATCTAAGAAAATGTTCGAAAAACGCCAGCAGCTTGTCAGAGGTGTAGTTTTATTCTGTAGGCACTTTTATAATGTGATGGAATAGGAGATGACACTTTGATTTTGTTAATGGAGCCGGTTGAGACAAAATTCTTTAGTCAGGAAAGGATGAGGAGTGTTGAGGTTGCCGGTTAAAGTCCCCCTTTGCTGAGCAGCACACAACAGCATAGCTGTTTGATTCCAGTTGCACAGGGCTGCATTGTCTTTAAGAGTTATGCAGATTCTCTCATTGGTCTTGGGCCAGCCATGAATCATAAATTTGGTGTCATGGGGATAATTTTTGGTTCTACAGTTCTTTTAGAAAACCACACAGGTGTCTCTCACCCTGTAATGAGAGTGCTGTGGTGAAGTATGCATGACAGTGTTTCAGAACTTTCACAGAACAAAAAACAATGGACAGAAGTTCAGGTGGGTGGGCATGTGAGGAAAATGATGCCTTGCATTTCAAGCAACTCGTTTAAGGGTTTTGTGTTGGGGCTGTATACAGTATATTTTACAGAATTATTCTTTTCTTACCTTTCACTGAGATGTTTTGGCAATGTCTGCTCAGGAGGGTCACACAGGCCTTGCTGGGTCGTAGCACCACCATTCTTGAGGTAACCTGAAAACAACAGGCTACGTCTGTGCTACACAAACAGCACACACTCTCGTTACCTGTAATGTCTGAAAAGAAGACATTTACACTTTTTATGTATGAAAGATAAGGCAGACCTTTTTGGGGGTGGACTATAGACCTCCTAAATATTTTTATCTTTTACACAAAATTTCACATGCTTGTGTTAAAACAGAATCTAAAAACTCTTGAGTAGAAATAGACAAAAATAACAGAATTGTGTTGGCTTGAAACAAATCAAAGTAGTTTAGCTGTGAAATGTTAATACGTCTCATTGATATTCACTGTACCATTGTGTGTTGTTGCCAGATGTACAGTACTAACCTTCCCACAACAACATCAGCAGTTCAAAGCTTGCAAAATAATTGCCCTAAGCGGCAAGTTTGACAAATTTACTTAATTTATAGATATCTGAAATGTGACTGAATGGAACATAAATACTGTAATATAATAACTGTGTTTGATTCAAATAAATGCAATAAAATGGAAGTAGGTAGCACTGTCCCCTTGTTTATTTTACTTTCTGTTTGTCACATCAACAACAAACATTAATTGATAACAATGAAAACAACGTGGACACATGCTAACCTGCGTCATGTGTGCTCCTCCAGCCCTGCTGCTGGTGTCTGCCGTCATTATGCTGGTCCACTGCGGCCTGCAGAATGTGCTAGCCTGGTCTTTTCCCACAGACCCCTTTGAGTAACATGCTCAGTAATGGTTTTTCATTTGGTTACAGGAGCAGAGAGCCACCCTGAGTACACTAGATTAAATCTTCACAGAGCAGCAAAGGAAGGGGGGGTGGTGAATCGCATTGCACCATCAGGAGAGGGGAGGTGAAAAATAACCTGTCATCACATTGTCTGCATCCGCATGGCCCAGGCTCTGCTTTGTTGGTATGAAGAGCTGGAGGGGGAACCTTGGTTCTAGGAAGGGGTTTTAAGGTTGGAGAGAGGGCCTGGGGCTGAACACAGGTTGGGCCACAGCGGTGGGGCAGAGCCCAGAGTGGCATAGCAGATAAGCATGAGAGTGGGGGAGAGCAAATTAGAAAGGTGACAGAAGGGGTAAGGCTAAAGTAAGAATCGCAGGGAAAATATTTGGAACTATTTATCACTACCTGATATCTTGTAGAGCAATGGAAATAGAAAGGAATACATGAGCCATGTTTTAGCGATTATTAAAGCACACAATGAAGGACGCTTGGAGCAGTTGGTATGCTGTGCTTAAGCATTCTCCCTTCCCTGTTTTGAACAGTGGGGGCATTGGGCTCAAATACAGAATGAGCTCATCAGCGCTTAACTTCACATACATCATCCATCAGCAGGGAGTGCGGGTACATTACTTTGATGTTGTTGTAAGTTTTAATTATCAGCAATAGGTAGGTTGGAGGAGGTAAACATACCTGGGGTGTTGGAAAATAATTAAGGCACACTGGAGTATGTGCCTCTGTTGTTGACAGTCTGTGAATCCAATGTCACATTCTACCCTGTCTGATGATCAGGAATCCTAGGGCCCATCCTTTATAGTCCAACCCTGAGACAGAATACCCAGTTACCAACAGAAGTTAACTACAGTTCTCATTCTCCTCACTGCCACTCTTTCAGGTCCTATGTCACTGGCAGGGGTTTGATATTGTCTAAACCCACATCACTGCTTATAGACCTCATCAAAATTATTTTTCTACTATGATAATGGATGCTGCTTTTGGAACACAAACACAGTTTTGGTCCTATCGCCTATCGCTATCTATTGCAATGTCCATCTTAAAGTCCTGCATCTTTGGGACCAACACTCAGCCAGCTGCTGACAGTGACATTAAGAGAAGGAGCTGTCACTGTAAAAGCAGCCTTCAGGATGCCATCTGGAGGAATCAGCTTTTATCGTCCCACCGCAGTGTAAAAAGGGGATGACGAGGTCAACGTGCCTCCACTGTCCTCCAAAGACACATGTCAGAGATGCAACGGCGAGAAAATCTCAGTCACAGAAAACATAAACATGCACAAAGAGCTCTCAAACATAAAAACAAAAATACACACTCCACCGAGAGACAGTGACAGGAGGAACAGCAAAAGAAATACAAAAATAAAAAGGAACCCAGAAGCTTTTGCGCCCCAGTGAACAAAGGGGCTGATGGACAGCCGAACTCAGGAAATAACTACTCAAATTATTAAGACCAAAGAATGCGTTCGTTTCGGCGGACCAATTAACTGAAGTGAATGCAGAGTTGAGGAGGGCCCTGACCCACAATAACTTCACATGAGAAAAGCGCAACCCTAAAGCGTGCACTCTATTACCATCGCTCCAGGGAGGAACGTGCTTGAAGCCTCCTTTTCTTCAGGATGAAGGGGACGGGCAGCCTGGCTCTCCACCAGGTTTTCCAGCAACACTCGAGGTGCTCTTCAGACAACAGTGGTCAGAGAGCTAGGCATTTGGGGGGGGGCAGTCGTAACAAAACAAAACGAGCATATTGGAGTTCCTCATAATGTACTTGTACTTAAACACACCGTCTACCAAATACACTAATGAAGTATAATGGCTGCTGTCTAAATTGCATGCTGAAAAGACAGTGAGATTGCAGGTGTTCCCCAATAATCTCTGGTCAGACAAACTGTTAGTGTTTGCCTTGTTGAGGCCTGTGGTTCTAAGATGATCATTATTGCAGCTGTTGGCAGAACTCCACTCAGCAGAGGATGCTGGTATATACAGCCACTGAGCTTTGAAAGAAATGATCTCTCCAGGGCACAAACATATGCAGTATACGTCCTGGGTTGCGCAGGTGTCATAATTCCCTTTCTTGGCCTCATTTGTGACAGCAGAACACCAAAGGAGTGCTAGGCCTGGCTTCAGCTTGGCTGCTAGAAGGCTGTGGAGTCAAATACTACAACACCTCACTGGTGCCAATCCAGATTTGTTTTCTCACCACCTTTACCCGCTCTCAAGCAACCCCCAGGCCAGTGAAATTATTTACCTATAGCTAAGGGAGAGGGTGCATTGACCAGAAATCGAATCTGGGTCTTGCACCTGTTGGGCAAAAACTCTATTAGTGAACCTCTGAATTAGGTATGTGCTGTAAAAAATTGATTCAGTCTCAATCTGGGAGCAAGTACACTCACTCAGAGAAGGAAGGGACTGTATATGCCGACACAAAATGGGTTTACATGTCTATTGACCTCTCAATGAAAAAAATTCCCATGAACTTTACATGTTAGACTGATTTGTGAACAATGCTTCTATATGTAATGTACTTTACTCAGAAAACTATAAAGTACCATATTACTGTGACATACACCTAAACATTGCAAAGTTGTTAGTTTTTTTTTTAGTTTTCTTAGTTTTTTTTGAGAACTGGATTTAATTGCTTGAATAAAAAGTACCTGGTTTATTGTTGTATCATAGATAAATAATACAATCATCACTGTCAAGTGCAAATTCTGTCCTAATGTTTTTTATTGTGTTAAACAGCACCAAGTCTTTTTAAGGGTTCTCTGAATTCTTCCAGGCAACACAGTGGCATGGGGGTTAGCTGTTGCCTCGCACCTCCAGGCCTGGGGTTTGATTCACCCCCTGAAGTCTGTGTGCATGGAGTTTGCATGTTCTCCCTGTGCTTAGTGGGTTTTCTCTGGGTTTTCCAGTTTTCTCCCACAGTCCAAAGACATGTGAGTTACGTTGATTGGTATCTCCAACTTGCCCGTAGTGTGTGTGCGCCCTGTGGTGGGTTGGTGCCCCGTCCTGGGTGTCCCCTGCCCTGTGCCCTATGTTGAGCTCCAGGCTACTCATGACCCTTATCAGGATAAAACGTTATAGAAGATGAATGAATGACTGAATTCTACAATGACACACTTTGATGGCTGTGTTAAAGAATATATTTTTTTATATTAAGAGTAACATTTTATAAGAAAAAGGGTCTGATGGTTGTGCCCTGTGGTGGGTTGGCGCCCCGACCTGGGTGTCCCCTGCCCTGCGCCTTATGTGCTCTGGGATGGGCTCCAGGCTTCCCCACGACCCTCACCAGGAATAAGCAGTTAAGATAATGGATGGATGGATGGATGTTATGAGGTGGTACATTCCTGTGAGGTGGGTAATTCCTGTAAAGTGGTACATTCCCGCTCAGTCTTATGCAGCTACATGAGTTTGCCTCACCTGTCTCAGGTATAGCAGTGACTTGTAATGCAAATCTCACAGTCATGCTCGTTGCCATCTCTGGTATGGTTACACAAGACGTTTTGAGGGACCTTGATCTGTCACAAATGTCATGCACAGCAAAGGGAGACAAATGGGTGACTGCATTTCAAACTAGTTCAAAACACAGGGACCTCATAACAACTGGAAAGTAATCACCAGTTTAAACATGGGCACACACTGGAGTACATGAACATTCCAGAATATTACTGCTTTCAGCAGCTTCTGCCCTTCTTCAGGATTAATTTAATATATGCACACTTCCACAACAGGCTATAAACCTCTGTGAGGACAGATTACTCTGTTTTGGCTCAGTTATGAGAAAAAATAAGACGTATGGGAGTTTTCCTTCTTTTATGGTAGTTTAATTTCAGACCCACTTCTCTCTTTTTTTAGAACTGGGTACACCCTTGAGTAAATAAACATTCCAGAATAGAATGGCATGTTCAATAAAGGGTGCTGCTGATGTAACATCTTGTGGTAATAGCTGTTTAGAATCCTGACCCAAATGTCTATATGTATTGTATATATAAATGTCTACTTGCCAAGATGGACATTTCATCAGATTTATGACACATCTTAATGCTTCACCTGTTAGTTCCTGGCTCTGTAAGGAGTGTTGTGAAATTACACCTGCAGGTTCAAGGATTTGAATATGACCTATGCTAATATGTGGGCAGACATGGCCTTTTCTTCTCTGTATGTGCATGTGCGCTTACCATGGGCATTCTGAGATTCTCCCTTGGTCCAGAGAGGTGTGGTTCAGACTGGAGAGCCTAAATTTCCCCTGGTATGTGAGTGACCTGTCCAGATTGTAATCTACCTTGCACCATGTGTTGGTGAGATAGGTTTCAGGTAGTCTCCATCCCAGAATGGGACATATGGCTTGGTAATGAATTAGGTCATACCTCATGAGCACAACTGTTAAACTGGTGATGAAAAGCTTAGAGCGATGCAACAGAAGGGTATCATGTTGTCAGTTGCCTCCTCTCCCCATTGAATAAAGTCAGTTTTCACTGGATTAAGGAAGGCAACAATAGACAACACAACCTTTGAAGGTGCATTTGTAACTGAAGTCTTGTTTGATATCAAGTTGTGTGAAGCCCTGGTCTTACGAAGAGCATTCACATATACCCTCTCCCCCACCTAACATGGCCACTCAAAGCCTACGAAGTAAAAATGGCTTTTCTCCTGTCCCTTGCTGTTGTTTAACCCTGGGGAAATTTGCTCTTCATTCACTTCTGTTCCCTTTCCAGCGCTGCTCTTGTTCACAGTCAAATGACTTACGCAAGTCTCCGGCACGTGTGGTGTTTATTTTTTAATTTCTTTGTGCCACGTAACTTGCGTGCTTGTGATGGGCTGCAGTTGCGTTCTGTTGCACTGAAGCTGCAATAAACTTTCTCAAACGATCAAACGTGAATTAAAAACTGTTCCTAAAGGTATTCGCTGCTCTATCAAATTAAAATGTTTGTTCATAAGAAATAGTTACAGTTTGCAAACTCACAAATAAAACTGCTCCAAATGCATTTTTTCAAGATGTTCATAAATATTCAGTATATGCAGTCTAGCTCTGTGGAAATAGTAAAGCTCAGGAGCTCAATAAATAGAGCTATGTACGTCATCTGGAAGACCACTACAGGGTGAGAGGTTAATGTAACACAGTTTATCAAAGCTTACTACATGTACCAAAAAAAATGTCCACAGATCAGTACACAGAGAATGTAACAGAATTAATTTAACAAACATGACTGTTTGTTCTAATTAAAATGAAAGATAGATAATATGCCAGCCTACAGTGTATAAAACAAGCACAGCTAAACCTTTGTAAAGGATGTTGTAGCTATGGAAAACAGGAGCAGCATGCTTCAACCTCCAGGGAAGGAAGAGCTGTTGTACCCTTGAGGAAGGGTCCAGAATAGATTCAGTCATAACTCAAATTTATAATCCAGACACTACAGCACCCTTCCTTCAGACATGGCTGCTGTACTGCACACGTAGCTTCAGAGAGCCTGACACACCTCTATCCTGGAATACTCCAGAGAAGCACCTTTGGATCACACTCTTCTTATATAGAGCATTTGGTTTGGGGTGGAGGGAGCTGCCTTTAGTAGACTAATTTCTCATCTTTGAACCAAGTGGTAAGTCAGGGACTTCATCAGGACTAAAGTGGGCATGGTAGGCACTAAACTTTTAAATCCAGAACTACAGTCAGGTGATTAAAGACCTGAAGATGATATGATTAAAGTTCATTCTAACAAAGTGTAACAGTCTCCCTTCCTTCTCAGCAACCATGAACCCTTCACATCCCACCTCTGTACCCCCCCCCCCCCTTCTCTCTCAGTCAGTTGGCATGAATCAGTAAGATCCACCTACAGACACACTGTGGAGGACCTCTGAGTGACAGCTGAGGTCATTGGTGGAAAGCTATACTGTCAGACAAGTCAAGTAACCCATGAAAGACAAAGTATCCAAAAACAGAAAGATGGGCAGGACGGTAAGGTAACACATTTACCTGTATACATATCCTGAGGTTCCTTCAATGAACGGAACGTTACCAAAATATATGTTCAATATCTTCTCCACATATCCACAAGTGCTAGGTGATGTATTTCCTGTCAGAAATAACTAAAACACAGCATGAATCCTACCTGCGCTGTTTCTTTTTTCTTAAAAAAAAGTCTTAAGTTTGCTGAAGGAAAAGTGTGCGAACAAAAGAAAAAAGCCAACGTGAAATGTTGTAAAGCGACACAAAATCAGTTATGATGTTGCTGCCACCTACTGGTGTCAACGCCAAACATCACTGAAACCTTCCGGAAAATGAATCTTCACAGAACGAGAAAAATACTTCAGCTGTGTGGTTGTGAGGATGTGCATAGGCCATGGTTTGTTATTGAAATTAGAGCCTGAATGTCTGCAAAACCTTGGCATTAGGAGCTTGATCATAAAGGCACTAACAGGCGTTGCTGAGGGTGCGTGGTGGAGGTGGAGGTGGAGGTGGTGGGCGGGGCGGGG
>JABJVR010000016.1:8727365-8788833 GCA_025773905.1 Chitala chitala | reverse complement strand
ATTGTTTTTTTTACACGAGGCATGTGATTCAAATGCTCTAGTAGATAATATCCAAAAATTTGATTTTTCTTCTTCAAAGATTGTTAACCTGGAATTAACAAACCTGACTCATTAGTTCAAATGATACGACTCTTGCGTTCACACGAAAAGGAAATTACACGTCGTCCTATCAAGAAACACGTGCTAAAAATTGTTTATAAAAAAAATCTAATTCTGGAAAGTCTTTAAGCTTTCAATGCAAAAAACTATATGACTTTGAGTAACATTAATATTAGTGAGTTTGCTCCTCGTATGTGCTTAAATGTTACTTTTTTTGCTCTGGTATTGTGGGATTATTATTATTATTATTATTATTATTATTATATTTCAACAACATTAAAAAATATCACATATACTCGTGTTGTACGCCGGCAACAATTTTTAAGACAGATGCTCTATACTGATTTTTAGAGTAGGTATAAACTGGAAATTGGGAAGAGTGCCCTCAGCTGGTTCTCATGTGACACAAAACAACAGCATTTCAGTTGCGAGCACGCCTGATTGTAGTTGAGTTCGCAACAGCAAAAATTATTAGTCACCTGATTTCTGTTATAAATTTTACATTTTCTTTAGTCATGCAAAATTTTTCAAACGATGTACATTTTCAGGAGATTCAAGATCCATTTAATTTATCATTAACAATTGCATGTATTGTGTGTGTGTGTGTGCGTGTGTGCGTGTGTTATGGTGTTAGTGGTCTACACTGTGCAGGGGGTAATGCAAATTCTTAAAACATTATATGCCTTGCTGCATTGAGTCACACCCTGCTTTTCAGCTACTTTCAGTTTAGTGTCCAGTAGCTCAACTGCTGTCTGAATTACAGTAACACAACAGAGGATTTTCCATCATTCATAGCGTGAAGTAGATGCAACAGAAAAAGAGACGATAATGGTTGTCTCCTCGACAACGTTCTTAAGAGTGGGTAGTAGTAGCGGTAGCAGTAATAATGATCAGTGTTATTATTGATGTGATGTGATTCTTGTGGAAAATGACATGCAGCTGTCTAAAGTCTTCTTCTCATATAAAGCATAGTATTTTTACAAATGCATGTGTCTCGGGAGAACTGTACTTTTCATAAAAATCACTCAGTGGTAAAACAATTCTACCCTCACCTTTTACGGTCTCAGTTCAAGTTCCTCAACAACTGTATTACCTGCTGCTCACGTAAAGCAGACAGCAAACTGAATTTCACCTTCTCCATCAATATGGATGAGCAGGCACACCTGATCCCGGAGTTTTAGAGAAGCCTTTGATTTCGCAGAGCTGTTAGCCATTATTAGAGGGAAATGTCAACTACAGGTTTGCAGTATTTTCCTAAATTATGAGACCTGAAATGTGTTGGAGTGGTGCACTCAGACTAACCATATGCCTCCCTTACCCCTGTTGACCACATTGGGACACTGAAATATTTCGTTTCATATGCATTTTAATTTTTCAAAACTGACTGACAAGCAGAACCATTTCAGACATTAAACTTTGACATGACATTAAGCTCCTGGGATTCGCGTAGCTGCCGGATGCGTAATGAAGCGATTTTTGTCAACGTGTTCTCCAGTGGAAAACACTGCTGCATTCAAATCGTTTATGTAAGAGAACCCATGGAAAGTCAGTAACTGAAATCTGCTGTTAGAGTGGGAAAAGGCAGAAAAGGAAGCAGGACAACATGAGCAAGTCTCCTGCTTGAAGGACGTAGATGACCATTTACGTCTTGGCTCACAGGTGGCAGGTTTCAGAATTGCCCTGCCAAGTGGACCCAAGTGGGAATATGAGCACACATCCAGCATAGCTAATGGACATACATAATGCATGCACATGGATAGTGCAGCCGGCGATGTTAGGGCCAGTGCTGTGTGCTCATGCACACTGAGTAAATGAGTCATCACCACATATCTCTTTCTCCCTTTGAACACATGCTGGCCACTGACCATGCTGTGTCTCCCTCACACTCATGCTATGTAGTTAGATGTCCACTACATTGCAGAAAGTAATGCTTGAGGACTGCTGGAGGCAGGGTCAACGCTGAATTACAGTCAGAACAGAGCGATCCTAACTCCTGTGTACAACATGGATATTTGTAGTGTGGAAATGGAACACAAAGGTCCTTTACACCTGGTATGTTGGAGTTCAACCCATACATTCAAGTCAAAGGTTGGCGAGAGGTGGCTACAATTCATTTGTGTTATTATTATTTTTTAAAAATCTGACTGTATATATTTATTATTCTCATATGTGTAGTTCATGACCTCATCCCCATGTGTCCCCTGAGTGTGGCGGTTTTTTCAGACATGCCATGTGTGCTGGGAGATCGTCATGAAAAAGAGCTCAAGAAATGGTCCAACTCTGCAGGTTTACTCTTTAGTAGTCCAGTTCATGGAATGGCTAGGAGTCACTTATGGGGCACCCGTGTTCCCACGCATCACTGCCAAACTGCATTCCGGAACCGCTGGGCCCACATGTACACTCTAATGTCACCCATCATTCTGTGATGTTTTCTTGCTTACATTTCATTCACTTTGCATACATTCATACCCAGAGAAATGTATATGGCCATTGTGACTAAAATACAAATTACAGACCATGAAGAGTGGACAGCAAACATCAGCAACAGCAATATGTGTTCTGCAAAATTATTTCTGTGCAGTGCTGCCACTCTCATGGACCCAGTGTTGGTGTGATGAGCAGCACCGGTTTGACAGGGATGCAGTCAGTTAATGAGTTTTGGTATATTCCACTGTGGATGTTACCTGGATCACACAGTCCTTTTTCTTCTCATCACTGCTTATAGGATTAAACATCTCATCAGCCCAACTGTTGGGATTCACAAGATTATTTCTGCATACCTGAGCAGAATGGGTGCAGTTGTAGCAAACCTCAGAACACTGGGAGACAGACAATGGCATTAAGTTTAAGATTCCTGCTGTGGCAGCATCCATTATACTCAGCAAGCCAAACAATGTGGGGTTGGGGTTATCTGCGCTGACCACCCTGCTTGGAAAAACCAAAATGATGGAGAATGGGTGCTGCGTCCCTTAAACTGTGTAGTTTAATTACATGGAGCACTTCTTGTTTGCATTGCTTCAGACAGAAACTTGGTGTGTTCCGGATTAAGTGGGGAGTGTGTGTCTGTGTGTGTGTGTGTGTGTTGGGAGGTGCTGTAAATTCAGATGAGGAAATGAAAACTATGTCAGTATAACATTTTCAAGGGCACTGATAGACATCAGTGACTTTGCACTGTACACGTGAAAGCAGGTGAGGCTGTCAGGTGACACTTTGACCTTGCGGTATTGATAGGCACCATGCATGTCACACTTATTCATGAGTTGGATTGTTTTCCATTTACTGCAGAATGAATCTAGAAGGCCTTTTGTCCCCTACAGTTTTTCTCGTTCCCTCATCAGCACTCTTGAAGGACAGTGTGCTATAGACAGCTGCCTTTTCAAAACCTTATGCAGTAAAGACGGGGCGTTATTAAAACATCATACTACCATTGTGGCATTATGGTTATGTAGAAGGGCCAAAATTCATTTCTATCTCAATGGATTCCTTTAAGTCGGTGTATTTTAAAGTCAACCTCCATTTCTTCTGGCTAGCATCTGTGTCCCATGCTTTTATGACGCTGATTGCTAGCTTTAGTGAGCAGTGACTCTTGGTTTTCTCTTTTGGACAACAGGAGTTGCCAGGAGCGTCATTTTAAAATTAGCTCACCATTTACATATTACAGTATACCCCAGACATCAGCAGGAGGAACAGCCGTGAGTGACACCCGTAACATTAACAGGACATCTACACTATAAGTGACAGAGGGCAGCCAAGGACAGACGCTGTGTGTGACGGCTGCAGTCGAACATCTACTACCCACCCCATGTCATTCCCAACAAGCACACACAGACACACACACACACACACACATACACACACAAATGTAAAAAAGTTTCTGTATATGAGGCTTTAATGTTTCTCTGACATATACTGCTTACTCCACATCCTCCCCATTAAACACATGCACACACACACGCACACACACAAATGCAAACACAAAAGAACAGTGCCTATATATGAAGCTTTATTACTTCTCCCTCACAGCTACACACAATGCAACCCGCACAAGCAAAACACATAAACAAACACTTATGTATGTAGATGCATGATACCCGGCAGCTCAGACTGCTGGCAGCTAGGCTCATACAGGCATTGGGGAGCTCAGAGCAGAAAGAGACAACAGTGAAGAGCTCAGCGTGGTTCACGCTGTGCTTCACTGTCCCTGCCTCTTCTAAAGTCTCACACTGCAAGACGAGATAAGATTGTACTGGAGAAAGAAGACAACTGACATCCAAACGGAAAATAGGGCATGTATCCCTCATGAAACTTTAATTCCAGGATTTACACACCCAATTATCAATATGATTTTGGGGTGCTGTTTTCACGGTTTAAGAGGTTCTGCACTGTCTCTTCCATTAGTCTAATAAAAGTCCCAAACCAAAGCTTTTGATATGATGTACACATGCGTTTTGTGTATAGAAGTAGTTCTGTACATACACGTCTGTGTTTAATTGTTTGTTTGTTTTTGTCTGTGTGTGTGTGCGTGTGCATACGTGTGCAGTTGCATGCTTCTGTTTGTTTGCATGCTTCAGTGGACTTCAGTAAAATTGGTGATATAGTTTAATCTTCACGATTTACAAAATAAATCTCATTGGTTCCAACAGTCTTGGTCTCCAAGGTTCAAGCTCAGGATTTTTTTTAAGAGGGAAAAAAGCCAGCACTGAAGAGAAAAATTAGGGCGAAGCAGTGCATAATTTGTCAGGCACAGATTTCAAAGTGTTTGTGGGAAGAGGATAATGCTTCCTTCAGTTTGTGCAGCCTCCCAATCTGGGCCCGGACCCCCCCGTCCTCTTTCTGTCTGTACGGGAAGCTTAGCTCCAATCGCAGCAGGGGTCCAGCATAAAAAGCAGAGCCCAGAGGCAGCCCGGTGTAAACATGGCCTTCAGAACCAGCACTTCAGAACCAGCAACATCTTAAGAACTCATTCCTTTCAAACTACTGATAGGGTGAGTGGCATCAGGGAAGCCAGTCCTGCTGCGAAACTTCCCTTGGAATGTGTTTGCATTTGGCCCGATTCTGGTGCAATATAAATAAACACATTAAATGGTTACGACACAAAAATCCTCATATCCATAGGCTCCGGCACACTGGATGGTATAGGGGTGTTATACGCAGGCAGTTTACCTGAACCGTGTGTCTTAAGACCATGATAAGAAACTAGAGTGCATGGTGGAAATGGTGCAAACATGGGATGAGCATGCAGTTCTGAGGATGTCAGGTAACTATAACAGTACATTTTATGGGTAAAAACATGTTATATCAAATGAGGAAGCCCCCCAATTGGAATCACCAACTAACTGTCAGCCTAGCAGATTCATTTTACTGAAAATGGTTCTAATTTTCACCCAGCAATACTCTAACGTCAAGTATCTAAAGGAAAAATAATTTTTTCACTGGGAAATTTTCTCAGAAAATCTTTTTGCTGATGCCTGACTCACTAGATTCCAACTCCACTCTGTGGAAGCTAAATCAAAGTGATGCTAAAATAATGCTTATTTATCATATGAATGTTCTCAGATCAGTTTTTCTCTCCTATAATGTTCAAGAATGCCTCAGCAGAGCTGCTCTCTGCCTGCCTGACTGTGGAGCCATGCTAGGCCAACTAAACACTATAGGAGTGCAGTGCTTCAGAAAGACATTCACCAGCAGGGCGGCTCCACCTACAACAACCCGAGAAGAAGGCTTGGGGAAAAACAGCTCTGTCTGCCACGCATATCAAACTTATCCCACAAATAACACACCCAAGCCAGCTATTTGGTTCTCACTTGTAATTAGGATGGCAGATGCAGGAGGCCTGTTTGTTTATCCTGCCATTATAACTCATTATTTCTTTCAAGAAAAACTTCTCCTCACTTTTTTTTCCCCCAACAGCCCTTGAGGAAGTCCTTTGATGTAATTAAATCTGTTCCTCAACTTCTGTGGAAATGCTGCTTCATTACATGAAGAAATATCTGCTATGCTTTCACCCCTTAATCTTCACCACCCATCTTGTGCAGTGATCTGCACTTGACATCTTCACCATATGTGTCTGTAGTAATGATTTTTAACACGAACGAGCTCTTGAATAAGCTTATGCCAGACTAACACACAGTAGCAGTGGTGCCTTTCAAACCTGCTCCAATTAATTTCCTACTCTTTCAGCAATTTCTGCAGCAATCCTAGGGTTATTTCAGTACACAGTCTGTAAAAGTTTCTTACTGCGGTTCAGGGTGGGAGGGGAGGGGTGAATGCATTGTTTGCTATCTGACAGTGTGCACACAAATATCACCTCGGCCAAGTTACCTTTTCTGGGTGTAAGTTGCAGAAATCTGTTGCTGTGGGAATATGCTGTTATCAGCTCAAAATAAAAATATATATATTTACAGTTTTAAAAAGCTGTTTACCAAATGAATCAAAATTAATTTTAATGGCTATGAAGTATTACTACATGATAAAGCTGAACCTACAGTTGAGGGAGCTGCCACAGTAGGCAATAAAAGACAGAAATACTCTGTTATCAGAGCAACAAAATATAGAAAAATGTATGATGGTTATCTTAATTATGGCTTCATAGTATTTTCCAAAAAGAAAGCTTTACAGCAGCCACATTCATCTGCGTTGAAGTACTCACTGGCATCATGACCAACAGAGACACAAACCTATGTTGTTTTTCAGTGAAAAGCAAGGAATTGGATAAAGAAAACGATTAATGTTTATAAGAAACTTGAAAACATCATTCACCGAAGATGTAAGAATGTTAAGGAAACTTTGAGTGTACGTTCGCACAACCAAAACTGCGAGGGAATTACTTGGGGTAAGATCCAAACAATTAGCAAGATTGCCACTGTCAAAGGATACTGCCAAGCGTGGTATCTAATCAGGACCCAGCAAACACAAAACGTTCAAATAACGTTAGCTAAACGTCTCTAACGTTCCCTAAATGTTTACCTAACGTTATTTGAGCATTTTGCGTTTGCTGGGTATCAGGTGTTCGTGTTGCGATGTGTCTTCGCAACAGTGACTTTGCCCTTCAATGACTGAATCTTTGCCCTTCAATGAATGAATCAAAAATGTCACACCTCCCATACGTCTGCTATTTATGTGAAAATGAGATAGATAATTAAAACAGAAGTCCTCGCCTATCACCAGTAGTCTTCTCACGATTGTGTAGACAGAAAATGACCAGTGAACACAGTAATAAATTTTGTATTTTAAGCATTATTTTATTAATATGAAAGCAGTCAATACTGTGAATTTGTTTGCCATTATATTTTTTTTTCTTAGTTCACAAATGCTTGCTTAAGTTATAAAGAAGAAATTGAAGTACCAAAAAGAGTGTTACTTTCATAAACATATAGCGCAGATTTTCAGCCTACTTTAAGTCATGCGCAAAAGAAAATATATCATTTGGTAGTGTAACCAAATTAAAATATGTTTATATTAATAATAATTTTGTCATCCTTGCAGAATGCATACGATGGAAACAATATGAAATCTTGTGTAGCGGGGCTAGGGGCATGTCTATGGGAAGTAGTGCCTAGGGCAAGCACTGAAATTTCGTATGGTGGTGGTGGGAGTGAGGGTGATGATGGCCTTTCTAAAAGTCTGTGAATGTTGTCTGCTATGCAGATCATAGTTATCTCAAGTGTTCTTCAATGGCAACTGGACTTGCTTGGAAGTCTTGAAGACTTTCACCTCTCTTCCAAAAAGCCTCTTTGGTGCTTACTAACACTTGAGGCTTTCCAAAAGTCTGTTCTGGGAGTGGCAGGGGGTGCAGATGAAGTTTTCTAAAGTGTGTTTCTAGTGGCAGGGCTGACAATATTTTGGAAAGTCCACCCCTTAATGACTTATTAGGCATCATCTTCAAGCTATACCCAGGGC
The DNA here is from genome assembly GCA_025773905.1 of Chitala chitala. Lineage (NCBI taxonomy): Eukaryota > Metazoa > Chordata > Actinopteri > Osteoglossiformes > Notopteridae > Chitala > Chitala chitala. Next base: position 8,780,835 of record JABJVR010000016.1, on the reverse strand, counting down.
CTGAGCCCTATTTGCCCAACCCTATATATAAGCCACAGGGGGGCCAAAAATACTTTTTTGGACACAGAGAGTGCTTTCATTAGAAAAGGCCAGGAACCGCTGTCAGTTAAGGTTGGCTAGTTAAACAAAGGACTGGACAGCTATATTAAAAAATTCCCCAGCTGAGTTTTCCAGTTAGTAATTGGTCATCCTGTCAAAAAGAAGTACCCATAACACCTCTGTTGCTGACTCCACCCTGTGTTACGTTCCCAGCAGAAAACTGTTCACAATGATCCCACCCATGAGACCAGTTTCAGTAATTGCCTTTAGTTTTTTAATAATGCAAGAGGCAGCAAGACTAATTTTAAGGGCATTATGTGAAGGTTTGTGAGAATATCACGTGTTTAAAATAGATTCGTGACCTTAAACTTGGTGGTTAAAATCATATAAAAAGCAGAGCTCTACTGTTGTGAATTTTAAGCTGAATTGATACAAATCAAACATCAAGCTGCTTTATTAGCTAACTGATAAGAATCTATGGGCAAGAACCTATACATAAAATCATACTTGAAACAGACAAACATGGAAACATACCATGGTTTTGTTTGATGGGTGTGCTTATGGTCAGATGATTTCAAGGCATTGCCATTCTATACTGTGGTTGACCATCAAAAGAAAGAGCTTCTTTTGGTGAAAAATTATACTGCCTCTAGCCCTTCAGAAATTGTCATCCTCCAAAGACAGATGTGGGAATGGATTACATTCTCTCCTCTCGGTCACGACAAAGACGAAATCAATAACAAACATACACATGCACGATTTGATAACATCTATCACTGGTAGGCTGTGAAACATATCTGGAGAATCCTACTAAACAGTACAAGACACTGGTGAAGAGAGGACAAAGCACGGTGACTGACAGATAACGATTTTTACTTCTTTCATATATCGTAGCCTCCACACCTGACATTGACATGCTAATAAGCCAATACAGTTGAGAACCCTTTGCTCTTCTGAAGTTGGCAAATTACGCGAATCCTGAATGCTCCTGTTCCCATCTGTCCCTCCTGCTCATCTACGCCCAGCGCTGGAGCAAGATCAGACTGACTTTGCACGCTATGTAGCTGTGCTGCCACCAGTAAGCATCGGCGAAATCCGAAGTACCTGTTGTTTGGCGTTGTGGTTTTACATGTGAGAAAAAGCATCTATCAAAGTATGTCACTGCAAGACTCATAACAGCTACATAAAATTTCAGGGAAGTGTGTATTGCAGCATCCCTTTGTGCGATGATGCAACTGTTACACTCTTGTTTGGATCCTAGTCTGGATTGCCTCCTGAATCTCCCTCTGTGACCTGGATACTGAGAACCTTCCTGTCCCCTGTAATTCTACCATCCTTTACCATCTCTCCCTCATGACCAGCAATTAACAATAGATGTCAGTTGGGGCAGATTTTTTTTTTTTTTTAAAAAAGCACATAACAGAAACATTTCCATTGGGTAGAAATATAAGATTTCACGGCCACACAAAACAAACCCATATCCAAGGTGCTGTGGTCAATGTATGACACCCTTCTTCTTTCTCACAGGGATATTTTTGTTCAGCACACACAAAGACTGGGATTAAAACTTCTGTCTATAAAAAATCCTTTTCGTAATAATTAAACCTTTTTTGTTATTGATGTTCCCTAAAAATATTTGAATATAAGCTGCCAACAAGGACACATCTTTACTGTGTTCTTGGGATTTGGGACCCCAGTTCCTGCGTCCAACATTTTCAGATAAATTTCTGTGTTCAGAGGAATAATTTTGCCCCTCTTGTGAATTTGCATTGCTGTGATCATTACAAAAGACCTCTGCGCTATCCAGAAATAACAGAGCAGAAACCCCAAATAATGCTGTCGCAAACTCAAGACAAATGAAAATATTATGAATGTTTCAGAATCCTTATTGTTAATTCATGCACTGTATATCTTCAATTATTAAGACGAGAATGGATAACAAATTCACAAAATCTCCACAGGCGATATCATAAATATGCATTTTGTACTTTAATTGGATCATGAAGACATTATTTAAATACTGCCAAAGGGCCTTGAACGGAAGCTGAGCTGATACGAGGCAGCAGCATTGTATTGACACAGACACAGAAGTCGTGACTGAGAGGTTGCTAGTTCAAAAAGAGATAACTTTTTTTCAGTCTCTCACAGTACTTAAACTACATTGCTAAATAAAAAAAAATCTAACCAGACAACAAGGTGGTCCATAATTATGAGCTGTTTTGGTCTGCAAATGATTACACCTTTGAAATAGAAAAAAACTATTACTTTGTATTCACTATAAGGTTTCTTACCAAATAGGTCTCTGTCTTACCTTTCAATATTGCAGTTTAATATTGAAACTCAGGGTGGGTTTCACTGACCTAATTATTGCCAGCTGCTATGGAATTACCTCCTTTTTGTCCCTCTCAGACCTTCTATGATGAGGCAGTGGCAGGCGCTCACAGCGCATTGGATCTCGGTCCAGAAGGCTGGACTCTGAACTGCCGATAATAACAGTGTGCTACACGTTTTTGGGGTCCCTCCAAACAGGTGTACCACTAACCAGCTGGGGGGAGGCAGCTCCAACACACTACTGCTGGCTGCCAGGCCAGTCTCAAAGTGTGAGCAGAATGCCAGGACATCAGCCAATCACAACGTTCAGCAGTTACAAAGGTCGTGTGCAGGGAGCTGTGCTTCTAACTGAAACACTGCACATTATATGTCCATTGGGATTCCGTCCCACATGTGTCTGTGTTACACACAAACGCTCCTGCATTTCAAGCTCCCAGACGGCTATAATTTTACCTTCATTAATGATACCTGTACACATTCCAAAAAATCTCTGACGGATTAAAACTAAGAACTAAATGAAATAATTTAAAAGTTTTTTTTTGAGCTATCCCCTTACTATCTGTTTGTTCAACTTATCTTTGTTGTCAAGATTTTCTGAAAATTGTTACACAAGACAGAAAATTCCTTTACTTATTTAATTCCAACATTAATATGAATGGTCACTTCTGTTTAAACAGACAATATGTAAATATTATATTCTATACAATAATATCGTTATTTTTACACTAGACATTATGGTGGCTCATGATAACCATCTAAGGTTGGCCATCAGTTTATACCTGTATAAAACTGTTTCACTGTGAAGTTTCCACAAGCTGTTTAAGGAATTGTACGTATATCATACACATCATATTTTCTTAAATGTGTTCCAAACCAAACACCATGGAACATTTTGCTTATTCTGAAAAATGTTATTTTGAATGCTTTGTTTTAAGGCGAAAACCACATTTTACAATTCTGAACAAAAAAGCTCTTTTTGTTGGCAGTTAAATTCCTTGACAGCTAAATTAAGCACTGCAGGCAGTTATGACTGAGGAGAAAATTAAGAAATTAGGAAGGGAAGTACGCTTTGCCTACTTCCCTTGTTCAAACTCAGTTAATTATGGTCTTCCTTTTGCTTCCAGTCACCTGCCCTCCCCTTTAATCTCTCAGGTGTTCTTTTGTCTGACACCTTAACTTGAGGCCTTAATTACAAGCTCTTTGACACTTCAACGAGTGGTCTGCTAACTAGCTGGCTGTTTCATTGTAATCTTGAACAGGTTTGTCGCTTCTCATTCTACTCTTCAGAGGACATTCATAAAAGAAGGCGGCGCAGTGCCACTGTTTCGCTCACACGTCAGAACTGATTTCTCAGGAAACCTTTGTAAAAGCGACCAAATAGGCAAATTGTTTTAAACAATTACTACAATTTCACCTTTCCTGAAGAAGTTTTATCTAAGAGACCTTTAGTAAACCACGTGGTATAAAAATCCAGAATAAGTCTTTAATCAGTTCTCAGTGTAATTTGGGTTTATGTTCTTCCATGTCAATTGTTTCTGTTACTTACCACAGATGATATGTGTATATAAGAGCTGGTGCTTATTGGTGGAGGAATGCACATTTCCCTGCTGGCTCAGCCAATCAGAAGCCATACTTCGGTTAGACAACTTCCCCCTCAGGATAGTGGGCTACAAAGGAGGCCATAAGACCGAGGACCAGAGCAATCCACTGGATCACAAGAAAATCATGTCACGGTGGACTAGTTCCTGCTGGACTCACTTTTGGTGAAATAACTTGTGGAACGAATATATTCTGTATCTCTGCAGAATTTTGGGATGAAATTTGATGGTACTTCATAAACACTAATTTCATCTTGACAGATCTTTAATAATATGCCTAAGCCTCATCAAAGAGAATAAATCATTCATGCTTGGTTTATTTAACATAATGAAACACCAGTAAAACTGTGGGCTCCGGTATCTTTCTGTTGACATTCCTATGTGTTCCATTCATTCTGCTACACTGAATGTCGTAATGGAATTTAAATGAGAAAAAATATTTCCCCTTTCTTCTCATTGTATTCAGACAGACGGCTGAAAAGCACTCTGACAACAAGCTTTTTTTTGTCACAAAAGAAAATTGCCATCAAAAGTGTTTATGAGCAGGAGTGACAGGTCAGCTATGAAAAGTAACGTTAAATCAGTTCGTTTTGCAATCTCCCTAAAAATTGTATTTGTGATTTCAGAATTTTATGTTTCTAGACACTATTTTCCAGAATGATCACCTAATTGCATCCATTAAAGGGATATAATTTTTTTCAGTTTTACCTATACTGGTGACTACCCAATTGTCATCTGAATTCTTCTGGACAGTATTTTGTAAGGTTCTCTGCATGGCCAGGATTGTGATTTTAAAATAAAAACCTAATGTTTTTCCACATTATTTTATTTTACTCTTCTCGGTAATTTATTTTATGCAAAGACTACATAAATTTTTAAATACTTTAAAGCTGTTGCTTGTTCCTATTTTCTCTGTATAGTTATACTGACATTGTGACTCCCCACCACAGCTGTTTAGAGCTGAAAAAGGTTCAAGAGAATCTAAACGTCACTCTCTTCTGACCTATGAATTTAGTCATGAAGGTGATGAGGAAAAGGCTTTGTGACTCATGGTAAAACACATTTTTTAAAGTTTGGATCAAACATATGAGCGGGTCAGCACACTTCGCCATCTGTTGAGTTGTAGGTAATACAAGTAGGTGTATAAAACCAAACATAAAGAAACAGCCAACAAACTCTGTCAGTATCATAGAACAAATTACAAGTAAAATACCACCAAATCCAGTGGATATTGCTATATTGGCTAGAAACCAAAACGTCCAACAGGGTGCTGCAGGGAGCTTGGTATCGTTTAGGAAAAGACTTATTGCTATACTGGAGTTTTAATTGCCTGTTATCCATGTTTGTTGACAAGGTCCACAAAATCACAGCCTTTAAAAAGGAAGTATTAATTTACATAGAACATATTCATTTCAGTGAGAGGTTATTTTAAGTCCTTCAGAGCTTTAGGCTTCATTCACAATAACCTGTAGAACCTGCGACAGGATAATTACAACAAAAATGACAGGAAGCCTTAAAGGTGAATTGGATTTGCCCTCACAACCATTTTGAAAGTTGCATCTTGGATCAAATTACAAAAGCTGAAGCAATTGGTGTCAATAGCCCCCCTCCTCAAGGCTATAGGTTGGGAGAGCATTTCTCTGGACAGTCACTTTTTTTTCCCCATCAAGAGAAATGCTTGAGTCAGGCCTTTGACGGCTTGTGGTAAGACCATGAAAAGAAAAAACCCTCCCATAATGCCCTGCAGTCTTCTGTGATGTAGAATGTGGTGTGGGCATGGGTTGTGGACAAAGGAGTAAAATTTCAGTAATGTCAATAATAATGTACATTTTCACCCAAGGGTTTCAGGTTCTCTGAAATGAAGATAGTGTTTAGAAAAGAGATTACGATGGAACGTGGCCATGTAGTAAAATTCTTGTCAGTACCTTCAGGGTAGAACAGGACATTCCACTTGCTTTGAGCTGTGCAGAACTTGCTGGCCTGTTTAGTTGACTTTTCCTGACCATGAAAGGTTATTTGTAAAAATGTACATATGTCAGCTCTGAGATCTGTTTTTTTAAGCTTTCATCCTTTAGCTGACAATTCGCCTACGTTGGATGAAGTGCAAATACACAAGCTTATCCCCAGAAGGAAATATATGTGTCACCCCCCCCAACCACCCGATTCAGTTCAGGGAGGGGCATTAATACCTGCTGAGTGCACACAGATTTACAGGGGTGCATGCTGTAGCTCCAGCTTTCTGTCACAGTTCGCTATGCGTGCAGAACGAATATCATGACAGCTGTGCTTTTTCTCCCGAGGTGTGTCGGGGATCACAGGCCATCACGCCCACTGTCTCTCATCCCTGCTGTGTTCCGTTCTGTCATAAACTGGATGCCTTGGACTGACCCCAGAGTGTTGCATGTTTTCATTACTGTAGTCTTGATTTTGTCATATGTCCCACTTCAAGACAAAGCATAAATTGTTGGTCAAGGTCAGCGTGGTGGGGGTCAAGGCAGGGCCACTTCTCAGCCCCCATGAAGAAAGAATGGTATCACTTTCTACTGGGACAAAGACTTTATGGTGGAATGCCTGATCAGGTTTAAAGCAGGCAATAGCCATGACATGCTTCCTACACAGTGGCTGTCAGTGTTGGTGTGGTCAGCCTGACAGAGGTACAGGTGCTGGAATTGGGGGCACAATGTCAAACACACTTTCAACATGGAGCACTCAGTCCCCAAAGAGAAGTACTAATGCAAAGTATTGGAACCAAGTGTGTACATAAACAGTTTGGTAAGTTCCTGTTACCTGATTTATAACATCTTTCATTTTCAATCAACTTATCCAAGTCACAGCAATGCAAAGCCTGCAGTTTCTTAAAAGCAACACAGGGGGCATAGGTGAAGTCACCGATCCAACAGAGGGCTCTTACACACACTAAGGGCAACTTAGATTTACCAGTTCACATAAACTGCATGTCTTTGGACTGTTTAAAGAAACCCATGCAGTCAGAGGAAACTGAGGAATGCAGACAATATGCAAACTCCACACACACACACACACACACACACACACACACACACACACACACACACAGTGACAAGTGCCAGATTCAAACTTACAATCATGGCAGTATGATGGAACAACTTTACCCAGAGAGCCATCATGCTGTTTATACTGTCTCATATTTTATAAAAATATCATCCTGACTTGAGGAAATATCTTCACAGTGGGTTCCTTTTACGTGACCCTTCTATGCCACCTCATTTAGTTGTTTATCGTTCTGACTTGCAGAAACATGTTCACTGTCTTCTTTGGTACCCGATGGAAACCAGTTTCTGTGTCAGAGCTTCAGTGAAAAGACAGATAGGAAGCACTGAAAGATAAGGCGCAGACTTTTTAAAAAGTGCTACTGCTGTGTGAAAAGAGCAACACTCCATCAAAGCTGAAGTGAAAGAACTAGAGTTACTTCACATTCACAAAAACACAAGTTTCTCCCAAACCTTTAATCTTGCAGTGACAGGAAAAGGATACATAGCTATTTCTACACTGAAGTGTCACAAATATCTCAAGTAGTGTCCTAAAACTTCTGTGTTTTGTTTTAAAATTGATCGGCACTGAAGAATTGTAACCTCTGGTAACCCAAGTAAGCCTTCCAGTCTGTCATAAAAGACTTGTGAAAAAATTGGGGTCAGCATCTAAAGAGCGTCATCAGTGTACAGCTTTTCTCTCTCTCTATCTCTCACACACACACACACACACACACACACACACCTAGGTACAGTAGTATTTTCGCTCCTCCGCTTAGCAGCTGCTGCACTCTTACCGAGTGAAATTTTTTGCTCAACCTCTATAAAATTGTGAAAACTCGTTTACAGTTTTATTTAGGCTCACATTCACAGATCTACTGAAAGGCTGGAGAAATACAATAAGAAGCCTGATGTGAAACACTGAAGGACATCATTACCATTATCATTGGCCATGGCCACTGCCCAAAGTGTTTCCACCCTGGGCTAAAACCTGGACAACACCATTCATGCTGGTATAGGCTAAAACCTTAAACAAGATCAGGATACTGGGTTCTGTAATCAGCTGGAAAGAAGATGCTGTGGTTGAGTACAGCCCAGTACACCTGCCCTCATTGCTGCAATCACCTTCATGAAGAGCACCAGTGGAGCAACGTGATGGAGCTCAAGTATTTCATGAGTGTCAGCTCATCATGTCCAGACATGCTTGGCTGGAGAAACTCAGCAATTGTAGCATATGGAGGGAGGGAAGACACACTGGGATCTGCCTGACATTAACCCACCATGCAGGGTCTGATTGAGTAACAAACCTGTGGAAGGCAGTTCTAAAAACTCACAGGAACACACACACACACACACACACACACACACACACACACACACACACTTGAACACAATGCTGCGCTGCTGTCTAAACCGGTATTTTACTTCGCTTCTCATTTCCAGCCATAGACAGACCATGACCTGCAATCTTCAGCCGCAGTTTATCAACAGACCCCCATCCCTGTTCAGAAACTCTTCTGTTTAACCAAAATAAAAACAATTTTCACTGCTTACCAAGCAAAAGATTCTGGAGTTGCAAACAAGCAATTAGATCCATTGCTGCCAATGAGCTTACTAATTACTGTAATTAAATCATCCATATTCAATTAGAGCTTTAGAGAAGCAATCCAGAGAAACAGCAAAATCAGACAGGATCCTGCACGTTTTTCATATCTGATGGCTGAAGACAGGTGGTTTTTCCTTCCGTTAGAATTTTTGATAGACAGTGAATAAGAGATTATTACGTTCAGTCAATTTAAGCCTTATTACCCCTAGGTTATAGACCAAAAGAGGAATAAATCTATTTCCACAATGTTTCTTGCTTTGGTAATAATCAGTAATGGCAGACACAAACACAGAACAAGACTACTGACCTTCTATTGCATTGTGTTTGGGAATTCCACTGGAGTTCAAAGGAGCTCTGAGCTCCCAGCAGAATGGGAATGCTCATAAATTGCTTGTATAGCCCAGTGAAAGACAGAACAGAGTGAATTAGGCGACAGAGCATTGCCTTTGGACCATGACAAAAAAGATGTCATCGAACTCCTGTTGCATCGATTAGTGGTTCGCTCAGAGTGGTTCCATCGTGGATGCCATCACCCACCCCTTACTCGTTCAGGTATGAAGCCAGCTCGATGCCACACCTGCTCTCGTCCAGGCCCAATGAGAACCGAGCCCACCTGGCCCCGCACTCCTGTCTGTCGAGTCGTGGCAATTTGGGCCGGCTTTCTTCAGTGTATTCTCAGACTACTCAGACAACAGGTCAGAGTATGTGATGTAATTAAAAGCAGATGCACACAGGTACTGTGCTGTTAAATTAATGATTGGGAGAAAAAAAAATGAGGAGGGCCAGATTATGCGCCTGTCTTCTCTCCGAATTTGATCACCTGGGAAATGCTAATTAAAGTTACAGTGCAAATCCATTTCCATTTTGTGCCACATTTAATAGCGCCTCTTCAATTTATGATGAGGAAAAACAGCGCATCGACTTTGATTATGTTAATAGGGTGGTACAGAGGTGCCACCAATGCAGATCTGAATAGCGCAGCTAGAGTCTTTCGAACTTGCGGTCTCTGCCCTCGCAGCTCTACATCTCAAAAATCATTACAAATCAGAGCAGCATGCAGTGAATCCTGAAACTCAAGGTGCTTTGTGCCCACCATGAAAATGCAGTGTGTCCTAACACTGTGAAGGAGACCTTCTTCATAAGAAGACTGACTGCTGAATTCTGCCTCTGAAAAATATTTTATATGGGTTAGGTAATAGGCTTTGAAATAGGGCTTCAGGATATGGTGTTGTTTTTGTTTGGGGTTTGGCATAAAGGTTAGACTATAGTCTAACTCATGGGCTAAGGACTGGGCTTTAAACTAAAGTGCAGTTTTGATTAGGGACTGGTCATAAAGGTGACTTATAATTGTATTTACACAGAAATGGATGTTAGGATAGACTGTGAGTTTGGTTAGTGGCTAAGCATTAAGGTTAATAGATTTTATTTAGCTTTGTCTTGGAGCTGATTAAGATGTGGTGGACCTACTTACATGTACAAACTTGTATATACATTCTAAACCAGGTAGTGAGTCAAAATATTGATAGCATACAGTATTTTAAAGACTAGAGTGTCAAAATGGTAGTATTTGTTTAACCCCTTGAGCTGAGAACTTAGTCCAGCCCCATTAACTTCCAAAAGCAGGCTCTGGTCACTGAGACAAGCATGTAGGTTAGGTGACTCACACATCTGGATGTGTGCATGTCCATGCATGCACATACACACAAACTCAGACCTACAGCCATCCCACACAACAGCAGTGTGTCCCATACAAACATAACTGTTCACTGGTATAATCTGGCAACAATAGCGGCCTATAAAAGCAGCTCTGCAACATAAAGCAGCACACATTTCATTAGTTTGCAGTGCAGGGCTTCATCACACAGTGGCACTAATTCATATAAAATAGAATCAATCTCTGCACAAGCCTGCCAGCCCAGGGAGGTGGAAATCAATAGAGAAGGGAAACAATACTTTAGACTGGGCAATTCAGTGTCACCTTCATAAGACTCCTCCATGTTAGCCCTGTCACAAAGTGGACCAACCTTTGAAACATCACAATCACTGCTTGGGGAGCAATTACAGAGTGGGGACTAACTATGATTTATGGGGTCTACATTTATGGGGGAGGAAGATATGCTTACAAATGCCCACCCTGTGTACATCTCCCACAAAACACAAATTGGACATTCTTCCATACTACTCTGCCTCCACACCTTCTTTTAAAATTGTGTGGAGAAGGGGTGTGGATTGACAGCTGGTATCACATTGTCTTTTTACTAGGTACAGCTCTCTAGCAGATATCTAATGGTGTGTCAGTCCTTAATCCTTGAGCAGACATTATTGAAAACACTCAAATTCAGCAGGTTGCTTCTAGAGAGAAAGCTAAGCTAAACACTAGCTATGCTTGCAGATGTTATTACCAGGTTTCCAGCTACTTCCTTTAAGTGCAGTGGGAAACCTATTGAGCAGATAGCCAGAGGGAGAACTGAACACACACCCTTTAAAATCTATTAGGTGTTTTGTCCTCCTGCTGCTGTTCGAGGCATTACTGATAGAGGATAGTAAACTCAGTGTCTGCTAGACCGATAGATCCTGCTGAGGTGAGGGAGACGCAGAGCACCAGCTCACAAAGGAAACCCTGCAGGTCGCACAAGCCTCATTGGCTATAATGCCAGCGGAGACCATCCCTGCTTTTCTGCATCACAGAAACCCCGCATCATTAGTCCTACTGCCGTCACACTTACAACACCAGCCTCGAGCCTCCAGATGTCAATGAGCACTCTGTATCGTCTCCACATGGGTATCACTGACCTGCAGCCAATCAGAGCCTCTCTATCAGTCTGAGACCTCAGGGCTGTATCGGTCTGGGCTCTGTCAGGGAGGTAAGGGCACTGTCATGTTGATTCAGAGCACAGTATGGCTTACTCCCCAGCTGTTCCTATTACCCAGAATACAACCATATTTATTGTATCAACCCACATGTCTCTCTTTTTCTTTGCTGGTCTGAAAGTTGAATTACATCACAGTCCCCCACAACCCAGATCAAAGCTTGATTTCCTTTCTCAGTCAGTACACTCCATGCTGACATGCCAAACATAAACGCATCAGGCCTAGCCACTTCACCACCACCTCCTCCCTACGTCTCAGGTCACACCCCAACACTATAACCCCACTGGTGTTATGTGTAATCATAATTGTTCAGTATGATGGATGACAGCTAATGCTCTAGGGCTGTTTATTATGGTCCTTTTTAGGACCCCCTAATTCAAGTGATGCCAGCACTTAAAAAAAAAAACAGCCATCAGTTACATTCTAGACAATTTTGTGCTTTCTATTTTGTAGCAAACAGTTTTGTCATGATCCTTTTTTCATGACAATTGTGCACTGATCCTGTACACAAAGCAAGGTCTTTATACTGATGTTTTTGGCAAAGGAGTGAAAGAACTTAACTGGTTTGTAGAAAGCTTGTCTTCAACAAATACCATGTGCATAAACTGATAAGCTAATTGCAAGGTAGAATTAATGTCCAACATCATGCTTGACCTCACTAAAGCTCCCATGGCTGAATTAATTCAAGTAGGAACATTCTGGAAAACCATCCCTGGAAACATCCAACAGAATTCTTTCTATTACTGCAGTAAAGGGAGAGACATAATTCCTATTAATATTATTGATTTCACTGGAAATGTTGGAGTTACAATACTTTTGAATTTGAGTACTTTTTACAGTGTAGCTGGAATAACACAGGCTATAACAAGTAGGAAGACAGTTATCTATACTTGAAGAGGCTCAGCTCTTTCGCTGTTTCGATGTTCTACCAGAGTGCAACAGCAGGTGCAGCAGAACCAGTCACATTATCATAACAGATGCCAACAAAATCAATAAACTACAGTGAAAGGCTGGTTTTCTTTAGGTAGTCAGACTGGGTTTTACCAGAAATTGTTGAGAAACAAAACATAATAAATTCTGGCCACGTTGAAATCTGTTGCTACCCTTCATCATTATATGATGGTTAAAAAGAGAAACATGCCCTACAGTAAACTAACATAATTGTGCTATTCGATTAAGTACTATTGGAGGTACTCTCTTCCAGCTGCCATCAGGCTTTACAATGAGTGCAACACCAAAAATCACAGAGAATCCAACTGCAGGAATGAACAGGAAATTTTATGAATGCCAAAGCACCAAAGCTGACATTGGTCTTCCACAAAGATCGCAACACAGGAAAAAATGAAAGCAAATTGGGTTGATCCATCCACAAAGCGTAACAGGACATCAGAGAGACACATGAGGTAGGCAGAGTTCTGGATGCAGGTCGGACAGTAACTTCAGGACTGGAGCGGGGAGAACTAGAGACAGTGAAAGCAGCAGGCTCAGCACTTGAACCAGAAGAAATACCTCACACAGGACTCCGGCAGTGGCGAGAGTTAAACAGCAATTACACTGAAACCAGGTAAGTACAATGATGCCATTAACTGTGGTGTGTCAGGTTGTTGCAGGATTACCATGACAGTTTTTTTTGTTACTGTAACATTTGCTGTATTCCTGAGGGTCATTTATCTATAAACCCATAATCCATGAATCCATCCATCCGTCCATGTCTATGCCAAATTCATTACTACCAATGAGGCTAGTAAAGACTGTGCAGCCCACTTCCCTGTGGATCAGTCTGAGCTGGTGCTGAGGAGGTAGCTGGAGAATACTGATCTTCACAGAAACAGAGGTCACACTGAGAGCAGAGCAGAGCAGAGCAGAGCTGCAGGGAGGAAACAGAACAGCCTGCCAAGGCAGGACCAGACACTGTGTGAGAATACACGCTCTGCTCTTACGCAGCAAAAATCCCACGTTTCCTCCTGTCTAGTAATCAGGGAGGATCAACAAAGGCACGTCAGGTCAGATCTTAAATAAAGTCATCAACGCCCGCTTGTTGCAGTTGAGCTGGGATGCATCGAAGGACTAATCTCTTTCAGGCTTAGTGCCTCTTAAATTGTGGGATTTAAAAAACTAGATTTGCAGCTTTGCCACTAATTGAAGTACTAAAGCCACAATAAAGATTTCATGCAACTGATCTGGTGATACAAAAAAGGGGTACATTTCCAAGGAGCTAAGCTTTTCAAATGGCTTTGAAGTCATAGCAAAAGCTGATTTATGCAGACCAGTGAAATGGCAGCGACGTGGCCTTTCCAGTAAGGCTTTTTAAAACGCAGATTCTAAGGAAACACTTGATTTGCTGAATCAGAATCCTAACAATGTAATGTATGCAGGAAACAGTGGAGAAACGTTATTTATCTTTGACATTTTATCCACTTATCTGGACAAGCATATGGTACCTTACTTTGTAGCCCCTTTTCATATCAACCACTCAGAGTCCAGTACGAGAAAGGACACTGGCTAAACAACACCATATTGTGACAACGTCAGAATCACCAACCAACTGCTTGTCTGGCTGCAGCTTCACTAAGGATTTTCTGACTCAGACTATAGTGCGTCTCCCTCCAAAGGCAAGACTTTCAACAGACTGAACAGCATGCAAACACACATGGCCAGATTCCTGTGCAGAGCACACTGTGGCCTCCCCTCCTACACAAGACAAACAGAGAAGGAAGTCACAAAACTGCAGCTGTGCACCCCCCTACACACACACCCTCCGAGCCTTTGTTGTACAGCCAGGAGTGAAAATTAATTGTATGAAGCAGGCAAATGGCTACGAGGGAAGAGGTAGGAGAACAGAAGGGCACAAGTGAGACAGAATAAGAGCGCAGCAGCGATTGTCACCAGTAACACCTTTCAGAAAAATCGATGGGAGCCCGGGAACAGGGGGGTGCTTATTAAACACCTACATGATAAGAGCACCCACAGCCAGTGATGCCACCTCACCACTGAGAGGGCAACAGGGATTTAACCTGCCCTGCCTGACTTTCTGTGACTGGGCCCGGTCCCCACTTCTCATTCATCTGACTCTCTCTTCTCTTCTCTGTGCCTGCTGCTGTGCTGATGTTTACTGATGCAGCCCTGCAGCTTATGGTTCAAACCCACCTCACAGCTTAATCAATAGTCTGTATTAAAATGAAGCTCAGATGGGAGGCATATAGAAACCAGTCACTGAGGCATCAAGGCAGTCCTACCTATCATTGTTTAATCAAGTGGGAATCTGACCGTGCACTGAAAGCCCAAACACATACACCTAGTTACACAGACACCTGTGTAACTCAGTGTTTCCTCTGATTAGAATGATTATATGCATAGCACTTAGTGACTGACCTGTAATCTTGACTTTGCTGGATTGATGGCATGCAAATATTTCTGAATATTATCCAGATAAATTCTAGAAACACTTTCAGGTCAGGTTGTCACCCTTAAAAGATTTGAGCAACACGTTTTTGTGCCATATTTGTAACTAACATATCAGTAACACAACACTCAACCAGGGTATAATCAACTATTAACTATACTTTTTGTAATCTGATAGGGATGTGAATATCTTGCAACATTCACCCATCCATTATCATACCACCTGTCCTTCTCAGGGCCACAGGTAGCCCAGAGCCTATCCCAGGCAGTCAAGGGCACAAGGCATAGTACACCCCAGACAAGGCTCCAACCCATCACAGGGTGCACGCACGCACACACACACACAATGATGGCAATGATGCTGGCTAGCCCATCTAATCAGCATGTTTTTAGGCTGTGGGAAGAAACCTGAAAGACACCCACATGTGCACAGGGACAATATGCAAACGCCACATAAAACTCCACACTCACAGTGTTGAAAGTCAAACCCATAACCTTGGAGATGTGAGGCAGCAGTGCCACCCACTGAACCACATACATAACACACAACATGTATTACATGCATTTTGACCCACATCAGTATAATGTGCTTATTCTTTTTGTCAAAATATTGTACTGGGTGTAAAACTGATACGAGGGGCTAAGACACAGCATGTACCATTTAAATTCTGCACTGTCTGGAGTTTGAAATGCCCTGGTATTGATTAAAATTCTCAAACAGTACCACCAACTTCACAGGGCTCTGATTTAAGCCTTTAGCAAAATTAAAAATTGGCTGAAGTGACGAGTTTGTCACCGGCAATAACTGTTTAAGTCTGCCGTGCCCTTGCTACACAATTTTCATCTGGCCAGACCAAACAAAGGGATTTTAGAAGAGTAGCTCATACAACCACATATTTACCCGAAATAATTAGCTTTTTGTGCACCGTCATTTCATTCTTTGATCATGCACAGAGCCCTTCAAGGATAGCTGAAAGCGTTTGAGTTTTTGTTATGAGTCACGCACCCTTTTACGTAGCTGCAGCCCTTCTGGTGTGGCGCATCAGCAGGGTCCTTAATTACTGCTCCGTTTCCTGCCCACTTTAAGGACAAGGCAGAATGCCAGAGCCGATCAAAATGTACTGTTGGTACCCACTGTGAATTTTCAGCAGAATTCTGGAGACGAAAAAATGTGCCGACGCAGCTTTACTTGCTTATTAGTCGTTTGAGCTTCATAAGCCTCCCCCGTAAAATGAGGTTAAACTTTATTTTCTCATTGCTGTGTTATTGGTCTGTTTCTGCGCATGCCGACTGCGAAGTTTCTCTATATAATATATGGTTATGATTAGACAGGCCTGCTGTGTTATATCTGCCTCAGACCACCTTTGAAGACCACATTTGTATTAACACCAGTCTATGCGCACGGATGCTGTACTTTTTCCTTTTTTTGACAGTGTTCTTAAAAACACAGGCACCTGTTCAGTGAGACTTACCACAACTGAATCACATACACTGAGGTAACATTACCTGTCAAAACAAGAATAAGGATAAATAAATTCAATGTATAAAAGATAAGGGACAAAAAGCAAAAAATGAACGGAATACAAACCAATGCATACCTGAATAGTGTGTGCTGTGAATGCCACCTTCCAAATGGTCGGATTCCAGCACTCATATAAAACCAAGCAGACGATTCTGCAGAACCTGGCAGCAAAGCGGCACCGTGTGTTTGGCATCTTCAAGAATGTTGTCAAGTGCGCAACAGGTGTTGCACTGGTGCTTGGAGATGAGAGCAAAGAACAGATCAAATGCAGCGATGTAGCTTTTGGGGTAGCCCCCACAGGCTGGGCTTCAGCCTGAGCGCTTGCGAGGGGTGGAACATAGGAAAGCAAGATGAAAGGTTTGTCAAGGCGGTGAGTTGGCTGATGGAGACAGCCTGGTTGATGACTGCCAAGGGGGCGTGTGGGACAAGAGTTTAGGGTCTTTGAATCTGCTGTGTCAGCAGGGGGCTAGAAAACAAGTTAGTGATCTTTGAGACTAGCAGATGAGTGTCGAGCTCAGACAGAGTATTGAGGGTCTTTGAGTCTTGTTGTTGAGTAGCAAGGGACATTTAGCAAGAGAGTTGAGTGCCCAAGTTTGGCAATGAATGATTTTTAAATAGATTCTGGAAAGAACAGGCAGTGTTTTCAGTGCTAGAACCAAGCTGTGCACAGCCCGGTATGGTGCTCTGTTAAGTAGTTTACCTGAAGCCACACTGTAGATAGCAAAACTAAGTTATGTACACCAACATACATTACAAACACAACCAGAGAAAAACCTCTAAACCAGTGTCCATTTTTGTGTTCATCAAATCTTCTTCTTCCTCTTTCAGCTGCTCCCTCTAGGGGTCACCACAGCGGATCATCCTTTTCCATGCCAACCTGTTCTCTGCAGCTTCCTCTGTCACCCAAACCTCTCTCATGTCCTCCCTCACTACATCCATAAACCTCCTCTTTGGTCTTCCTCTTCTCCTCCTGTCTGGCAGCTCCATCCTCAACATTCTTTTCCCTATATACTCTGTATCCCTCCTCTGCACGTGTCCAAACCATCTAAGCCTCGCCTCTCTCACTTTGTCTCCGAACCGTTCTACCTTTACCGTACCCATAATACGCTCATTTTTAATCCTGTCCAACCTCGTCACTCCCAAAGAAAACCTCAGCATCTTCAACTCTGCTACCTCCAACTCTGCATCCTGTCTTTTTGTCAGTGCCATAAAAATTTTATGTTCATCAAATAAATGAGCAAATACAAAGTGGATTTCAAGTGTGGTGTGCATGCTTTAATAAAGAAAAGGTAACTAAACACCAAAACTCACTATTCACTAATACAGGCCCAAAGGTAACAAGTCCAAAAAAGTCCATCTGGGACATGATAATAGAAAGTGGGAAGCGTTGTTGTTGTTCAGTTGTTTAGTCGTGTCTGACTCTTCGTGACCCCATGGACCACAGCACACCAGGCCTTCCTGTGCTCCACTGTCTGCTGGAGTTTACTCAAACTCATGCCCACTGCATCGATGATGCTGTCCAACCATCTCATCCTCTGCTGTCCCCTTCTCCTTTTGCCTTCAATTTTTTCCAGCATCAGGGTCTTTTCCCGGTAGTCCTCTCTTCACATGGGAAAAGTAAGTCAAGGCTATTGCTCAAGATTAATAAAGGGTAAACGAGTGCTCTGGAAGATTAGGAAAACAAAACGATTAGGAAAACCGTAATGCTAAGCATCGCCTTCATACATACAACACATTGCTGAATACAGACAAACCAACGCTTTACAGAACTAAACCTGCAAAGTTAATTAATAGCTAATTAACAGGTATATCTGATGCTGTTTCCAGGAAGGGTGAAGTTGTATAGTAGGAGATGTGTGAGCATGTGTTTATGATTGTAAACATGAATGGTGTGCTGGACTGCATACATACCTGACACATACATTATTTACAGTAATGATAATGATCAACATTTTTGCCGATAAATGAATGATTTTCCAATATAATCACATATTTCAAGATTCACCCTGATGTGTTCACCTTGCTCAATCGCTTTCAATTACATGGTTCTAGAGAAGATATAGTTCTTGTCACCTTAAAAAACGTATTGACAGAATTGGATGTGTGTTTTAGGGACATTACATGGCCGCGACAACTGCAGGTATGAGAACAAAAGAACATGACAGTTGTGCATTGAAGCAACGGACGCCAGCTGCGGGGGAACAGAGGCAGCGGTCTGGAACGGGCTGTGCACGTTGCTGGTGAATTCGCTCGGGATGTGAGCAGTATTGGCTGCTTTGGCCGCTGTGCTGAGTGAAACACATTAATCACAGGGCGACGAGCGATTGGCAGCCCCAGACTGCAGAGGAAACGATACAACTGGATAAATACCTGGAACTGCTCATGTAATAAAAGCGCTTCCCTGCTATTTATTGAGCGCCATTGTTCCTCGGGCAACATGAAACATTTATGCTACTATATTTAAACTTTTTTTTTTTTTTAATTCTCACCGCCAGAGAGTTGACGATTGATCTCTGGCCTTGTTACAGCCTCAGCTCAGGACGACTGGAAGCTTCAGGAAAGCAGCTATCTGGTTTCTGCTCTCGCTGCCGAAACGCTCTAAGGCTTTTCATGTCGCTATTTCAAAATATGCTTTTATGTATAGATTTATACAAGAACATACTTCAGGTAGACGGCTAGGTATGTAAGGGCACGTTGATATTTTGTATTCTGCGCTCTTCTGAATGATCAATAATCATAAAAAGAATATGTACGTATGAAAGCTTGCCATTAACAACTCATATGAGCACAGGAGGAAAAATGCCTATGAATTGCGAATATTTTCTCTTGTAAAATCTATGGTAATTTTGTTTTTTTAGTAACATAAAATCAGAATCCTTCTAGCATATTAAGCACAATGCACATATTTGTGATACGTTGTTGAAGGTATAATGAGCAAAATAGTTAAGCATTCAGTTTTTTACAGAAAGGAAACGTCATCACACCATGCGTTCACTGTGCGGAATACTAGGATCGAAACCCCATCTTAGCTGAAATTAAATCAATATTATATGTGAACAATACATGCCACAATGGAGAGCAAGAACAAATGCGCATCTGTGACAGATATGCGTATCCGTGACATACAGTGTAATATATCCTTCTGAGGTTCTGTTGAACGCTCTTCAAAGGTACATATGTCAGCTTTCCCAGTACTCTCTCTCTCCCCACAAGGGCAGCTCTTCATAAACGTGTTATCTGGATTAATAAAGCAAAAAACCTGATTTGTTACCAGATCTTCAGCAGAGTTCCAGCTCCATACAGGCATGTTCCTCAGGACAGATATTCACCCTTAAGTACCTCCTCTGCCAGGCTTGTGTTGTAAACCTCGCTCCCGATCTCCCAGCAATCGTGCAGCTCTGGCAAAAAATGCAGATCCGTAGACAAAAGGATTGCTAGGGATCTTTGCTGCTGCAAGACAAATGGCATCCTTGCGCTCTCCTGTTATTTTCCCAAATTATCACTTTTTGGTTTGAGCCATGCTACAAATACTGTACAGCTTGTACAAAGAGTGCTGGCCTCAAGCCAGGAAAGTGCAGCAGAAGAATATGAGAAATTAATCATTTTTATCATGGTTATCAATCAAAGTGGCTAAGGGTTAAAGAGGAATTAATGATGGGGAAACTATGAGTTCCTGAAGCACCTTCTGTGGGGTTAGGGTTAATGTAGTCATCTGTATAAATGAACAGTTGTGAACGATGGGCCAAGAGACCTGCAGTGTCCTTCGTCCTCTCTTATACAGTATTTATATTCACTTTCAAGCAATAAGAAGGAAAATGGAGGGACCTGATGAGAGTTAGGTGCTTCTCCATGCAAAGTGACCCCACCTATTCCTATCACAAACCACACAATCTTTTGAAAGGCCCAGAGAGAGGGACTCTGATAACAGCTTCTGCGCTGTGACTGAGAGTCTTATCATTTTGGACACTGTTTATAAAATTTCAGAACTCAGCATAAAGGCCCATCTCTCAGAGAGCATCAGACAGAGCTCAGTTAACAAAGCTCTTGTTGGAAATTGGTTTGAGGCTGTGGGGGGATTGGCTATCTTACCCACAGCGGTAGGCCAGCACAAGAATGGCAAACCCTAAGGGAGGAAGCCAGCTGGCATGGCAACAGGGTTATATGAGCCACCTACTCTTACCCAGCAGAATATATAGCCAGGACACACACACACACACACACACACACACACACACACACACTTAGCCACACAACAGTAACAGAAGGAAAGCTCAGCAGGACACCACTGGCATGCTTGAAAGTTTCCCTAAGGGTTCTGCAAAAGGGACCTAAGGTGTTAGTCACATACTCAAATTGAAAAAACTGTTATTGGACTGCAAGTGAGCACCTGAACTAGTGGCCAACAGTGTACCAGTTTCATCAGTCTAAATTGTGAGTAATAGAAAAGGACCTTTTTATTTTGAGTGCCCACTATATGACAGGTTTATTGCAAATCCTCATATGGAAGGCTGGACACTAAGAAAAGGTACACAACTTTCTCTGTGTGGAAAAATGTAAAGCAGGGGGTGGATTAAAACAGTTAATAACAGATAACTGTTAGCTGATTATCACAAAACAGTTGCTAGGGGTCTGATAGGCTGCAGCGAAAGATAACCAATTGTGTTGGCTACCTCTTACCGAACACAAGGGAGGGACTGACTCCCAATAATCAATATCAGCTGCTCTGTAAGGCATGGGTATGCAGACTTGTGAGGAATGCTTTAAGGAAGGGATATGAAATCACAATGAAAACATTAATAATAATCACTGAAACATGCAAGGGAATGAGATAAATGTACGGGGGAAGGGGATCAACTTCAAACCCACAATCCTTTGGTGAGATTACCGAAATAACGTGCCACCTCAATGAAATTATCTCTCTCCATCCTTTTGCCCCTAATGTTATTGCCTTTTGAAGTATGTGAAAGGGATATTTTTGCATTTTCTCTCCATGTTTTTAACAATTCCAATTGATTTAGTGCTTACTAGAGTTTTTAAACCTTGTCTTGCCCACAAGCCTTGTTGACATGGAAATCAAATCATGTTTGCAAGGTTTTCCAAGTTATAAATAATTGGACTGTCTTTGTTTGGTCTTATTGATTAGTTTATTTCACTTCTTAGTAAAGAATTATGAAATTCAAATCGAAACATAGTACTGTTGTTTGTTTTGTTTTGTTCATTCAATATTTTGACTAACATTAGGTTTCTGTGTTAGCTTACAATAAAATATTTTAGTTTTAGTTTGGTAATGAAAAAGATAATAATAATAATAATAATAATAATAATAATAATAATAATAATAATAAAGCATTCATTTTTTCTCAGTTCAAGTACTATCCATTAGGTGCAGTAAAACCTGTTCCCATAGTTTGTACTCCACCGTACGTTAAAGGCTAAAAGGCTCTGAAACGGAAAGACTATTGACAGATTTAGATGTATCTGGTGAAATACTGCCCTCTACTGGCAAAAATAAAATGTATACAGTATGACTGATTTTTCATCTGCTTTTCTACGCAAAAAAATAAATAACAATAAAAACAGAAATACAAATTTGGATGATAAACTGTACCACTTGGTATTCCTGGCATACTATATGCTTAAAAATATTATCAGAAAAACCCAGTTATTCATATTGAAATGGGAGGGGGTTGGAATGGTGTTGTCCTGCTTGAATGTTCCAAAAGAGCCCTGAGGCCACTACTATTGAATTACTTTTCTTCCCTCAGTGAACATTAGTTTTGTTACACAACATTCTTCTCAGCTAACAATTGGCTAACTAATGTTAAAACAATTGTTTAGTTCCCAGAGCCTACGCTAAATGAACCTTTTAGTTGTACAAGAGGCAGTGGAGGTATGACTCCTGTTAATTTAGCAGTCTGATGACCATGACCAGATACTATACAGTAATACCTAATGTACAACTGGGGTTTCAGCAGATATTTTGAATGAGAAAAATCTAGCAAAACATATTAAGGCAGCACAAGTATGGTAAAATATTGACACTGACATTAAGGCAGTAGTTTAATGACATTTGCTGGAGATAAAACACAGATGATCTAATATGTCTGTTCACATTGAAAGTGACTATAATATCCTTTGTCAGATATAAAAACATTATAGGTATTAGGCTTAAAGGACTTCATGTCACAATTAAGGTTTTAGTCAGTACTTTTTGTAAGATGGGGTAAGAGATAAAAAACATGTTACTGGGGGTCATCAGACAGACCCCTTCCTTAATGTTTTACAAGCAGGTTCACAAAATGTCTAGAGAACGCAACGTTGACATGGCATTGCCCCCCCTCTACTTTTATGCCCCCCAACTGACAGACTGCCACCTTGGTGCCCAGTTGGGATGTTTCTCTCTTCATCCAGACAGATTGCCATTTTGCTTATCCACCTCAGACGAAGATCAAATGGCTTCTCAGAGGGCCTGTCCCTGAACTCCTGTAATATATGTATAACAGTGCCTCCAAGTACTGTATCTTGCTTATGCAGATGTGTTCTAGTATACGTAGTGGTGGCTGAATGTTAAATTAAAATTAGTTCTGGAATTGACAGAATAAAGTAGTCAGCAGCCTGTGTCTTCATGTCCGAATTAAATTTTCAGTGTAAATAATGTATATACATGTTACATTTTGGGAATGAGGGAGAGGTGAGGTTCATTTGCAATAGGAGGTTTATTAAAATCTAAAACAGGGTACAAACAGGGTTACAAGGGAGATACAGGCTAAAGTACAAAACAAGAAACATCACACTACTTCACAATAACCAGCAGAGGACTGATACTAAGGGCTTAAATAAGGACAAAACAGGAAATAGAACACATTTGGAAATCACTAATGACAATAACAATAACTCCGCAAGAGACATAAGGGCAACACTTAGGACACCACGAGGCATGACAGGCCAGATATGTGACGGCAACACCCTGACCTGTCCTGAAGTTGTACAGGAGGCAAGCCTGAGGAGAAGGAGGGCAGAAAAAGGGCAAAGAACAGGTCAGACACCAAGAAAACATGCAAAGACAAAATTTGCGGATGGCTAAGGACAATGGACAGGAGGAATCAGGGTCAGGAAGATGAGGAGCAGGAGACAGGTTTGGGCAGGGCTACCAGGGAAGGCCAGGAAAAGGGAGTAGACCCAGGGTAGCACCTGTAAAGACACTGGGAACAAAAACAGGCAATGGGTAGAAGGACGGCAGACAGACTGGGTGGATGGACAAACAAACAGGATGGAAGACAGAAGGGGCCAGAGTGACAACAGTCCCAGTCAAGCAACCCCCAAAACTGACCAAGGGCGATGTGACAGAGGACCTCCAGTGAAGGGCAGAGGAGGTCCTGAGGAGTGCACATGTGCATGCACACGAGACACATTAGCATGGACACAGAACTCATCGGCAAGTAAACTAGGCCTGGGGATGAAATTGGTAAGGAGAGGACCTGGGCCAGGGACAGAGGAAACAGGGCTAAAGACACCAGAACCAAGTTGGTCTGCAGAGGACACAGGGACCAGGGAACCAGGCTGGCCTGCAAGTGGCACAAGAAACCAGGAATCAGGCCTTCTCTCAGGGGACACATGAGCTGGGAAGTCAGGCCATGCTACAAGTGGCTTGGGGACTAACGGACTAGGCTAAACTGCAGCAGACTGAGGGACAAAGTAACTGGCTGAACTACTGGAGATTTGGGAATTAAGGAACTGGTCTGAACAACAGGGAACTCAGGGACCAAGGATTCCTGATAACAGGGGACAGAACCAACAGCGACAGGACTTGGACCAGCAACAAAGGGGGAGCTTGACCCTGAGCACTACTATCCAGAAGAAAACAAGGAAGCCTGGGGACCTAGAGAGCCTATGTGGGCCACACTGGGGTGCAGTGAAGGGCTCAGGTCCTCCAGGGACCCCTTAAACCAGGCTGCCTCAGGTACGGGACCCATGTGACTGACAAGGGTGTCTGCTAGCCCAGGGGTCTGCAACCTGTGGCTCTTTTACCCCTCTGCAATAGCATTCCCTGTAGTGAGAGAGGGACAAAAAATGGCTCTTTTGGGCTCTTGATACTGAAGGTTGCAGACCCCTGCCCTAGTCTAGTCTGGGTCTGCAGCAAGCATTTTGCACTGGTCAGGGCCACATTGGTGGTCATGGGGCCAGAGAGGACCTCCTGTGGGTCCATACAACCAGGCTGGTGGGTATGCTCAGAGGTCAAGGACAGACAAGCTAGATGGGATGGAGGAAACCAAGGATACAGGGACCGGTACGTTAGGGGAATAGGCACAGACAGTTTAGTCTGGAAGACTATGTTGATCTGGGGAACTAGAAACAGCAGGATAGACAGGTCTGGAGCACAGAGGAGGTACAGATAGGACAACAGGAAGTCTATTGTGGAGCTAACCAGGCAGGGATGCTGGTAATTCTAGGTGCTCATGTTCACCCAACACTCAGCTCCACTCGACTGTCTGGGAACCACACAAGCTAAAATGAACCAGGGTGACAGGTCATGCCTAAATGGCAACAACATTGATACAGGGCTAAGACATGTACGATGGTACAAGACAAGGACTATCTATTCCACTCTTCAATAATTAGCAAAGGACTAGCTGATACTAAGAGTTTAAATAAGAGCAAAACGGGAAATAGAATGTAACTAGAGATCACTTATGACATAATTACAATGACTCAGAAGAGACATAAGGACACCTAAAGGTCACCAGGTGGCATGACAGGCCAGAGACACAACACAATAAACTATTACTAATGTGTATTTGCCCCTTCGTGAACTGTCACCTTAAAGTGGTGGAGGGGTTTGAGTGCCTAAATGACCCTAGGAGCTATGTTGTCGGGGGCTAAATGCCCCTGGTAGGGTCTTCCAAGGCAAACGGGTCCTAGGTTACAGGTCAGACTAAGAGCAGTTCACAAACCCCTTATGAATCAAGTTATAGCGAGGACCGTTACATCACTCAGAAAGGCGTTACTGAGGCCCCACCTTGGAGCCAGGCCTGGGGATGGGGTACACTGGCGAGTGCCTGATAGCCGGGCTCACATTCACGGGAGCCGGCCGGGCTTAGCCCGAAACAGCGACATGGACCCACCTTCCTGTAGGCCCATCACCTACAGGAAGGAGTGTAAGGGGCTGATGCATTGTGGAAGGGGAGGCAGTTCTGGGGGGAGGCCTCAGCTACCCAATCCTTGGACAATGAATCTGGCTATTGGGACATGAAATGTTACCTCGCTAGGGGGGAGGGAGCCGGAGCTTGTGCGGGAGGTTGAGCGGTACCGGCTAAAGATAGTCGGGCTGGCCTCTACGCACTGCCTGGGCTCTGGAACCCAACTCCTTGAGAGAGGCTGGACTCTCTACTATTCTGGAGTTGCACATGGTGAGAGGTGGCGGGCTGGGGTAGGCTTGCTCATAGCTCCCCAGCTTTGTCGCCATGTATTGGAGTTTTCCCCGGTGAATGAGAGAGTTGTCTCCCTGCGCCTTCGGGTAGGGGATAGATCTTTCTCTGTTGTTTGTGCCTACGGGCAAAATAGCAGTGCAGACTACTCAGCCTTCTTGGGGTCTCTGGAAGAGGTGCTGAAAGGAGCCCCAACTGGGGACTCCGTTGTTCTACTGGGGGATTTCAACACTCACGTGGGCAATGACAGTTATACTTGGAGAGATGTGATTGGGAGGAACGGCCTCCCTGATCTAAACCAAAGCGGTGTTTTGTTATTGGACTTCTGTGCTAGTCACTTGTTGTCCATAATGAACACTATGTTTGAGCATAAGGGTGTCCATCAGTGCACCGGGCACCAGGTCAATGATTGACTTTGTGATCGTGTCATCCGACCTCCGACCATATGTCTTGGACACTTGGGTGAAGAGAGGGGCTGAGCTGTCAACTGATCACCTGATGGTGAGCTGGATCCCGTGGCGGAGGAGGAAGCCAGACAGACTTAGCAGACCCCAACTTATTGTGTGGGTTTGTTGGGAATGTCTGGCTGAACCCTCTGTCAGAGGGGTCTTCAACTCCCACCTCTGGGAGAGCTTCAACCAGATCCCAGGGGAGACTGGGGACATTGAGTCCGAGTGGACCATGTTCTCCACCTCCATTGTTGATGCAGCCGCAAGGAGCTGTGACCATAAGGGCTCTGGTGCCTGCTGTGGCGGCAACTCCAGAACCTGGTGGTGGACACCAGAAGTAAAGGAAGCAGTCAAGCTGAAGGAGCATGGTGGGCTTGTGGGACTCGTGAAGCAGCCAAACAGGCTGTAGCCCAGGTGGTTGCAGAGGCAAAAACTTGGGTCTGGGAGGATTTTGGCGAGGCTATAGAGGAGGAATTTTGGTTGGCCTTGAGGAAATTCTGGCAAACAGTCCACTGCCTCAGGAGGGGGAAGCAGTGCTCAGCCAAAACTGTTTACAGTGGAGGTGGGGAGCTGTTGACCTCGACTGGGGATATTGTTGGATGATGGAAGGAATATTTTGAGTATCTCATCAACCCCACTCACACGCCTTCTGTAGAGGAATCAGAAGCTGAGGACCCTGAGGTTGATTCGTCCATCACCCAGGCTGAAGTCATAGAGGTAGTCTGTAAGGTGGCAGGTCACTGGGGGTGGATGAGATCTGCCCGGAGTACCTAAAGTCTCTGGATGTTGTGGGGCTTTGCAACATAACAAGGCGGCTAGGGGCAGTACCTCTGGACTGGCAGACCAGGGTGGTGATACCTCTCTTTAAGAAGGGGGACCGGAGGGTGTATTCCAACTATAGGCGGATCACACTCCTTGCACTCCCTGGGAAAGTTTATGCCAGAGTGCTAGAGCGGAAAATCAGGCCCATAGTTCAACCTCAGATTCAGGAGGAGCAATGCAGTTTTCGTCCTGGTCGTGGAACATTGGACCAGCTCTATACCCTTACTAGGGTGCTCGAGGGTGTCCACGTGTGCTTTGTGGACTTGGAGAAGGCATTCGACCGTGTCCCCCATGGCTTTCTGTGGGGGGTACTCTGGGAATATGGGGTCAGGAGCTCTTTGTTAAGGGCTGTCCAATCTCTGTATGACCAGACCAGGAGTTTGGTTTGCATTGCCGGCAGTAAGTCAGACCTGTTCCCAGTGCATGTTGGACTCAGGCAGAGCTGCCCTTTATCACCAGTTTTGTTCATCATTTTCATGGACAGAATTTCTAGGCGCAGCCAAGGGCCAGAGGGAGTCTGGTTTGGGGACCAAAGGATTTCATCTCTGCTTTTTGTAGATGATGTTGTCCTGTTGGCTTCATCAGGCCAAGACCTTCAGCGTGCACTGGAGTGGTTTGCAGTCGAGTGTGAAGCAGCTGGAAAGAGAATCGGCACCTCCAAATCTGAGGCCATGGTTCTCGAATGAAAAAAGGTGATTTTCCATCTGCAGGTTAGAGGCGAGATCCTGCCTCAAGAATTTAAGTATATTGGGTTCTTGTTCACGAGTGAGGGAAAGATGGAGCGTGAGACTGACAGACGGATCGGTGCAGTGGCAGCACCAACGCGGTCAGTATACAGATCTGTTGTGGTGAAGAATGAGCTGAGCCGAAAGGCAAAGCTATCAATTTACCGGTCAATCTATGTTCCTACTCTCACCTATGGTGATGAGCTTTGGGTGATGACCGAAAGAATGAGATCTCAGATACAAGCGTTCGAAATGAGGTTCCTTTGCTGGGTGGCCAGGCGCACCCTTAGAGATAGGGTGAGGAGCTCGGCCACCAGGGAGGAGCTCAGAGTGGAGCTGCTGCTCCTCCACATTGAAAGGAACCAGTTCAGGTGGCTTAGGCATCTGTTTCGGATGCCTCCCTGGAGAGGTGTTCCAGACAGCCCACACCTTCCCCATGTTAGCATAAGTAAACATGTTAGTATTGCCTAAAACTCACTACTTTAAACAGAACAAATTCATATTCACAGATTGTTGCACTGTTGTCCTTTTGCTTAGTCATGCTGTATACCTAGTAACCAACTGAAGAAATAAACTTCAAATTGACATCGTGAAGAAAAATGTGTAGCTTTCTGTAAGACACCCCAATACAGATTGAAAAATTGATGAGTAGAATAAGAGCTGTTATCCTCAGAGCTGTTATCCTCAGTGTACGCTTCAGTGTCCAGCTACTGAATAGACTGACAATTGGTAATTGTGATTTATAGGGGTTAAAATTACTGACAAAATGCGACTTAAGTAATGCAAATGACAATGAACAGCTTTTATTGTCACTGGATATATATACATGTTAGAAGTAAATTTGTTCTCTGGGGGGAGAACTGGGTAGCCACATGCAGCACCCACGAAGCGTCTTGCTCAAGGACACACCTGGTCACTGGGGTGGGACTTGAACCATGAGGCTTCCACTTTCCGGCCTCAAGCGCTACCCATTGAACCACCAGAATACAGCAATAACAACAACAACAACAATAATAATAATAATAATAATATATAAATAACATGATATTTTTAATTGTGATGTATGCACTGTAAAGCCTTAGTAAAACAAAAGAATTCTCCTTAGTTCGTTTACGCGCTTCCCGTTGTTACCCCATAAACTTTTATGTTTATGTATAATACGAATTTCCCGCCAAGAACCGCACACCACAAAAAAGGGTGGGGGGCAACGCATTTGCACCGCTTCCGCCGGTGTCTGCAAAAAATGTCTATTGATGTTTAACATGCCGTTAACACGATATAAATTATACCACGGAGAAAACGAGGGCAACTGTTACAGTACGAATATATTAACGGTGACCGCTGCATTTCCGGACCTCCACCTCGCCCTAAATATTTTAGGGTAATATCAAGCTTCCGGGTACTAGGGCAATTCTGCAAAGAGAGATACGAAAAGGCTGAACGGGGTTGACATTCGTTCGGCTATCATTAAGAACGTCGTAACTTATCAGGGAAAAGTCAACAGCGCAGGTAGCGTACTTACGTTTCATAAATCTGAGTACGCCTTAAATCTGCGTAACTTCCGTGTTAAAGATTGTGGTAAACGTTAATGCACTAAGCACTATTACCTATCGCATTCAGACGTGGCGCCCGGCGTGAATGAGCTGGTACAGAACTGTCTGGACTAGTCGTGTTCGACTTTGACTTAAATATTAACACCAGCTCACAGAATATCTCTTTTGCGGTACGTAATTCACTACACTGTGTACGTGTGGTCACGTTAATGTTTATTGTCTTAAGTATTTGGTTTGCAGATTGTAGCTCACTATCTGCCTGTCAAAATCGTCAAAGAAACATGTTCAGGATGGATTTTATGGCACTTACATGGTTTGCTAGCTGTAACTGTAATTCGGTGTGGTTTAGTCATTTTGTTACACTCAGATTACATAACGAGACAGTTAGTTGTGTCGGATCAATGAAATTCATGAAATCAAAGCCGCATGTGTAATAAATGGAGACGTCTGTTTAAATAGGTATCGTAGTGTTTACACAGCAAGTGAAAATAAAACTATTTTTTTAGTAAATCGGGTTATGCCTATTAACCCATCACTCATCTCCAGTTTCGCTATTAAATGTATATACAGGCTGTGGGACAAGCAGATAATTACTGCTCACTGATATTACTGCTCACCCATATTTCTTGTGCATCTATTTATTTATTTATTTTTACTTTTAAAATTAACTTATGTCCACAGTATGTATATGGAATAGTGTTTTGGATTAGTATGTACCGATACATAACGCTTAAGGCGACAGAACTAACAAAGTTGCAGTATAAACAACAATTCAGTTACGTACGATATCAGTGTACGGAAGCTTTGCAGCGCTGTGGTTTGGGGAGGGGGGTTAGCGCGTGGAGTTTATCAGTTGTGCGATCACATTACTGCAATTGGTTTCTGTGTATTTAAAACCGACGAGACCTGCACACAACACTAAACTCATGCTTAACGTGTCCTAGTTTAAAAGGGGGGGAAAGCAACGTCTTGGGTGCTTGGATGGGTAAAGCTGATATACTGTTAGTGCAAAGAAGTGTATAACTCCATAACTGACTTTGCATTTCAACAGAAGCCTGCAGGGCGGCGGTGATGTGGAAGAAGGCTCTGGTGGTAGGCTTTTTGGCCCTGGCGTTGGGCTACGTGTACCACATGCACCCTGCTCTGCCAGAGTGCCTCCTTCAGCTTATGTCCCATACCCCAGCCGCCCTGCAGGGGACCTCTGGCACCCCCACTGTAGAGGAGACCATTTCTGCTGCTTGGGAGGCCTTGATCACAGCCCCTGCACGGCAGTGGAGCCGTGTAGCAGTCGGGTAACGCTCTAACTCTCCTTGGGTGTGCGCTTAGTAGTGAACTGAGACTGCAGATTTTAACTGTACATTATCTGAGGGTTGACAGCACTTACTATTTTTATCTATGCTTGCTTGCATATATTAGGAATGCTGAAAACATTGGATTTCTTATTTTAGTGACTGTTTTCTGAATGTAAGTGACCTCTAGAATGCTTTTTTTTATTGCGTTTGACAGTCGAATAAATTTGTACATGTGAATGACTTAATGAGAGAGATTTCTGGTCTTGTTTCAGGGTGAACGCCTGTGTTGATGTGGTGGTGTCCGGGGTGGGCTTGCTTCAAGCACTGGCTGTCGACCCAGGGCCAGGCCGGGACCATGAGGTGCTGCACTCAAAGGATGACCTGCAGGAGGCCTTCACGCATCACATGGGCCGGGGCGCAGCTGCTGAAAGGTTTTACACTGACCGCGAAGGCTTTCAGAGCATCGCTCGGGCTGCTGCAGAGTACCCAGGGGCACAGGTAACTACCGACTAAGGCTTTGGGCAGAAAAGGAAGAGAAGGGAGAAAGACAGGAGGCTCAATAAGCAATACCTCCCACCTCCGAGTGATGTCTGCCCTTACCCTTCAGTTGTGCACTCAGTGTTCTTGTATGATGAACAAGCCTTTATCAATGTGTTTTCATCACAGGCCTACTTTGTACATGATGATTTGTGTCATCGTGTGTGTGTGTTTCTGCATGCCTTCACAGATGGCATCACTGAGGCAAGGTAACTCTTGTCTCATATTTAAATCTTGCCTCACCAGTAATTGAGCTGCATGCTTTCACCACGAAGACAGTTTTGGTTTTAGAATTAAAATGCGATGTCTGCTGAGGATTGGGTTTCTGTGTCAGATGTAATTTTGCGTGCTTGATGGTAATTACAGCTACCAGTGCTGAGCCTGTGACTGATGATCCAATTCAATAGATTCGCATGAATCCCTGGAGGGCTGTGTGTGCGCTCTGATATTTCATTTAACTTACTGCCGTGGTCCAAAAAGGTGTAGGTAGTTACGGTAAATATGATAAGATTATATTGTATGTACATATAGTGTGGACAATATTCAGAGGAACTTAATTGTAACATTGCTCAAACTTACAGAATTTATACTCGGCTAGAACAACTGCATGAGTGTCATGCACGTCTTCTAAAAGGTAGTCTTGACTCATGGGGTAGGAACTGTCCCACACCTTCTGACGCAAGTTGATGGATTTGTGTTCAACCTGACAAACAGGTCTGTTGTACCATGAATGTTGTTGACTGGTTGTTTGCCTGATTATTAAGAGCTATAAGATGGGACAAATTTGGTCACGTGTGTGTGTGTCTATTGTTCACTACTGCTGGGGTGTGTATAGGCTGACAGTGGGACCTGGGAGAGTAAATGTTTGCTCTTAAATGCCGAAGTGTTACATTAGAAGTTACCGGAAAGAGCTCTGTGAGACACACATTCAGCTTGACCATATAATTTTGTTAAATATGAAAAATTGTTTTGAGAGGAAGAACTAATGAAATGATGGATTAAATAATTCTGTGACCTTGTGCTCACTTATGACAATTTGGATTCTTCCTGTATTTATTTGGAATGTAATTTCTGGAGCTGTATTGTTTAGCCTGACTGTATCTCCCTCCCTGTTTTGCCCAGGTGTACGTTGGTGGGAATGCTGCTCTGATTGGCCAGAAGCTGGCAACGTATCCTCAGCTGACGGTACAGTGTTACTTTTCTGTCATGTGGTGTTTAGTGTTACGATTTCGGCTTTATAGTTGAAGGTGGATCTGTGCATAGTCGCATGAGTCATGTTAGTATCTTGGACTAGCTTTCAGTGAACTATTTAGTGTTATGCTTAGAAAAGATTTAATTATGCAAAATAAACAGAATGTATTTTAAAAAGATTCCCAGATTAATTTTTCTTTCTGTACATTCAATGTTATCTTTGTGTTTAAGCACCCAGAAACCTAGCCTTTGGTGGAAAAACCAAATCCACCAAATTTCCCAAACCTGCACACATTGCTAAAACTGCTGTCCTGCCAAAACCTAATAAGTATGTCTGGTAACGTGATTACTTGTAGTAAACTGTAGAATTAAAGAAATGCAATACTAGCAACATAAGTTATTGAATTGTTGCAATTTTTCCCAGTTTATAACAAAAATATATTTTTTAAATGGCTGTAATATTGAAACAGTAAAAACTGTGAGAAGAGTTTCTAGCACACACTGTTTGTTTTAAATTCTGTGAAAGTAGGAAGGCTGAAAGTTGTGATTAGGGAAGATGAGGCCCTGCAAACGTCAGGGTGTGGAGTGGTTGTGTTTGTGGTGAGCTTTACTGTCCTCATGTTACTTATGTGGTTGCCTTTCAGTTAAACCAGCCGCTTGCAGTGTCTTCATATTGTGTATCAACTCAAAAGTGTAACGTGTCTTTATTTTGCAAAAGGAAGTATTGGCTAAAGTTGCTGTGTCATATCCTGTGGTTAGTTAGTTCCCATTGTCACACTGTATCATTTTGCTTACATGCTTTTAATGAGCGTTTTTGGGATATAACAGTTTTGTGTATTTTTCCTTATCGTGTGTGTCCACTGCATCCACAACTGTTGCCTAACCTGAAGTGTTTCATTGAAAGGCTCAGAATGTCATTTTTTTTCTGTTTAGAAGATTTCTTGTTACATGTTCATTGCCTTTAGAATTGGGTGTGCTGTTCCTCAGACTCGTTTAGCACAACATTAAGGTCCTCCTTGGGAACATGTTGACACGTGTTCAGTGGGTTTTGGCTTGCTGTGCCACTTCCCTACATGCATTAGGGCTGTGACAGTGGCGTGCTTGTGCTTGTGTGCACGTTTGAATGTGTTTGTGATGGTCGACGCCTTTAGCTCTGTGTGTCTGTTTGCCCCAGGTGCTGCTGTGTGGTCCTATAGGTCCAAAACTCCACGAGCTGCTGGATGACCACATTGTGGTCCCACCAGCCTCCCTGCAAGAAACGGACGAGTACCACCTCATCCTAGAGTATAAAACAGGTATAAAAAACACTGTTTTGAGAACCGAATAAATCTTTCTATTTAGAATTGGTGTGCTTTTATTCTGCCCTCAGCTTTTACTTACTTAAAGCATTCTGCCTGTCCCTGGTATTAGCACAACTAGCTCGTATGTCTCACCTTCATTGCATTGCACAAAACGTGTCTGACTGTATAAGCGTTCTCTGCCTTTTGTAAGTGGTACAGGATTTGCCCATTAGCAAGGGGACAGACTCGGGGAAACTATTAGCATTTTTGTGCAGATGACATGCTAATAGACTACAGCTTTAAAGGTGTACACAAATAATGCTAAGCAGTGGGCAAAACCTGAGCAAAGCACTATCCAGTATTGAAATCCCACAACGGTACCTGTATGGGTGGGGTGGTTTCATTCAGGCTAATGTCATGATATTCTGATGAAGATGAACTTGCTTCATCTCATGTGACCTGCAGGTGAACAGTGGGGGCCAGCAAAAGCTCCCCAGGCCAACCGCTTTATCTTCTCGCATGATGTGGCCAATGGAGAGATGAGCCTGCTGGAGACCTTCGTGGCTAGTTTGGAGGAGTTCCAGCCAGACTTGGTGGTGCTGTCAGGCCTACACATGATGGAGGGCCAGGGTCGGGATCTGTGGGAGGAGCGACTCAAGGAGGTGCGTGTGTCATACTTGTGCCAGTCCCATTTCCCATTTTGTGGATTTATACAAGTGGAGATCACAAAGCTGTTCAAAGCACTACAAAAGTAGGACTACCTCCCTTAAATGTGTGTCCAGTCCACTTACCAGCTTGCCTGTAACTATAGAGTAGTCATGTTTAGTTCTCAAGAACCCGGTGTGCTTTTTCCATAGCAGTCAAATTACAATATTTACAATATTTCTGTACGGGAAAACTGCGTTTTTTGACCTTGTACTATGTACAGGTGTTTTCTGTGCTGGCAATCACAATATGTACAGGAATTTTTTTAATCAGCAAAAAATCCACTTCAAGATTGTAGTTTTTTCAGTGCGAGCAGCCAGCCTGCAGTAGGACGGAGAAACCACATTCCACAGATAGGGAGCTCATTTAGGGTGTCTGTCTGCATCCACTGTGACATTTGGCCTTGGACAGACAGCTCACCCCAACCAGTACTGTCTTTCCCTCTTAATGCTATAATTTTTTTTTTTTACATTTTTCCACTTTTTTCGAAAATCTCCAAACATTAGACCGTAAAATGCCTAATGACATTCCCCTTTCATTACCGAAGACAAAGGGGGAAAAAAAAACTGTTTCCATTGTGAAACAAAAAAAAGACAGATTGCAAATGAAAGGAGTGTGTGTTGTACAAGTAGCGTAGAAATAGACAGGATGTTTTACAAACAGCTGCCTTGAAAATTTTTTACGAACACTATTAATTTCCATTAGCATTAACCAAGACCATTTGATTCTTCTGTGAGAGCTGGAACAAACGTCTGTGTACGTGACATGTGACTCCTGAAGTGCGCCTCTTCCCAGCAGCACGTTAAGCTTCTTAGCCCACAGAATGAACTGAGACAGTGTGACAGAGAAGCCGTTCTGTGTCTTGCAGGCAGTAATAGCGATCTCGGACATCCCCAATGAGGTTCCCATACACCTGGAACTGGCCAGCATGACCGACAAGGACTACATGAACAGCATCATGCAGGAGGTAAATGTGTAGGTTTACCAGTAGGAACCTGTCCAAATGCTCATGGGAATTCTGCTTCCTTTTCTGAATACCCTGGTGACTTACTGCATTGAAGGCCAATGTATGAGGACATATCGCTAACTCCTAGCTGCTCTTTAGCATCTAGTTTTATGCTCCTCTGATTCCTTCCAGGGCTATGGTCTCCATGGTCTGAAGCGTTACACCATTGATGGAGATGTACTCAGCATCATTGCAGCTTACGTTAATAAAAATATTCGGGAAAATGCACAGCTGCACATCCCGATAGCATAGAGTAATTTTCTTGACCCTGCAGTCAGTGTGGTAAATGAGGCAGTGTACAAACCTTATGAAGAGTGATGATGCAGAAAGACTGTCATCCACAGCACAATCTGAAGTGAAAGAAAGATGCACAGAAGCTTCATTAAATGTGGCCTTGGCATGTTCAATGACATGTTCACATGCTGAGCGGTTTGTTTTGTCAGGATACTGTAGGATGTTGGGAAAGGGATATGGACTTTACTATATTTGGTAACGGGCGTGGTGATTACCTGTAGAATGTACTTGACCAGGTACGTACCTGTAAGGAAATACTTTATGGCGTTGTGTTCTGTTAGCAGGTCAT
Organism: Chitala chitala; assembly: GCA_025773905.1. Lineage (NCBI taxonomy): Eukaryota > Metazoa > Chordata > Actinopteri > Osteoglossiformes > Notopteridae > Chitala > Chitala chitala. Next base: position 8,744,890 of record JABJVR010000016.1, on the reverse strand, counting down.
GCCTATTGTGAATTCCATCGGCCTGAATGAGCAGGAGCTGCTGTTCCTGGCCCAGGCTGGCTCCGGGCCCCACTCCCAGCTGGAGTCGTGGCATGGTGTTCCTGACGTAGGCCAGGTCAGCGACATCCTGCTTTGGGTCCTGCGCCAGCACGGCCGGACCGACCCCGAGTCGGAGGCTGACCTGACCCGAGTGCACTTTCACACTTTGGCCTACCACATAGTGGCTACCGTGGACGGCTACTGGACCAACCAGGTGGCTGCTGTGGCAGCAGGTGCACGGGTGGCCAGTACACAAGCCTGTGGCCTCCGCCAGGTGGACGTGTCTAAGGTACGCCTGAAGGCCCCTCAGCAGTTCTACAGCTCCTACTCAGAGCCCCGTGAGAGCCTGGTGCTCGATCCCACCAACCCCATTACTGTCTGGCATCGCGAGAGCGTTACCTTCCACCTGGCGCCTGTGCTGGTGTGTCAGCAGCCGCTGAGGACCGTGGGCCTCGGTGACGCCATTTCGGCAGAGGGGCTTCTGTACTCCGAGGTGGTTGAACAGCAGTAAGCTTCTGTCGTATTGGCTGCTCGCGTGTTGCCATGCAGTGGGTCTGTCCCAAGGATTCAGTGAGACAATCCTCACTCCTTCACAGCTGTAGTCCACGTGACACAATTGTGTGTTTTACGCAGGACTTGTCTAGGTCATCCCCACCTCACTTCATTTATACCCTTCAGTTAGACTCAAACCTAATCTTACTAGCCTTCATTTGAGTCCATACTTGATAAACCATAAACATAGAGAACATTAACCACCGTGGCTGCTGTTTAGGTTGTGAAGCCTAAAGAAACATAGTGGTGTTTAAACTGCAGTTGTAACACCATCAGCAATATTTGCCTTGATGTCAGTCCCCTTACAACATGAAACACGGCGATGTTCTGCTGGAGTCAGTGATGATGGCTAGCCAGTGTCCTCGATACCTCACGGGAATGCTCAGTTAACCCAACATGTTAACGGCAGTGTAGCTGGTCAAAGGAGCCAAGAAAAGCTGCTTCCCTTGAGGGGTATGCAGATCTCTACAGCCCATGACCACGGGCAGGTGAGCTGTACAGCTGTGCCACTAGGATGTACCGGCAAAGTATAGATGGAGGCCCACCTTGTGCACTGACTGAGTGCGGTGCATCCATGTCAGACACACTGTGCAGTGCACTCCCACTGTAACTGACCAGTCATCACTTACTTACAGCAGCGTAAAGTGTTGCACATTAACTGGCATTTCATTACCTTGAAACATGTTAATGTTAGCTTGGCTTAAAAGATCAACTGAAATGATCACGTCTTAGGAAGAACCCAGCCCTTTGTTACACGTCTCGTTTTTGATTTTGTTGAGAATATTGTCTTATAGGTAGATATTATTTCCTTGTCTGTGAAATTAGTTTTCCTTTTAATATTATTCAGGGATTCGGTTTTGTTTTCTGTGTTTGTTATGAGATGTTTATATTTTCATTTCTTCAATTTATAGGATAGTACGGAATGTGTATAAACACATTAACTTTATTTGTATTCTCAAATTGTATGCAATGTCTTTTTGGACTGCTGGTGAAAGCCAAACCAGCATGAGACTGATTAGAAAACCAGCCTATTGTGACTGATTTGCTGAGGCAAATGCAGCTTGTTTTTGGTGCCCATGTGAATATTCCAGTTTGCTGCAGAACAATATGACCAACATAACCATGGCTGTAGTGTTGAGGAGGGGACGGTCTTGGACACCTTAGTTAAATCCTAAGCCAAACGTTTTATAGTCCAGATCTTCTGTTTTGACATTTTAATATAATTAATCTATATTGACTTAGTTGAAAAAGTCTTAAATTTATTTTAAAAAGACATATGAATGTTCCCATTAGACTGAAATATTTTATTAGACGTATGTAGCAAGAGTAGAGCATTTTTGTCATTGTTAAAAAACTAAATTACGGAAGTCACCGAGCACAGCACTAAAAGCAGAATGCAGCTGCCCTCTTGGTTTTGTCCTTTCTGTATTCTGAAGGCTGTATAAAGTAGATGGAGACTGCCACATCATCAGAATTAAGGATGAACTCTATCATTTTGCAATTTACACTGATATATCATTTATAGATATTTTTAAGAATATTAAATATTTGAGTATAAAATATTTGGTAGTAATACCTGTAAATACATTGCGATTCAAAAAGATGTATTAGAACTTTTGTAGGTTTACAGAACTTTAGGGTTTGAAATGTTAATTTGAAATGAGGGACTTTTTTGATTTACAACTGCATTAATAAAATACTTGATTATACCACTTCAAATGTTTGTTTTACAAATTCATGTAAAGAAATTAGTACCGTTTCAGGTTACTAGTCTTTCATAAAAACAGTTTTACTTAAAAAGGTAGACATCCATCCCATTGAAAGTTAAAATATAGAAAAGCCTTATCTGTTCATTGCTGGAACTCACATTTTAGTCACACCATGACAATTTTTTTTGTAAACCATAAAATCTTGATTTTAGACAGTATATAACAGTTATCCTGTTGGCTCGATATTTTATTATAAGCACATTTCCAGGCTGTCGGATGTTAATCAGCATTTCACAATATGCAGTGTCTTATACAGATGGGAGCGTGGAAGACCACATCCGATAAAATGTATTGTTGGGAACCAGGACCTCACCTTCCTGCTCGTTTTATGTGGCTGTATTTTTTATACAAGTAACTGTACCTCTACTGCAAAATAAATGTTTCATTTTAAAGCTGTTCTGTTAAGTTTTTGTTAAATGTTGTGACAGATATACATTTTCACAGTTTGTATTTCATATCAGGACCATTTGCATTGTTTTAACATTATTTGTGCTGCCTTCAATGCCACTGGAAAAATGGTAATGTTTTACTATACAAAACTACTCATTTAGCCGGTGGAATTTAAAATCAGTTTAGCCATATGTACAGCTTTAATAGTGCTCAACAATTTCCATGCCTATGAAGGTCACCGAAGAATATAGATACTTTATCTGTAAAAGACGTCTTATATACACAGTTCCTTAAAGGCATAGAGTACCTACATTTAACAAATATTAAAACATTTTCTTTTACATTCCTGCCTATAAAATGTTTGGAGTAACATGTGCAGAGGGTGTTTTATAAGAGTGCAAATCATTTGGCTGGAGACTACAAAGTGCTCTCATAGTAACCTTTTTGAAATGTGAACTAAAAATACAAGAACTGAGATGTAATTGTCACATTTTGTTTTACACCTAACATTTTCTCAAGATTAAAACACCACATTATGAAGATTCAGCACTGCCACTGAACAATTATGATAAAGCTAAAATTTAGGTAAGCAGTACACTTTCTTTGCCAAAGCCTTCTAAGGAAAATAAAACATACTGTACATGAGATCTAGTTCTTACTTTTCTGTTACACATACAACCCTTAAGGTATTTCCCTCTAATAACAAATCCTTCCTGGTGACAAACTTTCTGGACTCATAAGGTTCCACACAATTCAACTTGGAGATCTTTGAGTGGAACCCACCCAGCTGAGACGGGGTTCACAGTTTCTACATAAGAAAACAGACAATTCTTGAGTCATCGCCATTTTTAGGATTTGCTGTTTAAAGCAAATCCCATGTCCTACACGTGATTTCCCAACTTCACAGAAGTTTAATGAAGGACAAAGAGTAACATCACAGAATGCTGTACTTGGTGCCTGTGTCTCCTTGAAAAAGCAACAGTGTTAAGTGTTTCTGCCAGCTGGATGCATATGGCTTGGGGGTGATCCAGAACTACTCAGCAGCTGCCTTGAGCTTGCTCATGGCCTTTCCCTCTTTGAGCTTAGGGTCCTCAGGGGGCGCTGATGGCTCAGTAGTTTGTGGGGGAGTACTTTCCACATCACATTCTGGGTCCTCTGTTTCAACTGAAGTGGTACCTGTGAAATACATGGGCAACAGAAATTCAAGCCCACAGCGACTCAGCAGTACATAAAATGTCCATAACCAGTACACAACCCCAGGCCTGGAGGTGCGAGGCAACAGTGCTAACCACCATGCCGCCTCTGCTCTACTGACAACAAAAAAAAAAAAAAAAAAATCTGAATTTGTCCAATTAGAAAACGCATACAACAACTGCAACAACAATATCAAACAGCTGTCATAATTTTAAAAGATTTTTAATGCTTTTGCAGCTAAATGGGATAAAAACGTTGGCTAGACGACAGCAGCAGTGGTAGTAACAGTAGTAGAAAGGAAGAAAAGGCAGCAGTGACTGTGACAGAGTGTTACTGTTAAATGTAGCAGCGTGGTACAGCCTCACACACCTGTGGACAGCTGCATGTTCTTACTGTAGCTGGCAGCTGAGGACATAGCTTGGCCAAGGGCTTGGTTACTACCAAGGGGCTGCTGGGATGCTGCCATCTTGCTGGAGGTTGGGGGCCGCTGCCTGGGTTTGCCATCCTTAGATGGTTTAGTCCACGTGAGGCCATCACCGGCCTGCAGTGCTGCACCCATCTTCTGGGCCATCTCCACCAGCTGAAAAGATATGGGGAACAGTAAATGGGGCTGGGCTGGGCTCGGCTTGGCTGGGTTTGCTGGGCTGGGCTCGGCTTGGCTGGGTTTAGCTGGGCTGGGCCAGACAGACGAGGACTTGCCTCTGGGTCAAACTCTGGGTTGCTGCTGCTTTCCCGTTGGATGTTCACTTTCCTCTCCATCTCCTGGTACTGAAGGAGGGCCCCTGCCTTGTCCCCCTGGTTATATAACAGGATGGCAAAGTTCAGGTTCACCAGGGGGTTGGACCTGTAGGACAGAGGAACACCAAAATAAAAATGTCAGGCTCATGCTACAGTAAACAAATCCAACATCTGCATTTAGGCACCTGCTAGCAGACACTTACTCATCGAGGGCAACGGCCTGTTCATATGACCGTTTTGCATTCTCAACATCATCCAAATTAGTCAAGGCCACTGTTCAATACACAAGAAACACAGCTCAGGATTTCTTAGGACACTTGGGGTAATTTTTTTTTTTTTTTTTTTTTAAATCAAACATACCCACATATTCTTTTGTGAATTGTGTGAGGTGTAAAGTAGCAGAACTGACGCCTGAAGACCTAGCAGCGTGACTTATGTCAGTAATTACATCACTGAACTATACATGAGTTCAAAGTGCAGTATGGGCAGTATACAGAGTACCGCTGGCCCAGTTCCCAGTATAAAGAGTGGAGCTGTTACCAGCCAGTAGCATGAAGAGCTCGCCCATGCGGGGCTGCAAGCTCACGGCAGCGCTGAGGAAGTGGAAGGCCGACGCGTACTGCTGCATGGTCAGGTGCACAAGACCCAGGTTGTACAGGATCTTCCAGTCAAACGGCGCCAGGTAGTGCGCCCTCTTCAGGCAGCTGATGGCCTGCAGCAAAAAATAAAGATCACAAGCATGTGTATGGTAGTCTTCAACCTCTGCCTTCATATACTGTACTACACTTGCTTATAATGTGATGCAATTGTGTTTATTGTCAACTCCCCCCCCGAACGACACACAGTTGTTTATTATTAGTTTCACCTAATACAGTATTTTACTGGAGCAATTCAGATTGACCAATTTTATGAAAAGCAAACACCTCCTAGGATAAAAATATATGACTGTCAAATTAATGCCAGAGGTTCTAATCTGCTGAGTTTGCTGTGACAAACTCTAGGGATTGAAGTATGAACAGAGGCACCACCCTTTCGGTCCCATCACGATGCCCAAGACTCACTGCCACATATTTCTTCTTGCCAAAGAAGCACATGCCAATGTTATTCCAAAGCGGCGGGCTTTCCGGCATGGCACAGGCTGCCACACGGTACTTGTTCATGGCCACATCGAAGTCTCCGTGAGTCTGCATCATACTACCAGCTGCGAGGATGGCCTGCACAGAAGAGAGGGCGCTGCCATCATATCAGGCAAGCATGGGTGACTTCAATGTTACAAGAAGAGATACAGGCTTCAGCCTCACCTTGTAGTTGTTAGGGTCATACGTCAAGGCATTACCAAGGTGCTCAAATGCTTTTTGGTACGTTCCGTTCTGGGGGGCACAGAACCGGTAGTGATTTAACATATACTATTATCTTTACAAAGCAACTTCCATACATTTTGCCATCTTTAAAAACATGCTCTACTGACATTTTTATGTTATCCATATTAACATGCCAAGGTTACCAAGCTATGTTGCTGGTGATAAAAACAAAGCCTTTTTGGTTACAAAAGAAATACAGGTTCTCATAGCTCACACAGACCAGAGCAAGGTGCCAGTAGCTCACCTACCTGCATATAGAGCAGTCCCAGTGTTGTCAGAAGCTCTGTGTTCTCAGGGGAAAACCTAGACATAACACGACGGATGACGTAACTCTGAACTAACATTTATAAACGTACCAACACACTAAGCATGTACCATATCTAAAGTCCTCACATCTAACTCTTCTGACACGAGTTAATTAATTATAACTGAAGGAGGAGGTCAATCCTAAAACGTCAGTGTGAAGTGTGATGTTAGAGTATAAACTCGCAGTGGTGTACATCTCATTAAAACATTCCTCATTGCTGGCACTCTAAATTACCTAATTCACGCCACAGGAGGCCTGGGGTAATAAGCACTCCAAGGAGAGCAAGGTCAGCTGCTACACACTCAGCCACTTACCCAGCTACCTCACACACAATCAGCCGCTACAGCAAGAAATATAACAAGTCATACCTGTAAATACCCTCTTTGTACAGGGTGTTCGGTTTAAAACTGACTCATGTGCATAACACTGGGAAACTCCCTTTTACAGCCTGTACACCTCAGCACTACTGGTAGTGACAACCTAAATCTCCACAATATTTATTTACTGTTGTATGACAAGCTAGGTAGTGAGCTTCAAGCAGCATGTGTGTTATTCTGTTCTGCAAAACACTGTACTGTGCAAAAAAAAAAAAAACTTACAGTGGCAGTATGTGTACATGTGAAATTGTTTAAGGAAACGTAAAATTTTGTTGAGAAGTTTGGTAATGTCAATATTCTAGCAAAAAGCACCATTCAGAACTTGGCTGCAATGTGGCTCAGAACAGGCGGCGTGACCAGTGCTGTATTGTGCAGACAGTCTTTTGTCAGAACTGCAGATGTGGCCAATATTCAGAACAGGACTACAGCAAGTCCTAAGCACTCTATCTGTACATTATAACAACAAGCGGGTATAAAGCTGACTTCATGTTTCTGTATACTTTATAGTCTGAACCTCAGTGTAACCTGTGCTTAAGAAGCACTACTGAGGCACTATCAACGTCACCATTTCGTGCCAGATGTAACTAAATACAACACTTTAGTGTTTGAGTTTCATACAAACAGAATCAGGGCACTAGCCCTTGGAAATATCTGTATTCACCCCATTATTTTATTTATTTTGAGAAAACTTTTGTTCCAACACCCCCCCACACTTTGGAAAATTTTGTCTGCATCCCCACCTCTCCCCGAAGTGCAACTTTCAAAAGTGACCCCATGAAAATCACTTGCCAACTCTCGGCCCCCACACTGAAAAAAATTCTGCTGGCGCCCTTGGGAACACCCTTTATAATGTTATACACAGACTGATATTCAAGTGTGAGACAATAAAACAGTTACTATCAGTTTGCATTTTAAATCAAACATTAAGAGAACAATAAAAAAAAGTCCCAATTGGAAACAGAATAAAGAAGCAGAATGTCTTTAGAGAAGATCTGGAGTCAAAAGTCAGACTGTGATTAACGGCAGTGCTTTCAACACATTCAACCCTTAAGATGCTTCAAATTGCTTCTTATTCTGTACTGCACAAACCCAACAGGTGCTTAAGGCATAGGAAAGTGCTTTCTATTGTACAATAAGAATTTTGCTTTACTTAATCAGCTGTTGCAGTCTATCTTTGCAGGTCAGGTAAGTTAAGGAGGTTGCCTTAAGAAAAATGCCATCTGAAAACAATGCAGTCCTGTAATTGAATACTGAGAGGGCCATTTTTCAACAGCGGCTCCCAGGCAAAATCAATCTGTCTGCTGACTAAAAAACATTCCACTTCCTCTCTCCTTCAAAAGCATCATACATTGCATTGTCAAGCTCCTACAAACACAATGTAACTTTTTTACAGATGTTACACATTTACTGAAAGCAGCTAAAACAGACTAACGGAAAAGGCAAAGACTGTATTTATAAGGCAGGCAAATATGCCTCTAGTAGTTTTCTGTAAGTGTCTTTAACACGTTATTGAACCAGAAGGTCTGCTATACGTGCTCTGACTTAAAGTAACATAAAATGAGTGTATGGAGAGTGAAAACAACAGTAACATTCACCACAGCTACACTGCAGACAAGCTTCCACTCATGTCTTCCTGAATAACCTCAAAGAAGACTGACTCTTCATCTCTCACATACTTACTCTACTGCGCTCTTATACACCTCTATGGCCTTTTCTGTGTCCCCCTCCAACAAGTGTATCTTCCCCAGCATCATGTATGTCAAGTCATGCTTGTTCAACTGCAGAGCAAGGTTCAGTTGTTCCTTAGCCTGGAGAGAGAATCGAACATCTGAGACACCATCATTGTTTGCTGAGAATGATTCTATTCAAAGAGCTTAACAATCATTGCTTCAGCACTTCATTCAACACACACATTTTCATGACAGGCAACTTACACTTTTAAAGTCTTTGGTGTACATATAACACACACCAAGATTGTGGGTGACTTCCTGTAGAGAGAGTAACTGTTAGATATCTGCATGCACCTCAGAAAAATCATTATGAGGGCAATAAGTCTAAGACCAGAACACTGACGTTTTGCATGAAAAGGAATGAGTTTGTGCCCATCGACATTCTTTAAAAAAACACTGCAAGATGATACGTTATATATTTTTTCTGTAGAGATCAATTCTAAAAGCAAGGACTTACTAAAGCTACGTTTAGAGAGTTGTCATCCAAGCGTCAGTGTGTGTATATGATCTGGCAGCTTACCCAATCCTTTTGATTAAGTCGAGCCGCTTCATTATAAACCTCAATGGCTGCCTTGTGTTTGCCCAGCAAAAAACTGTGAAAGGTCAACAATATTAGATTATGTTCAATGGACCAACACATAGCATTGGCAGGGACGAAAATATGGTTTATAATACACAGCACTGTTTTCACACTTTACTATTAAGGATGGAATGTAAAATTCACCGAACACAACAAAAAATACATTTACTGGTTCGTTTTAACCCACGCTGCCTACATTTCACCTCACAAATCCAAATTAATTTGACATAAAAATATAAAATATGTGCTCAATATCTTTTTATAGAACAGTAGTAGTGACTTCACTTCCTCGCTTCATGTCACGTCCTCAAAACTGGAAAATTAGCACAAAAAGCATTTCCACTGGTTCTCTGAAATTGTGGGCGCCACCTCAACATGACCTAAAAGTCCCATTAGACAGTAGTTGGCGATGCCCACTCACAGCGAGCGGGCGACCTGCTTGAGATTGTCAGCACTGCGGGGGTTCACCACCGCGCAGCTCTGGAACAGCTCCAGGGACTGCTGGATGTTCCCCTCCAGGCGCAGGATTAAAGCTGCACAACGCAGAGGGGGGTGTGGTATTACTACGCACATACTGAGAACAGCACACCAAGCCCCCTTCAGCAGTGTATGCTGTGCTAGGGAGTTAAAAAAACTTGTGCTGCTGAAACTCCAGCTACATAAATGCATCACAAGGTGCATCAGCAGGTAACAATACAAGACAAATATTGAGTAAATAATGGAAGTCAATCTGCAGAGTCCTGGCTCATATAAAAGGGAAGATTAACCTAGTAAGCACTAGCAGTGTATTCACAGCAGTGTATTCACTGTGGGGTGGCAGTGGGTCAGGGGTAGAATGGCGTACCTTGCACATAAAGAGCGTATTCACACATTCCCTGGGTCTCCTGTAGCTGCTCTCTGATGATTGCCTAAGTGAAAATATAAACATTGTGTTAAACATTGATTTACCTGACACAAGCATCCAAACAGAAATTGGCACTATAATGGTTCTTCTACAACCTCAAAAACACCCATCAAGAATTTCACCTGCAACACAGAGTGGCTGGAGGGGGAGACGGATGACCCAGTTTCGTGATGAAATGAGAATACCAATTGCCAATAGCAGAGGAGCGCTGTTTTTACAACACATGCTACCGTCTCCCCACACCATTTCTCCGTACCATTGACCTTGTTGGAGAGACTAGCAGGGTTTCAGTTTAGAAGGAGTCAACACACCTCTATATTAAGATTTCCTATGGCAAGACAGTACTGAGTGAATGACATGACTTCGTTATACAATGACACTGGCCAGACTGTGTATAACTGAATGGAGAGGACACATCAGAATGAGGCAGAATGAGGCAACATGTCAGAGCAGAGGGGCAAGTACCGCCAGTTATTTCAGCAGTGCTGGTGGCCCTGTAGGCCTACCTTGCATGTTTCGTAGTCCTTACGGATATAATGCAGGTGGATGAGCCAGTTCCTCCGTTCAAGAATGGGGAGTTCTGGAACTGAATGAGGCGGGGGTGTCAGGATAAAGTGATGGAAAAAAAGTATATGGAACAGAGCAGGAGGGGAAAAAAAAGAAAACAGAAACCATAAGTGGCAGCCACTCACTATTCACTACAGCATCACCAAGGTGACAGCAGCCTACCAATGAGAAGGGACCCTAAATTGCAGGCACCTCTGTATCTATGAGAGGCACAGTACAGTAAAGGTTAAAAGAGACAAGCATAAAAATCAGATCACACATGAAATGGGATTATATTGGCTTCAGAAACTGGACATAAAGGTCTGTATTCTAAAACCTTGGCTACTTGAATAGAGAGAGATTGATCTGGCCACTGTCCTTAGCAGCGCTCAGTAAACATGGCAGCAGGCTTCTTCTATGTTTCTGGCTGTGAGCATCACATGGTTACTATCAATGGAATATCTTGTTTCACCTCAGAATTCAGCATGCTCAAGACACACACACACACACACACACACACACACACACACACAGCATATCAATGATGGTCAGCAGCTGAGTTTGAAGCAGCGCTAACACTTTTTAACATGGTTTAAAGACTCTTATTGCAAAGACAACTAAAGGCCCCCCACAATCAAGTGTAGAGTGTTTTGAGAAGAAATGGAAAAAAGAATAAATGAAGACAGGCCTGGTAAGTGTAAAGAAACATGTACAAACATGCATACAATCTACACATACTGGCAAAAAAAACAAAAAAGAAAAAAAAAGAAAACTTTTTAAAAGCCTCCAAGTCCTTTTCTCTCATAAATAGGATCATCTCTCAGCCGAGAAAGAAGCAGCTGGATGCTCGCTCACATGTACTTCGGCAAGAGATAACAAAGGCAGGGTGTACTGTCAAACTCCAAGTATCTGACAAAGCAGCTTTTCCATTCCTGGGGCATTGTCTGCCAAGCCTGCCAAGCTGCAGATCAGCTCTCTCACAGCAGGGGGCGAGACAGAGCGCCTTTTATCTTGAACAAAAGCCATCCTAATTGTAAAGCGGGCTGGCTCCTTCTGCTGGATCAGACTTAAAGCTGTTCTATTTTTGAGCAGGATACACAACGCATGCACACACACGCATACTTTAATCTCTTCCTGGCTGCAGTGAGACAGAAACTCCTCTGTCCCACAGACAGAGACAGAATAAGTAGAAGCTATGCTGGCCCTCATGGGTACCTAACAGTACCAATATTCACTGGTAACATTGTATATGCACAAAACTCCACAAATTATTAGCCACAGTTTAAGCAATCTGGGATACAGTAATTTGAAGTCTGTTTTGGAAATGCATAGCATATAAAAGAAACTGTATCTTAGACACAATAACAGTGTAAGACAGTTCTTGTGTTAATGGGACTTCATCTGACACAAGCAAAAAAGATGATGGACATCCATCCAAACATAAAGCAGTTATGGTTTATTAACTACCTCCCTAAAACTGCTAGTAGTAATAATAATAATAATAATAATAATAATGAGAAGAGAAAGAAAATGACAGTTTATGCTTGAATTCAGTTTGATATCTTTCAAACTTCACCGACAGAGATTAAGGGTAAGGGCGCCATCTTCAGGAAGAACTAACAAATTAGAACGTCTACAAATGTTTACATGACTACATAACAGATTGAGTTTTAAAAAACATACACGCATATGTACTGCATATAAATTCCTGCTAAACTGAAATTATCTACAGATATTTTAAACTTTCATTCAGATTACTACCATATTTACAGCAAATTCAGTTCCAAATCCCTTTTAAATCGGATCAGTTGGCTTTTCTAAAATTACGGGCAGATTTAAAGGTTTAAAAATAGAGCCTTCGGCGTTCTCTTACAAACCCACTCAGTTTATGTGCAATTTTGCGAGAAACCTTTGCCTTTACAAAGAAAAGGTGAAAGACATTCTCATGTTACATTTACCTTTTTTTGAACGTGCCTTCTTATTGTCCGTAGCCAGAGGGAGACCTGAATCCTGAAAAGGCAAAGTTTAAATTAGTGTAGTATATTTGTGCATAGTTCCATCACGAGGTCACTTTAAAATTACGTTTAAAAACCGAGGAGTGTGATATATTTTGAAGTAGTTCTTGAGCCATTTGTATAACCAAAACGTAATACAACAGAACTAATATTATTATTTATATGTATTCACCATTTGGTGTTTATACTACATCACTCGTGTTTAAGTGTTGAGTACAGGTGCTCACATGAACCACGAACATAGCGTTTAAGAAGTGAACAGTGCAGGCCTGCGTATATTTGCTAATAAACGTTTAAAAATACAGTACATGCCAGTTTGGATTATGATTAAAGACTGAAGATGGATTAGTTCAATCTCCTCCGAAACGTTGCACAGAGATGCTGGGTTTGTTTGTGTTATAAACACTAGGCTCATAAGCAGGCACTTTGGAACACGTACGTAATCAGGTAACTACAAATAAGGGGAGTCAAGTTTTTAAAAGCATAAATTATAAGGAACCTAAGAACAAGTTCGTTAATGATTTTATATAAACGTATACACCTATAATTTCTCATCCAATCTAAAAATTTAACCAGACTGCTAAATAGAGTTGACAACATATAATCGAGTAAAACCAACACAAATAAAGTACAGGCACAGGACAACAGCTCGATTTTTAATCGGTTTTATAGCCAATTATCCGAAGTCTGTGTGAAATACAATAGTCGCAAGCAAACAATTAACAATACTTAGACGAAGCAACAAAAAGATCTCTTGTAAAAATACTCGCATTTACTACGCAAAAAACTAGTGTCAAATCTTATGAGAAAATACGAACGAGTAGTTTAGAGGCTTATTTGGTAATGTTTTCATAAATGAGACATACTCATAGCTAGTTAGCCATCGTTCATCTAATACTGCATAGATGTAAAAGGCTGCGTACACAGAATATTACAAACAACAGGGCATATAAACAAAACTTAAACAATGCAATTTAGCATGAACGTCAGTTAAAATTAAAAATCGCGTTTCGCAGTATTTGGTCTTCGTATTTTCTTACCATCCCTGATCTGTCTTCCGCCATTTTCAAAAGGATGTGCACCGGAAGTTGCTAGCCAGTTTCTATGGTAACCGAACAAGTCACGCGAAGAGATGGGCTCTTTAAGAAACATGATTTATAATATAATAGTTTTCACGGATATGGTATAATGTACACAGAGAATCATGGACAAACTTTCTTTAAAGCAGCTGTACAGTACCGTAAACTATAGTGAAAACCTGACTTTGTTTTATGTGTAAACAGTAAATGAATTTTACGGAGGGTCTGCATAGTGTAATAGTTAAAGCATTGTAATAACCAAGAGCTACTGGTTTTAATTGAGAGACGGGTTCCACAGTACTACAGCAGTAATACCCACAAGCAAAAACTAAATTTAGGCATTTCTTTGAACAACACACATAAATGGAAAACAATGGGTATGAATACGTTTGATCTGGGCACAATGTGTATGCTAAATGAATATATACACTGATCAGCCATAACAGTAAGACAGATGAAGTGACTAATATTATATTTATAATAATAATTATTATTATTATATTTATTATTATATCTCATTACAGTGGCACCTTCAAGTGGGTGAGATATATTAGGCAGCAGGTAAACTTTTTGTCCTGAAGTTAATGTGTTGGAAGCAGAAAAAACAGGCAAGTGTAAGAATTTGAGTGACTTAACGTAACATAAACTTTTTTTAACGCTAAAAATGTTTTTTTCTTTTTTAAACATTTTTAGCATTTTCACTGGATTTACGGTTAGCATACACAGAGTCAGCCTTGACCAATTTGATGCCCTAGGCAAATTTTTAACTGGTGCCCCTTATATTGCAACCAAATTCCAACCAATTCCTATGGGTGGACAGCGCCCCTTGCATTTGCCTATGTGGCCTCTGCCCAGGGCTGGTTTGGACATACATCGTTTGCCAAATGTGTTAAAGTATTAAAGTTTTATAGTGTTAATGGAATTATGGTTAACTGGGTTAAATTTTAGTTTGATCCCGTAAAATATTAGGAAAGAAGGAAGGAGGTATCATCATGCCTAATATTGCAATTCAACTGTTGAGTAATGAATATTTATCTTGAGTGTTATTTTCATCAAAGACCATGGACAAAAGTTCATTGTGTTCTTTTGGTTCCTTAAGTTGTAAAAGGAAAGCAAAACTATCCTGTCTTTTTTTAATGAAAAATTATTTGATCTGTGTCTTAAAAACCATTATCCAAACTGAACCATGAGTTTTGTGATTCATTGTACTCCAAGCAAATACCTTATGTGTGATATGTATGTGTGATACCAAAGTATATATAGGTAAAGTGGTCAGAAACTGATTTCATGCACTGTGTTCTTTGGCGTTATAGCAAGCTTGGCACTATATTGTTTTTAATTACTGCATCTTAATGCATAAAACTCCATGCAGTAGTTGGACTGTACTGATGTAATTTTTAAAATTGTCAAACTCCGCCTATGATGGCGTGCTAAACTGCATGATGCAGAGTGTGAATTCATGCCAAAAGGAGGTCTGCAATACAGTGCAACTCCAACAACGTAAAGCATCATATATAGTTCACAGTAAAGCGCTGGGAAACCTGCAGGAATTGCTGTAATTTACAATATGAACATACAAATCCATCCATCCATCCATCCATTATCGGAAACGCTTATTCCTGGTGAGGGTCACGGGGAAGCCTGGAGCCCATCCCAGAGCACATAGGGTGCAGGGCAGGGGACACCCAGGGCGGGGTGCCAACCCACCACAGGAACATACAAATGTTTTAAAATAATTTCAGATTTACTATAAACCTTGCTTGAATTTTCAGTAATATTTACTTCTTCTTCTTCTTCTTCTTCCTCTTTCGGCTGCTCCCTCTTGGGGTCGCCACACTGGATCATCCTTCTCCATACCAACCTGTTCTCTGCAGCTTCCTCTGTCACCCAAACCTCTTTCATGTCCTCCCTCACTATGCCCATAAACCTCCTCTTTGGCCTTCCTCTTCTCCTCCTGTCTGGCAGCTCCATCCTTAGCATTCTTTTCTCTATATACTCTGTATCCCTCCTCTGCACATGTCCAAATCATTTAAGTCTCACCTCTCTTACTTTGTCTCAGAACCGTCCTACCTATACCTATGAAAAGTTTAAGGTGAGCCATGCTAGGGAGGTGCTGCAATACAGAGAATCCAGTGATCCAAAAGTCTTGCAGGCTGGGGTTGAGGTGAGGACAGGGCGGAGATGGAGAGCAGCAGAGGCGGTGGATGTTGCAGAGTCACGACTTCAGCACAAGGCACTGGTGGGAATAGTGACACGTGGAAGAGCCGACCTGGGCAGCAGCACAACACCTCACTATGGTAAAACAAAGGGGAAAGAAAGGAGATTACTAATCCAGGAGAAAGTGTGAGCATCATTAGAAGAGGAGCGGGCCAGCAGGATAATTGGGATGCGGCAGCAGGGACCCTGGACAAAGTGGGAAACGTCGTTGGAACGTAAAGTCACATGGGCTGAGCTCTGGAAAGCTGAGCCCCACTGGATAAGATTCTTGGTCCAGGCTGTCTGTGATGTTCTACCAAGCCCATCCAATTTATTCTGCTGGGGGAAGGTGGATTCACCAGTTTGCACTCTGTGTTGGAAGAGAGGGACTCTAGAGCACATCCTCAGCTGCTGCTCAAAAGCCCTGGGTGAAGGACGTTACTACTGGCGCCATGATCAAGTCCTGAAGGTCATAGCAAACACCATCTGCTGTGAGATTAGCCACTTCAAGTGCCGACACCCAGTGAGGAGAGCCATCACTTTTGTCAGGGCGGGGGAGAAGATACCAGCAGTTGCTAGGACCAGCCCTTCTGGCCTGTTAGCAGTGGCGCAAGACTGGGAGATGAGAGTTGACCTGGGGAAGCAGCTCAAGTTCCCAGAGACTGTTGCTGCAACAACAATGAGGCCAGACGTTGTACTGATCTCAGAAGCCTCCAAGCAGGTCGTCCTCTTGGAACTTACCATCCCCTGGGAGGACCGCATGGAGGAGGCCAATGAGAGAAAGAAGGAAAAGTACAATGAGCTGGTGGAGCAATGCCAGAGCAATGGGTGGAAAGCGAGGTGCGATCCCATTGAGGTTGGATGCAGAGGATTCGCAGGTCAGTCTCTCTGCAGGGCCTGCAATATGCTGGGCATCATGGGGCACAGGAAGCAAAGGGCCATTAAGGAGGCCACAGAGGCAGCAGAAGTTGCCTCAAGGTGGCTATGGATCAGAAGAGGAGACCCATGGGGGCATAGCGCTACCTGGACACAAGCTGGGACTTGATCAATCCCGGCTGGGTCGCCTGGGCGAGAGTGTATGATGTTTGAAAGACCCGAAACACTTGAGGACCCCAGGTAACATCACTGATGATGTGTTCAGGTTGCATCCCAGGAGGATGTATTTTGAAAGTACCATACCCCTAATATGCTCCTTTTTAATCCTGTCCAATCTCGTCACTCCCAATAAAAACTTCAGCATCATTAACTCTGCTACCTCCACCTCTGCCTCCTGTCTTTTTGTCAGTGCCACTGTCTCCAGCCCATACAACATAGCTGGTCTCACTACCGTTCTGTAAACCTTCCCTTTCACTCTTGCAGCTGCCATTACCATACTTTTTGCAAAAGCTATCACCATCTGCCCTTCCACATTCCTCTCCCTGACAACGTACCTACCCATCACCTCCCGATCACCCTTCATGACACAACCCTCCCCATTTATCCGGGTTTGGGACCGGCACCTTAGCGGTGGCTGGGTTAGTTACTGTATTTTTAAATGCTGTAAAATAAATGTATTTTACAGTTCCTTTATTGGCTGATAAAATTGCCTGCAACTTCCTCTAAATGTATAGCATATATTTTTACAGTGGGCGGCACGGTGGCGTGGTGGTTAGCACTGTCGCTGCGTACCTTCAGGCCTGGGGTTCAATTCCCACCTTGGGTCTGTGTGCGTGGAGTTTGCATGTTCTCC
Source organism: Chitala chitala (assembly GCA_025773905.1). Lineage (NCBI taxonomy): Eukaryota > Metazoa > Chordata > Actinopteri > Osteoglossiformes > Notopteridae > Chitala > Chitala chitala. The sequence continues at coordinate 8,727,384 of JABJVR010000016.1, read as the reverse complement.
CTGTGCTTGGTGGGTTTTC
>JABJVR010000016.1:8697956-8727265 GCA_025773905.1 Chitala chitala | reverse complement strand
ACACACACACACACACACACACACACACACACACACACACACACACACACACACACACACACACACACACACGTGTATTCTTTGTGTATTAGGGAAGAGTCCTTTTGTGGATCTGGGCCTTGGTGGCCCAGGGAGCCTGGATGTATGGTACAGATTGTCAAATGATTCATAATGCCTCAATACCTCAATTGCATCAGATGAAGCTGCTCTCTGGTAGAAAGTGGAGGCACTCATGGCTTGGGGAACATTAATAGAGCTTTGCTGTAATATAGATGAATGGAGATGCTGCAACCTCTTTGTGTTTCAATAGAAAGGTGTTATGCGCAAATGGGGCTGTTTTTCTTAATGCTGAGTCCCAGGAGAGATAAGAAACAGATGAGGAATGGCTTGTACATAAGGCACATTGCAGCCTAAGTGGCTGACTTTGTACTCTGGCAGTCATTTTTCACTTTTTTTTTTTTTTTGTTTGCTCTTGAGAATGTTCTGCTTAAGAATCTCATAATGTAAGTCATGATGAACTTCTGCTGAATTTTAAGATGAAGCATTTTTGCCCTGTGAATGTTGAGTCTTCAAGTGAGCACACCAAAATGACAGTAACAGACAGACACATGTTGACATTTAATTTTATTTAGGTATAAAAACTACACAGTACAACAGTGGGTGGTGTTTGGTTAATGAAAAAGCCTGTAAGGTCAGTAAGGTACCAAGCATTGACATGAACATCATCTTTACATGGTCTCCTTTCATAGTGGTCCTCTGCATCAGAGGACAAGAGGTGCTGCTAATGGATGCTCTTCATTGGGGAAAGGGAGATGGTTTACCTCTGGAAAAATTATACTCAAACACAATTTACAAAGAAAATGTTCCCTGTATTGGGAAAGTAATACTGAGCACTCAGTTTTGTCATTTTTGTCATTACTATATAGCTGCTTAATGGTCATTGTTGTTCAAAAATACATTCAGTTTTGTCCATGTTTTGAACTACATATTTATCTGGAGTATTTCCTGATCAGTCTTGCTGTAGGGAGCCACTGTGGACTTGGCAGCCATCGGGGTCATATCTATCATGGTTTAGTTGGAAGGTGCCATGCCCCCTTCAGTAACGTTGCATTTATTTTTGTATTTTCTGTCTTGTTTATTTGTCCTTTCTGTTATGTGCTCTTTCTATCATGTATTGTTCTATCTAATCTTCTATCCTTTGTAGTTTCTCCTCTCTATTTTTAGCCTTTTGCTTTCATTTGTTTTGTTTGCAACTGGGTTGCCTCGTCTGTGTCTTTGTTAGGGTTATGGGGTTTTGTTCTATGTGAGGTATTGTATCTTTTGATCTGTACTGAGTGCTTCTGGTTAGTTTTTTGGTTTTTATTTCATGAAATAAGGTTTTGTTCTCTTTCTACTTTGTTTAAGGCCATTGTGCTTGATGTTTGTTGTTTTTGTTGTTTTGCTAGTTTTATCCAATAAACTGCAACTGGGCATTCATCTCCCATGTGTGGATAGATAAATGTTACAACATTTGTGCTTTTGAAGGCTGTGCTTCATACTGCCAGTATTAATCTGGTATCAGGAAGAACAGGAAGTAGTTTAATAAGGTGCATTATACATATATAGTGTTAGTAAAATAAGACAACCCTTCCTCTTTCACAGATACGTGACTTGTTGTGTATTTTTGGGTTTTGCATTCCTAAAAAGATTCGGTACTCACCCTCATAACTTCTTACAGACTTGTTACCACAACGAAAAAAATATAAGAACAAGATAAGAAGGCATAATGTAAAGAATCATTAAGCATCATCCTTACATGGTCTCCTCTCATAGTGGTCCTCTGCCACAGTCAGGTCATCTCCATGGGCAAGCGAAGATCAACAGTTGTTCATGTCTCATGAGGTGTTCCACAAGGCCCTGTATTGGGTCCCCTATTTTTCATTATCTAATTGTAACCCCTTGGTCAAATTATGTATAATCATGGTCTAGACCGAAACACACAAGTTTTGGCAGTTTGAACAACAGTGTGTTTTGTATGAAGTACAGTGAAACCTAGCTGCTTCTAACCTTCTATACCCAAGTATACCCAAGGCCATCTGCTAATATTAAAGGGACTGAATGGCCTTATCCAGTTCATAGGCTATGATGCATCCTTAGAAGGTTCGTTAGGCACCAGTGGCCTCATTAGTCACATTTGCTGCATTGGAAAAATGAGGCGAGAGAGGTAAGGGTTTTCACACTGCCATCCCAGGGGGAAAATCTTTATTAAACTCCATCAGGCATCGTGCCCCATGTCTCTGCTTGTCAGAGTGTCAGTGGATAAATGAGGCAGCTGGGGAGAGGACAGCTATCCAATTCACTTTATTGCATTCTTTGTTGCCATGGTAACTGGTCGTGCATGCTAGCATTCTTGCAAGAATCTGTAGTTGAGTAATTCCTACATGGATGGGAGTGCCAATCTCAGAGGATTGCCTTTTATATGGCTGCCTTTTTATCTATGCCCCCTAACCACTGCACAGTGAAGGTGCTTGCATTAAAGAATCTCTTGCAACAATGTTTTCACACATTGTTTTCCATTCCCAGCATGTGTTCTGGCTGTTGTTCTGAGTCAAAACTCATTAAGAGCCACTGTTTCTGTTTATGTTTAAAAGGTTTAATGTGATTCTTAGGATGCATTCCTTCCTCACCTCATTCCAGCTTGGAAAAAGACTGACATTGCCATTACCTTACCGGAGTTGTTGGGATGTCTCACTTCAATGGTTAGAAACCAGGTGGGGCAGGGACTTCCAGGAACAAGTTCTCTTTCTGGATGACATTAGATTCTCAACCCTTCACAGAATACTGTAACACCAGTCACATTATTACAGTTGCACTAATGCACTATTACAACAAGCTATAGCAATTCAGATTAAGTGTGTTCTTCCTCCAAGACAGAGGGTCTACCCAAGTCACAAGGGCTTGTGAGTTTCTGAGTTACGTAGCACTTCATCACAGGTATGAGGGCTGACTTGAGCTTTATGCATCTCATGAGCAGCTGAGTGCCACGACGAAGCCGTACTGTGCAATAATTAATGATGGCAATACGCCTTGTTAAGTTGTTATGAGAATTACTGGTATCCCTAGCTGTGGAACTGATGCTGATTTTAATGGGCTCTGATATTAGCATAAATGGGTGTCGGTTTAGGGCTCTAAAATCCATAACTTTTTTAAAATAGTAGCTTTTATTTCAGTACCCAATTATCCTTGTCAGAGAAGAGATGCCATGGCATTGGGGGGAGGGAGAGGTGAAATGCACAGCACTCTAAAGGTTAGATGTTTTTTATTATCCTGCACTAAAGTAGGCATTTCCTGTGGCTTTTTTAATTTTTGGAGTGATGCTTACAGCCTTTGTCCTGATTGTCATTGCTAAGAGATGTGACAAGTGACTGTGCGTGTGTATGGTGCAAGGGGGACCTGCTTTAAACAAGTCAACTCTAACATTTTTGAATATAACATTTTTAAAAATGTAGTGTACACTTAAACCAATAAATATTAAGTAACACTGATATTTATATATGATTTTATATGATACAAGTTGATTTCAGCATTTATTTTTGATTTATATGTCTGCAAGTTTTAGCAATCTTTGAATAATACTGCCATTTAACTGGTGACTGTATACTATCTGGATTTACTGGTCTTGCTTTTCTTACACTTGGTGGGGTGTCACCCTTGTGCACCTAATGGATGAAATGGCCCTGGGTATAACTAAGCCATTTTCAGTCCAATCTCAGAGAATTGATGATTTTCCATCTCTGCTTTCCCTCCTCCAATCTCAGGGCCCACAGACAGATCTCTGATCCCTACAAACACTGAGACGGGGTTTTACTTTTGTTCCTTTAACAATAGTCATCTTTAATTATCATTGCATACATATATATATATACAGGTTACACATACATATCACAGCGAAATTTGCTCTCTGCATTTAACCCATCCTCTGAGGGAAGCAGCAGGCTGCCAGCTACATGTAGAACCTGGGGAGCTGGTGCTGAGTGTCTTGTTCAAGGACAGTCCCAGCTGCACTGGGATTTGAACCAGGAGACTTCTGCATCCTAACCTGATATTCAGCCCATTGAGCCACCAGGCCGCCAAGCTTAAAGTTAACTTATAATATCCAACTGTGGGTAATAGTATCAGCTCTCCAACAGTCATTGTAGTTATGACCTGTGTCATATGTGGTGTGTCGTACCCTAAATGTGACTCTGAGCGATGTCAATTCGCAGCCATATATGTCCGACTCTGGAGACAGACAGTGTAAAATAATTCATTGTGGATAAAAACATTTCCTAAGCAGCCCTGTGAGAACATAGACCTTTTTGATCATCCCTTGTATGATGAATAATGTAATAGATCTTCAAGGGTCTGTTCTAAAGTTTAAGAGGTTTTCTGAACCATTAATATCAGATCTTCCACCTGTTCTGTGTTAGTCTTCTGCTGCTGACGGACCTTGATTTGAGGGCTAACAGAACCAATGGCTTTCATTCCCTGCTTCTTTTTTTTTTTCAAATAAATTTCCTCATTCTGTCAGTCGACAGTTTTAAGTCAGCTCACACAAATTCAGCAAAATTAGCCGCTCATGTGGCTGATGAGTCATCCGCTTAGATAAACAGAATGTAAATGCTTCATGCCTGCCTGTCGCTGTGACAGAAATCTCCTGTGTTGGAGTTAATTTGAGTACGCGTCCACGGACTGGGAGCAAAAACACATGTCTCCGTACTGTGTGACAGCTCACAAATCTGTCTGAATCACAAATAGCTTCAGTCTGCACTAGGGAAAAATGGCAGACCCAAATACAAACACGTCTGTGGCGACAACAGTGTCACTGAGCGGTTGTAGCACTAATTATCAAAAATTTACGGTTTCACTACAACACTATTATCACCCTCTGATATAAGGGTGACATAAAGATGAGATAAGCTTGTTCACTAGGAACTGAGGCCTTCAGTTTAGCAAGCCCTGTTATTTAATTTCTAGTACTTTATTAATCCAGAGGGAAATTGCTTCTCTGCATTTAACTTATGCCCCTGAGAGGAACAGCAGGCAGCCAGCCAGCCACATGCAGCACCAAGGGAGCTAGCAATGAGCATCTTGCTCAAGGGCACACCTGGCTGTGGTGGGATTTGAACCTAGAGGCTTCTGTATCCTAGCTCAATGTGTGCAGGTTGTGGGAGTACGGACTGGGTAATTTGGAGCTGCACCTGTTACATTAGTCTACACCTTTATTGGTGCTATTTCTACAAGGGATGGTATCCCTGAGCAATTCATGCTGAAATGTCTGATAGCATTCAAAATCAACGAGCAGTCCTGCTCATATGACTTCAATAAAGCTCATAGATGAAAGCATGGACCAGCTCAGTCAGATGCACTTTATGAGTGGAGATTCCCTCACTTGTGATATTACAACTCACAAACAAATTAGATTTCCAGCACAGAAAGATTAGGGCTCATCCACAGGGGCGATTGTAGGGACCCTGGAGGCTCTAGGCAAAATGCTTCAAGGGGATTTCTGCAGATTTGTTGTTGCAATATGTACAATGTGATCAACTGCCCTCAAAGGCCACTTCCAAGCTTGGGGCCCCAGGCAATTGCCTGCCTTACCTGTCCTATCACAGCACCTCTGCTCATCAGCTCCCACAATGAGGCTCTGCTCCCAGCCAAGAATGTAATAGATGTTTTTTTTCAGTGCTCTGGCTTACAATTTTACATTTACTTTTACGCTTGAGATCTTTTTAACATGCTTTACGATGAAAAAAGATTTTACCTGCAGTTTGTAGTGATGGTGGATGAAACAAGGTGAGCATTTTAAGGACGATGCAGATGTATATCTTATAAATTACTGATGGTATAGGACCCATCTGTCCTGGATTCAAGGATTCTTTTTGCAGGACTCCCAGCAGGTTGGTTGTATAACAGCATCGGCTATATGAAAACGTGTATTTATGGGGTCATTTTCTTTCATCAGAAGTTACATAGCAGGAGTGGCAGTCCTAGACAGGCCATCGTAAGGATCCGTATGCCTTATTTTTATTGTATTATAATCACCCAAACCAGCATTTGAAATCCCATGGGAATTTGTGTCATAAAGCAATTGTATCTTTCTGGATTACTTTGTAGTGGCATCAGTGAGTAAATAATGAAATTGTATGCTGGAAATGCAGACTTACTACCAGGCATCCTCTGCAGTACGTAAATCTTTCAAACCTTTAGAAAGAAACATATGGATTGGATGTTTCATAAACATTACTTACACTTACTTTAGTCACTTGTCGGATTCTTACCGTATTTCTCCTAATTAATGCTCCCGCTCTAATACGCACACCCACCCGATAATACAGTACAAGACATGGTAAAGCGCACCCCTTCTACCCGATTAAATTGGTCACATATAGTATATAGGCTTTTATAGGCAGAGTCAGAATGTCTTTTAACCCTGGTTAGGATTAGTAATTTGGTTTTGCTAGCAAAACAGGCATTGCTGGATGTTGACTTAATGGTGTAAAGATGATGAGATGTCACAGCTATAAACCTCCATGCAAGACGCCTGGCTGGACTGTGTGAGGAGAGAATACTTTATAAAGGACTATGGGATGGTTGGCCCAGGCTCAGACGTGGCAGCCCACTGTGAAATAGCGCCAAACACAGCTGAGCAGAACAGATGTGCACAGCAAATTGCAAAAGAGCTCAAATGTACATTAAAATATGGAAGATATGCAGGTGTGGATGTGTGGTGCAGTGAGGAGGGCAGAGGCATAATGTGTGCAGCAGCGGAATGCAAAACACGACGAGATCAGGACCAACGGTGCCGAGCAGGTCTGTGTGCTCAGAGCACGCAGCTAAAAATGTACCTGTTCCCCATCACTGTCCTTACCTTTGTGCAGCGGTCCCAGAATTAGAAACACACAGAGACATATCTACACACTAATGCAAAGTTTACATTATTTAGCTGCTTACATGAAACTTTCTTCCAAAACATTTTACAAAGTTTTTACAGTTACCAAGAATGCAGATGCATATTTAGTTAACAAACCTGCACTCACAGCTATGCTCAATGAGGCATTGTCGGGACCTTTTATTTTTCTGAAACTTTGAATGCTTTAAGCTTTCAAGTCTAGTTTTTCAGTTACAGGACCAGACCCAAATACAAACAGAGCTGCTTCCGCCAACTGTGTGTGTGTGTGTGTGTGTGTGTGTGTGTGTGTGTGTGTGTGTGTGCGTGCATGCGTGCGTGCGTGCGTGTGTGTGTGTGTGTGTGTGTGTGCATACACACCACTGATGGGATTTTGTACTGAGGAGTGACTTTAACAATGCCAGCAGAGAGGCAGAGCCCAGGGATGGAACAGAATCATAGTCTGTATACAGCTGAGCCTTGTCATGCCCTACAGAGCCCAGGGATGTAACAGCTGAGCCTTGTCATGCCCTAAAGAGCCCAGGGATGTAACAGAATCATAGCCTTGTCATGCCCTACAGAGCCCAGGCATGTAACAGCTGAACCTTGTCATGCCCTAGAGAATCCTTTGAATCAGCCCACATATTAGATCAAGTCTAACATAAATAGTTTGTGTATAACACTTTAAAACAAAATGGAGTGCATTGAATTGAACTCGAGAGTTTTTCTGTTTGATTCAGTTATGGCGTGATTCAGAAATAACCTTTTGCGCCATAACTTGGTCCTTCCAACTGAGTGATGGCCGTCCTCAATGTGTTGAGGTAAATAACTTGTCCAGTGAGTCTCAGAGTTACTTTCACATAAGAGCTCAGAAAGGTTCTTGTGTCCATTCCCTTTTCAGGCAAGGAGAAGTCTCCTTGTGTGCAGTGTCATGGGGGGGGGGGGCACTCTAGCAGTAAAGTGGTTTAACACTTCAAAGTTTTCTCCTTCAGGCATGATGACTTGAAGGAGATGCTGGACAGTAACAAGGACGCGCTGAAGCTAGAGGCCATGAAGCGCATTGTAGCGGTGAGTAGGACCTTATCTCCACCACGGAGCTGGACTGGCCAACACAATAGTCAGGAAAACTGCTGCCATTCCTGATGCATTTACTTTCTTGTCACCACAAGGATAATCCTTGATTTTTATATACTGCTTTGGAAATGTGATTGATTTTGGCTTTTGATACCTTGTTATAGTGTCCTCCTTATGGCAGAACACTCAGTTGAGTAGAAGCTAGGGACAGTTCATTCAGCAGGATCTTCTGGCTTTCCAGCTCCTCGCCCCATAAGTCTGTGAAACTTCAACACATACTGTTCAGCTAAATGTAATTACGACAGGTCAGTCAAAGTCGAAGTTTCAAGTGTAACGCTGTCGTGAAGAGCTCATCATCAAGGACATAATTAATTACGCCTTAATATTTCCCAAAAACTGTGAAGTGTAATTCCCTAAAGACTAGATCACAGTGGGAATGTCTAAGGTGAGGTAACAAATCCATTCTGTCACATGTCTCACCTAAGGCTTCCATAGCCCCCACTTGCACAACAATTTTTTGAATCATTTATGTACAAAAAAGCTTACACTACTAGTCAAAAGTTTGGTAACTTTTGGTAGGTAACTTTTAGAAACACACAGAGGTAACTTTTGGTAAGGTAATAATAATAATAATAATAATAATAATAATAAGGTAACTTTTGACCTTATTTCAACGACTTAAAAATTGTAGTTTTTCACTAACCATGCATAAACACTGTCTTCTCAAAAACATAACCACGTATAAACTTGCTGCTCACATGTTATTGTAGCCCAATTTGTGCTGATTACAGTGGAATCAGACATCAGACAATAATATATTTAAAAGCAACTGAAAAAAGCACAAATATCAGGATATGTCAAAACTTGTCCAGAGCCCCAAAACACCCTCTGACTTCAGGGGGTTAATAAATGTCTGTTCTAATGGAGAATGAAGAAAATCAGCCAGCAAGAGCTCAGCATGTGTGGGTAGGCCTGCAAGCATTTGAGACCTTTTGAGAGGATATCAGCAGTTTGCAAAGCTGTCATTAAGGCAAAAGGTTACTATTTTGAAGAGTCTAAAATATAAGATGATTTTTAATTATTTTTTTCAGTGCTATTTTCTTCACTAATTTCACAAAAGTTTTAATAGAATTAATGCCTTCACTATTATTGTAAAGGCAGAAAATTGTGAAAACAAAGAAAAAGTATTCACTGAAAAAGCATTTCCAAACTTTTCACTGGAGGTTTAGATAATAACAATAAAGGCCATGTTTTTTATCGGTGGTGGTATGTTTGAATTTAGTGAAATATGTAATGTTTGTGGAGATGTTTTAACATGGAATGAAGCTTGGAGTCAGTTTTTATTGGTCTTCCTCGTTTTATTAACTAATTTAAATTGGGGTATTTATGTCAGACCTATTCGTCTTTTACGGTTAGTTTTAAAAACCTGTACTGTTGCTCTGTGGCGTAACGAAAATTCACAATTTATTAAATAAAATGGTTGATGTAAAAATGTGCAAAAAATATTTTAATAATTCAATAAGTATATGAGAAAATATTCAAAATAACTGACGATTTTCTGTCATAAATAAATGTGTTGGTCTGCAGAGGTCTGGTTAACTAAAAGTAGCTATGAGGAAACGTTACACTGACTGCCTCTGTTGCTATGGCCAAAGGGAACAAGTTTCAGTGACATCCCATTAAACTGGGGAGACGTGGGTGAAATAAACGGTGCGGCGCGGGTGTTAAATATTCATTAGGGGTGTCAGTTTCAGAGGTTCACGCAAAGATGCCAATGGTTGAATTATTCACAGCGCAAGGAGAGAAGAGGGAAAGAAATGACCTCCACTAGCCTCGTAAATTTTTCCAATAATACATATGAAGGACTGTTACCATTTTTTCGTGCAGTTACTCCATTGCTGCCAGTGTGGTCACATGCTTCGATTGCCATGGCAGCATAAATTGTGCAGGTTGTACTGTGAGCCAGGATGCTGTTGCCCTGTGATGCCTCCACTAAAGGAAGTGAAAGCACTCTTTTATTACTGCTGAAGGCACAATAAGTAATAAAATACATCCTACCAAATACTACAGGTGAATGTTTTCTCTCCTTTGTACACATTTTAGCATTCCTGTCTAACTGCCATATGTATCTCTGTTACTTGTATTAGGAAAAATCATTTCATTATGCCAATAAAAAGACACAACATCATAATATCATCCACATGTAAATAGTTTTTTTTTTCAGAGATGGGATTTTTGTTTACAACATTTAACACTGATAACTATAATTATGTTTAGTAAGATTGTGCTGTCATCGATGAGATAGTTGTGTGTGGTTTTTTCCAGCAGATAGTAGGATCACATTATAGAAACAAATGTTGTAACTAAAAACTTAAGGTTATGGGTCTACCTTAAAGTGTCCAGAATATCAAGTCATTTAAAAAGAGCAGATATTTTTATTATAAATAATGAGTTAACATGGAGAAAATTGTCATTTTTAGATGATAGCCAGGGGAAAGAATACTTCAGATCTGTTTCCTGCAGTTGTGAAGAATGTGGCCTGTAAGAACATTGAGGTGAGATTGTTCTCCAAACACCACACAAAGACCTATGCACATTTGATTGAACCTGGTCAGGTGCATTGTAATACATACACACTGACCAGTGTTTGTTGTTTAAATGCTTATATCGGACAGGTGAAGAAGCTGGTGTACGTGTACCTTGTTCGTTACGCAGAGGAGCAACAGGACCTAGCATTGCTTTCCATCTCCACCTTCCAAAGGGGTCTAAAGGTCAGCTGTAGAGGACATGGCTCATGATATGGATCTGTTTTATTAAAATTTGTTTTGTGATGTTGTCCTTGATTTATGAAAACCCTGCAAAAGGAAAAATCTCATCTTTATGGAACATAACTGCTTTGACGTTAACAGCAGTCAAAGAATGCTGTGCCAACCTACTGAAAGGATTCCAGCTTCATATTGGAGGATGAGGAGCATCTTGAAGTTCTTCTCATGAATATATTTGTATATAATTGGTAGAGCAGCAGGGTAACTGCACCTTCATCTGGTTTCCCTGGTCTTGCTTCCTTGGCTGTCATGTGGCCTCAGAACCCATAGCCATTGCTGAAGCTTATCCAGCTGTGGTTTAGGTCCTCAGTGCTCCACACTGCTGGGCCATCAGAGGAGGAATACCCAGCCAATTGTCTATGGTGCCTGGCAGCACATCAGTGAAAACAGAGTCAGTTAGGAAATAATATTTCTAAGGGCAGAGCATTGATCTACCAGCCAAATAGGCACAGGGAGCCATTTCTATTAACCTCTCCTGTTGAGAAGACTGGACAGAAGGTTAAACAGATGGCCATAGAAAACTGCATGTGAACATCCAGGAGCTCATTCTGCTTCCTGCAAACTTGGCCTGTGCAGACATGGACAACTCAAAATACCTAACCGATTACTAAAAGCTAGCTAACATAAATATTGTCAACAGCTAACATAAATATTTTAATTACATGCAGTTGCAATGTCAGCCATTCCTCGCCATACTGGTAAAAGGCACTTGGTAGACAACTTTTTTCTCTGTAGACAAATCCAGGTAAGATCTCATTGGAGATCTTGAGAGGAGGCATGAGGAGAACTTCAGATGGTTGTTGTGTCTAGATTGCAATTAACTGCCCAGTCAAGCAGAGGCTGACTATGTCATCGGTTTCCCAAGGACCCAAACCAGCTAATCCGGGCTAGTGCCTTGCGGGTCCTCTCCAGCATCCGGGTCACCATCATTATACCCATAATGATGCTGGCCATCAAAGAGGCAGCGTCAGATATGTCACCCTACGTGCGCAAAACAGCTGCGCACGCCATCCCCAAACTGTACAGGTACGGTGTGTCCTTCCTACATGTGCCCCAACACTGAGGAAAGTGTCCTAATACAAAGCATCAACACATAATGCCCTTATTTTGAGGCATATCAGAAAGTCCCCACACAAACAGGATAATGACACAGAGATCCAAAGCAATTCCGAATGTGAGACAGATGGCCAATGACAGGTGTGATCATATGACCTTCACACAGGAAAAGCAATATTTGGGTAGCCCATATTTTCCCAGAATAATGTTATGATGCCTGAACATTTAAAACATACACATCCTCTTTTGTGTTCAGCTTGGACCCAGAACAGAAAGAGCAATTGGTTGAGGTGATTGAGAAACTCCTTGCTGATAAAACAACTGTGAGTAATGCATCTACATTTACTTTTTAACTTCTACAAACATATATTGTATATTTAAATTGAAATTTAGATACTGCAGTAATTTGAAGTTGTTGAATGTGTACATATTTTGTGTCATACGATGTGCAGAGAGCAGGTGTTTTTATTAACAAAATTGGAAATCCACACAAAACAGAAAAAGAGAACAAACACATTTGGGTTCGATTAGGTGTTCATCCATCTGCCCGTTATCCAGTCACTTAATCCTATGCAGATTGGTGGGTGACCTCAAGGCTATCCTAGGTAGCCTACACAATGTTCTAGACAGGGTACCAATATGCACCCAGGGTGATGTAGATTTCTCAGTCCAAGAGGAAATCTGAGAACCCCCATTTATACACAGGAAGAGCATGCAAACTCCACACACTGAAAGACAGTTGAGCTCATTACCCTGGAGGTGTGATGCTACCCATTGAGCCACTGAGTAGACAACAAGAAATAACAAAAAAAACAAGGAAATTTTGATGGAAGTGACCTAACTGGCTGTCCCAGCTCTAAGGTCAAATTACTGAACACAAACTAAAGACACACATATATAATGGCCAGGGTGAGGTGTCAGTAATCAGAACAGAGTCAGTGACAGTCAGACAGACGGCATGTATCGCCCTTCTTTTCCCATTTAAGCATTTTTCCCATTAAGTGTTCCTGTCTCCCCCAGCTTGTGGCAGGCAGCGTGGTGATGGCGTTTGAAGAGGTATGCCCCGACCGCATCGACCTCATCCACAAGAACTTCCGCAAGCTCTGCAACCTGCTTGTGGACGTGGAGGAGTGGGGCCAGGTGGTCATCATCAACATGTTAACCCGCTACGCCCGCACTCAGTTCCTCGACCCCAACGCTAATGTGAGTTCAGGGGCCTTGCCTGGCTGCGTCACCTTCTCTCCAGATCCCAAAAGTGAGGCTCACACTCCCGCTCCCCTCACATGTGTGGCTGCAGGAGTCATTGCTGGAAGAGGAGGACGAGAAGGCGTTCTATGCCTCTGATGATGAGGAGGAAAAGAATGGGAAGTCAGATGGCAATGACCAAAATGCTAAGAGCAAGCCGTACACTATGGATCCCGACCACAGACTGCTTCTACGTAACACCAAACCACTCCTGCAGAGCCGAAACGCAGCTGTGAGCAGCCGGCCTCATACACGACACACATTACGTTAAAACGTTTATATCTGTGATTGTCTCTGATGGGTAAGTAGAGCTCCTCATTCATGACTTTTCCTGCCAACCCCCAGGTGGTGATGTCAGTGGCACAACTCTATTTCCACCTGGCTCCTAAAGCCGAGGTGGGCATCACTGCAAAGGCCCTGGTACGCCTCATGAGGAGCCACAGGTCAGTCCTCGGCGACAGGGAGGGAGTGGTCACATGCAACAGCAGGAAGAGCCTTACATAAGTGTACCTGGTGGCTCAATGGCTAGAACATCACGCTGGAATGCAGAAGTCTCCCGGTTTGAATCCCAACCCAGACACCCAACGCTAGCTCCTTACAGTAACGTGTATAAAATGTTGGAAGTTGCTCTAGAAAAAAGCATCTGCTAAATGTCTAATTATTAACATAAATCATAGGGAATAGAGGAGCTCTGATGACATATGGGTGGAGGTTCAGAGCAGTCCTCAGAGACAGGGAGGGGTATCAGAGGCGTAGAAGGAAACAGATCGATCATTAGAAATAAAAGTGACATAAGACAAAATAGAGACATAAGGACAAGAACATACAAAGACAGGAGGGACATGAGAAGAGGCATAAGGACAGGAGCGGCACTGACAATTGATTATATTAGATAGCCTCAGTATGTAGACAGATGTATGGAAAAAGCAACAGAGACAAAGGGGTGTGTATTTGTAAAGGCCAGAATGAGACAGCAGTTAACACTGGTATGATTAAGCCTTGTTAAAGTTTGGGAGGAAGGGGGAATTGTGGCCAAGTATGTTTGTACATACAAGGAATCTGTCCTCTGCATGTAACCCATCCCCCTGGGGGGAAGCAGTGAGCAGCCATACATAGCACCCAGGGAGCTAGTGCTAAGTGTCTTGCTCAAGGACACAGCTGGCTGGGCTGGGATTTGAACCAGGAACTAGGAGACTTCCACCTCCCAGCCTGATGCTCTACCCAGTGAGCCACCAGGCCACAATATTATAAGGGACTAAGGGAGCAGGTGGGACTGGAGCTCTGGTTGCCTAAACCAAAGCCAAGGGACTGGCCCATTAAGCTACAGGCTCAAGTCAGGGGTCACAAGTCAGCCCTGATCAGCATGAGACATGCCATTGCAACAGATACTAGTCACTTCCACATCTGACCATAGTTTTTGTAACACCAAGTGCTACGAAGAAACAAAATGTAATATTGCATTATGTTGTTGTGCTTGTTTCTTTTTTTTACTTATTAAAAAATTTGCAATTCTAATACAGCCATATATTATCAGTTTTGTTAAATGTAATTCATATTGCATTTTTTATATATTATTTTATCAAATTTAATAGTAATCTGCATGTATATTGACATTGTTTTTTTCATGTTACCATTCTTATACCCACTTTTGGTGAATGCCCATTGAGAGTTATGTTTGTGAGAGACTCCAGAGGTGAAGATCAGAGAGGCTGGCAGACCACATAGGTCTGACCACATTACCTTTGTCTTCACAGCGAAGTCCAGTTTGTTGTGTTGCAGAATGTGGCAACAATGTCGATCAAAAGAAGGGTGAGTGACTATGCATTCAATATACCGTGTATGTGAACCTGCCTACGGGTTTAAAGTAAAGTCTTGGGAAATGGTAAAGCAGGGTTATTAATCTCCAGACACTGTTTGGGAAGGCTACTTTTTCTCAGGTGTTGTTCAAGGCTGCTTTTATACATTGAAGACAATTGCATTCCTCTGACATGACCAGAGGAACATATCACTCAATTACAGGATGGAATATTCTGTAGTGCAGATCATCATATATGTATATGTATGTGTGTGTGTGTGTTTACAAAGGACAAGGTTTGCTGAATATGACTGACAAACATTTCTTTTTCAGGGCATGTTTGAGCCCTACCTGAAGAGCTTCTACATTCGTTCCACAGATCCTACCCAGATCAAAGTCTTGAAGGTCACCATGCTCATTATTGATTTTAGTAATGATGTGCATCTGCTCAGTTTTTCTATAGACTTATCTACACTAGATAACCTAAGACATACTAGCTGAATAACTGTTAACACACGAATGCATGTTTTGCAAGGACAAACTATTATGGATTCAGAATATGCCTATATTTAATATTAATTGAGTAACTGCAGTACATCAAACAAGCTCTTTTTCATGACGTAAAAAAGTAAAACCCAGTGCTATGTGACCTCGTGTCAGAGAATATGAGAAGAAATCAAACTCGCTCTGTGAGTCATGTGACCAGGAGGATGTGCCTCTAGGGATGATGTTTAGGGTAAAATGACAAAGTGTTTTTACTGCTTTTTCTGGGGTGAAGCTGGTTTTTTTTAATCTCTTTACAGTTAGAGGTATTGACCAATCTGGCAAGTGAGACCAACATATCTACTATCCTGAGAGAATTTCAGGTAACTAATGTCATATTTAATAATTTCAGGTAATTTCAGATGGCCTGGTGGCTCAATGTGTAGAACAGCAGGCTGGGATGCAGAAGCCTCCTGGTTTGAATCCCAGCCCAGCTGCCAGGTGTGTCCTTGGGCAAGACACCCTGTGCTAGGCCATTGTAACATGCATGTGAAATGTTGTAAGTTGCTTTGGATAAGAACATCAAATAAATTAACTGGAGAGGATATGATTCTTAATCATTTGAATAATTTTGTCATTAACTCTGTCTAATTGTATCTGGCCTCTAAGACATACATTAAGAGCATGGACAAGGACTTTGTTGCTGCCAGTATCCAGTCCATTGGGCGCTGTGCCACCAACATCGGCGAGGTGCGGGACACCTGCCTGAACGGTCTGGTGCAGCTGCTCTCCAACCGTGATGGTACGTGTCCTTCGTCAGCTCTCCCATGCCCTCCCAGCTGAGAGCCACAGAAGCACACTCGTGCTCAGTGGCGTGTCATGCCTGCATGTTGTGTGACCCCCACAGAGCTGGTTGTGGCTGAGTCGGTGGTGGTCATCAAGAAGCTCCTGCAGATGCAGCCAGAACAGCACAGTGACATAATTAAGCACATGGCCAAGCTAATCGACAACATTCAGGTAGACCCGTCTTCAGCCCATCACAGACATTCAGGTAGACCTACCTGTCTTCAGCAAATCACAGAAGTCTAGTAGCGTAATCCAGCAGTACAATGTATTTAATAATTATATTTTTCTTGGGGTAAATGTTTTCCCTAGTTTTGTCCAAATGTATGTGAAGTCAGTGTTCTTCTCATTTTTGGATCTTCTACATTACTTGCACACCACCCTTTTTACATCTACCTGCACTAAGGAAGGAATATAAGGCTATGGTTATAATTACACCATTTTCTCCTTATGTGTTATTTCCACCATCAAATGTAACATGTATTAGAATTATTGTACCATGTGACTCTCCAGCTCTGTCCTACTTGTCTTGGACATCTAGGTTCCCATGGCGAGGGCCAGCATCCTGTGGTTGATTGGTGAGTATTGTGAGCATGTGCCCAAGATTGCCCCAGATGTCCTGAGGAAGATGGCCAAGTCCTTCACTAATGAGGAAGACATTGTCAAGCTTCAGATCCTCAATCTCGGCGCCAAACTTTACCTGACCAACTCCAAGCAGGTGACTATGGTTGTCTCGAGAAGGGGCAGTCATCTACCCAAATATCTGGTATTAGTATCATTTGTTTTTAGAATTATATATGCAGCATCTACTGTTTCTGAGATAACATTTTTATATCTTTGTTTTGAAAGTATGGGAGAACTATTTGTGATGACAGTGAACCATTAAATTACTGTGCTGTTGGCTGTGAATAAGCATTAAAAACAGGTTACTGCAGGAATTCAAATAAGAGTTTGATTACCTGGAGTATTTTTGTCATAAAATTTTGCATTTTATGGCACTTGGTTTAGAACATTTGGAACAGCAGAGCAAAGCACTTGTTGTGATCGGTGAGAATACTAGGAGATGAAAGGTCCAACTGTAGAGAGTTTGTACACAAAACTAAAACATATCCAAGCAACAGAACCAAAACAAAAGGGACTTTCACTAGACAATATCCACATAGGAATAAACAAAGGAACTGCGAAAGAGCAGCAGCAGCAGCACTAAGTAAACCGAGAAACGCTAGAACAGTAAGCATACACAGTTCACACCAAGGCATTATAACACCTTACCCCACACCAAGAAAAGGACAAACCTAATAAAGGACCCAACAGGAAATGAGGAACAGGTGCAAACTGTAGACTAAATCAAACAAGGAAATGAGGGGGCATGAGGGGGCGAAAAAAACAAGGACACGGGGGGGGAACCCTGACAGCAGTGGTATAATTACTAAAACATGGGTAAGAGGTGCTGTTCAGGATGGCTGAAGGTCATGCTGAATGGAGCTCCTCATTGTGTCTGCTGCCCAGACACAGCCTTCCTATAACTGCTGTTTAACACTGTGATGCGAGTGTGTTCCATTCACCTTACTGAAATAAACCGAGGAAGTGCTTACCGCTACGTTCTCTGCCCGCGCCCATCACATAAATCCACTTTATGGGAGCAGAATTGTCAGTTCGCTCAGGCCTGGAAGCTTTTTTTCAGCAGACGCTGCTGCCTGAGGCTGCTTATGTTTCCACATGTATTTTAGTGTCAGAGGATTACTCTCATCACCATGACATCCAGAACAGTGGCCAGCTGTTTTATTGGCCATGCATGCTAACAACTGTAATTGTCAAGCTGCTCAACTCATGTTCCAGGGCAAAAAAGAGCAGACGGTTAAAATTTAGGGGGTAGCAGCCAATGGTGATGGAGGTGGGAGGGTATGAACACTGTGGTTGCTGTCCATGGTTCTGTACCCCAACCATGCTGTGCTAAGCAGATCCAGTGCCTTCATAAGGTTTTTTTTTTGGAACTTGTGTAGAGACACAGTGTAAAGCTGTCTGGTGGAGGGAAAACATTCAAATAATAGTCCAAGGAGAAAAGTCTAATATAAATTTTTGTCAGCTCAGGGTCTTCCGTTTGACAGTTGTTTACGTGGTTGACATTGTCTAGTCCAGATGCTAGACTGTCAATATTTATGTGTCTGAAAGCAGTCAATGTGTAAAGATAACATTATTGTCTGGGAGGGAAGTGTAAACACAAGGCTGTCTGGTTCTGCTCTGTAATGATGCCCTCTTATGTCCTGCCTTTCATTTACTTTCTTATCAACCTGCTTTCCCTCAGACTAAACTGCTTACCCAGTATGTGCTTAATCTGGCCAAGTACGACCAGAACTACGACATCCGCGACCGCGCGCGGTTCATTCGCCAGCTCGTCGTGCCCACTGACAAAAGTGGAGCCCTCAGCAAGTATGCCAAGAAGCTCTTCCTGGCTCTCAAGCCAGCTCCTGTCCTCGAGTCTCCGTTCAAAGGTACCAGTGCCAACGTGTATTCAACTCAGGCAGAATCTCTGTGAAGGTAGCATAACACGCAAACACGGGTCACGCAAACAACACACAGCATTTATTTATAAATATTAAACACCTGTTAACTTATGCTAAGCACAATCTTAAATTTTTTGATTTTTTAATTTTGATTGTTTCTTTTGTTGTCATAGTAATTATAGTTGATTATGAGACAATTTAAACCTAAACCAAAGTCATCTAGCAAATTTAAAACCACTAAACAGCTGGGTATCTATAAGTAAATGTCAGTATTCTGGCTTTTTTTTCTGAGTCTTAAATTTGCATTTTTAAGCCAAGTCTTCAAAGATTATCCTCATGAATGGTTTAATGTCACTTTGAACATGATTTCTATTAGCAAGGTTATGCTTAGCTAAATTCATAATACAATAAAATCTGAATGTCAAGAGATACTGTTTAAGGTAATGAGTGAGGCAGAACAGGCTGCATTAAGGTAAGACGGACTGCTGTGTTCCTGTCTGGCTGTCTGTGCTGCAGACAGAGACCATTTCCAACTGGGGTCCCTCTCCCACCTGCTCAACGCCAGAGCGTGTGGCTACCAGGAGCTGCCCGACTGGCCAGAGAACGCGCCGGACCCCTCTGTGCGCAACGTGCAGGTCAGTCACACTGTGTGTGGGTGGAGGTCGAGGAGGAGAAAGCAGGTTCTTGTGAACTATCCTAGGGAGTGTTTCTCAGTCTGTTCATTGTCATGTAACCTGTTATCAACACTATGTTTGCAATATGGGCATTTGTGTTTGGG
Source organism: Chitala chitala (assembly GCA_025773905.1). Classification (NCBI taxonomy): domain Eukaryota; kingdom Metazoa; phylum Chordata; class Actinopteri; order Osteoglossiformes; family Notopteridae; genus Chitala; species Chitala chitala. Next base: position 8,707,755 of record JABJVR010000016.1, on the reverse strand, counting down.
AGTGAGTCTTGTTGATCGGAGATTTAACATTGGGTATCAGCTCTGAAGTAGCAGTTTTTGCTACATAGCAGGATCACCCAAGGCAGCGTTACCTTGTGGGGTCACAGACTCTGACTTAATCCCATCCCCTCCAGTGACTGTCTTTATCATTTGGTATCATCTTCCATTGCTGTGCTCCACAGCTAGAGGAAACCATTTCAGCCAGTGAGGGGAGGATTGGCTTGCTCGGAGACTGGAGAGAGGTGCCCTCCTTTTTGCAGTGCAGTGTGTTTACCTTGCCTCTCTTCTGTCCCACTGTCAGTAATATAAGCTTAGGTGCCATTGACCAAGGGTCAGATCACACCAGAATCCAGTTTGATTTTATATTTATACAACTGATGTTTCCATTTCATTCTGTGCAGTCTGTACATTTATATCCCTTCTTAATACACAGTTTTCAAATGTCAACAAAAAGCAACTGGAGAAAAACAAAACAAAGGAAACTGAGTTCCATCCAGACTGGCAGATTTGTGAAAGATATATAAGTGAAAATATCTTTCATATAAGTGAAAATATCTTTCATATAAGTGAAAATATCTTTGCAGTGATGAAAATACATGAAAGAATAAGCTATTGCTATATCTACATCTGGTCGCAAAATGTTCTCATGGGTTATAATGCTGAGTAGGACAAGCAAGACAGCCCACAGGAAGGAACCAGTTAAGCTCCAGACTGAAAGGCTAAGTGTGCAAGGTTTGTTCTCACATCCAAACACAGCTGCTAATTAGATTTGAAGGAGCAGAAAGAAGCACATTGGAGGAGGTAGACTGTCTCACAGGCTCTAAAAACAGGCACAGGCCTCAGCTGAGCTCTCACATCAGATGAGGCAGAAAACGGTCTGCGTGACGTCATTAGTTATGGACTGGGAAGTTAACCACTCCGGCAGTCTGTGGATGAGTCGGTGAACACTGTGTCATATCCTAAATCCTACGTTTCCCCTGACCGTTGTTTTGATTTGTTTGTTTGTTTGTTTGTTTTTGGTTTGTTTTGTGCTTCCTCAGCATGTTTTACTTCCTGAAAGCAATTCAACTTTATTTCTTGTATTTTTTTTTCTTCAAAAAATTAATGATTGATCCATGCAATTTGGGCCCAAACTTTCACTATGTCCAGTCATCGAGTCCCGCTCTCCAACAGGGCCTTGTCAGTGTTGCAAGCACAGAGATGGTGCCAGCAGACCTGCATGTTAAAGCCTTGCATTATGTAGCAGAATCTAAAACCTTAACCTGCCCATTGCTGAAACACCACAGTGCTTCAAGCTGAACAAACAGGCTCCTGGGTGTCTGGTGAAGAACGCTGAGCTCCATAGGACATCACTTCCCTGAATTGTGTTTATATGTTTGGTGCTCATATCGATACTCTCACTTCATAAGTCAAACAGTTGGCAGAGCTAAGTTGTTGAACATTTTTCAGTCATTTATAGATGTGTGCCTATTCAACTAGTTTTTCTTTTTTGTTAATGTCAAATGTAAAAAACGCATGATCGGCCACAGTTCTTTAAAAGCATGTGCCCCTTATCAGGAAATGTCCTGGACACCATCATGCCATGTCCTCCGTATAGGCAATATTGTAACACACCAGGACCTGACTGTCGTGCTGTTTTCATAGGCATGGCAGCCCACTGACTGTCTTTGATTCCTGGTAGGTTCCAGAATGGTCCAAGAGCAGTGGTCGTGAGAAGCGGAAAGAGAAGAAAGTGGAAAAGCCTTTCTATTCGGACTCAGAGGTGGGATCCGGGCCCACGGAGTCTGCAGATAGTGGTAACTGAAATATATATGTATATAATAATGAGTTTGCATTATTTTTTCTGCTGAAATCGTACATTTACAATGTTCCTCTGAACTGCTGACTCAAACCATTCAGGTGGCACATATACCCTTTGTGGAGAATTTACCTCTGATGTGCACAGGTGCATGTTTTTCCTGGATTGTTGAGTAAGGGTAAAATCACATTTGTTTAATGAAATTGTTCGAACGTAGACAACAGTTGTTGACAAATATTTTGAATATGTGAATGTTTCTTGGCTATTAAGAAATTACAAATCAGTTGCTGAATCTGAAAGATCACTCATACCCCATAAAAAACTATATAACTGTTAACTCTTTTTTTCAATATTACATAAAGCACTTCAATAACAAATTACCTAATTAGCAAATATCTGAGGTCATAAATGCATGCATTGCTGTGCAGTACGCACTGAAACAACAGCACACCAAAGTTCAAACAAATTATATTTTGCACTGAAAAGCTGCTGCTACCACCCCTTCTTACCAAGAGCACGGTTTCTACCTCAAAAGTGGGGGGTGGCAGTATAACCATATATAACTATATAGTCAGCAGTCTGTATAACTGGGGTGGATTCCCCCCCCTCACCATCTGCTCCCCTGCTTGTCACACATGTCCAGAGTCAGACGTGGGCAGCAAGACAGGCAGCAGCAGCAGTGGGAGTGGAGACTCGGGGTCCGAGAGCGAGGAGAGCGAGGTGGACTCGGACGCCCAGGAAAAGGAGATGCCCAAACGCACTCCAGACAGGCACAGAGCCCAGAGGGCAGCCCTGGAGAAAAGCGAGAGGTGCGAGGGGGCAGCCGGAAGATTGTAGGGTCAAGTCCCAAGGACACGTCTGTTACCATGCTCTAAGAAAAGGCAGTGCTTTAGTAAGATATCCAGCTTTGCTAAATGTGAAATGCTCGAACTTCCTTTGGATAAGCAACTAAAAAATACCAGCAACTTTGACAACTATAATTAAAGACCAAGTGATAATGTAATTTATTAGTATTGCTTGTCCTTCTAATCCTAAATGCAGTCACTTGGTAACAAGCCTTGAGAGCATGTTTACTGGCTTAGCAAGATAAACAGTACATTGTTACATGTGTGGATCTAGGGGCAGGGTCACAGGGGCACTGACCTCTGCTGAAATTTGAGTGGTGCCTTAAATGCCCACATCCTGTCAATTACTAGTTGCTTCAATGTATGTTATATCATTGACCCCTGTATGTTAAATATGGCCCCTTTGTGGCCCTTTATTTTTTTTAATTATGGAACTATCCCTGTATTGCCATGGTTTTTTATGTCATACACCAAACCTGCTCCAAGCAATTGGGAAGTAAGTCCCAAGAAAACATGCTACAACAATCTTGCTTCACAGCACACCTATAGTCATTGGAGATAGCAGTCTGTTGGGTATAAAAAGGTTTAGCCTATAAGCAGGCCTCAAGGCCTCCAGCATTTGTTAAAGTTTCATGACAAATGTTTCAAGACAGCAACTGGTACTTTTAAACCAGCCCTTTCACATTAATATTTTCTGTGGTACTAATGACTTTCCCTGCTTTCAAGCCATGCACTTAAAGCATACCCTCTGCACAAACTTCAGTGAGCAGAGCAGCGGAGAGGAGAGGAAGACCACAAAGAAGAGCACAGAGCAAAGAGTTGACTCGGAGTCCGATGGAGAGGAGGAAGGGAGCTCATCTGAGGGCAGCGAGTCAGAGTCTGAGGAAGAGGATGAGTCAGATTCAGACACAGAGAGCAAAACCAAAAAGACAAAGGTGGGAATTAATTCACTCACACACACACACACACACACACACACACACACACACACACACACACACACACACACACAATAACTCTCTAAAATCAAGTATATACCCAGCACACAGTTTACACACACACATATGAACACGCACATACATACTGCAAATATATACACACAGCATTCATAGATCAAAACCAACATCAGCTGCATGCAGTGTAGTTTTGATTATGGGTTGTACAGCAAGGCAGCTGTGTAGTCATCCTACAGCAGGAATGCTCAGTCATGGTCCTGGAGGGCCACAGTGGGTGCAGCTCTTCACTCCAGCCAATTTATTCATTCTAATTTCACCACTATCTTAATGAAATGTCAATTCCATTGTTGCTTCCCTTTGCTCTTCCTGATCTTTTGTATCTGTGTACACTTAATTTGTTGAGAAAATAAGTGTTACAGAGAAGAACGTTAAAAGTGAGAGACACATAAATCACACATTGCAATTTCACCGTATCTGCAGAGACAGAGTGGAAAGTGTCTCGATGATTTAGCACTGTGCGTAAGTCAAAGCAGTAATTACTTATATTAAAATAGTAATAATTCATAAAAAACAAACAGGTGCCAATGACAAAGAATGCTTAATCAGGCGCTGTGACATAAGTAATTATTTAAGACATAAGTTTTAACAGTTAAAAACCAACAGCAGTAAGTCTATGTCATGTTTTTTAAACCTAAAGTAAAAATGAATTAAATTTGTTTAAAATTTCTGACAAAGTAATTATACAGAAAGTCAATGCTTAATTGAGATTAAAGCTAAATTAAAAGCAGATATTGGCTTCTTAATTTTATTATTTTTAAAATTTCGCTAGACCTCCATTTATTGTCCAGCTACACATCTAAGTACACCCCAAGATAACAGTGTAGGGAAACTGCTGTGTAGAAACAAACTAAATTTGGTGTTATGCAGCAGTAACTAAAAAGAAAATCCAAAGGATGAATTGCAATGAATGGCATCCTTGAAGTTACATCAATACATATTTAAGTGCATGAATTGGTTTAATTAAAATTAGCATAAAGTTTATCTTCACTGAGTATACAACTGCGTTGCACAAATGGTGAGACCAAATTAACAAGATGAATATGATATCTAACTTCTGAAGATACGGTACTAAGTAAACGGCCTCAAGGTTCAGCATGCTTACACCACAGACCACTTTAACGAGCCATGTAAATTGCTTTTGCAAAAATCCAGTCATGATTCTAAAAGAGAAATGGTTTTTCCCCTTGATTGTTATTGTTAACAGTGTTGGATGCTAAAGTTACCAAGAACTTTTTTGAAACAAGCAATGGAAATCTGCGACTGTATTACGGGAAATGATTTTCAGTCTGCTTCCTTTCCTTATCAGCCTGAGGCATCCAAAGTGTCAGAAGGTCCCAAAGAAAAGAAGAATGAAATGTCTCTCCTTGACCTGGATGACTGTAAGTTGTAATGAAAAGGAATCGTGCCGAACATCTTTGCCTTTTCTTTTTTTAGATTGCTATAGACCTTTTTGCAATGTAATAGTCACAGTTTAATTATCAGTTCCATACTGGATAGTGGACAGTTATTCACATGTTCCAAAACCCTGTGTTGCTCTCAATAGAACAATGCTTGGTGGTCTTGTACATACATATAAAGGATTGTGCAGTAAAAATTTGTATGAGGTTGTTCTATATTTTACATAGTGTATTCCATAGGTATACAGAAGATATTCAAAATGCTTAAGCAAAACAACAGAAGCAAGCATGTATTCATTAATTTTTACTTTGAATTTTGTCCAGTTGACCCCAACCCATCACCCCAGGTCACTCCGGTCAACACGTTTAGGTCTAGTCTTGTGACAGATCTGGACGGCCTGCTGCTGACTGACGCTGTGCTGCCCCCTGCTGTAAGTCATTAAAATGTTACTACCAGACAGGGAAAAAAACACGAATTTCAGCAGCTGATTAATATTGAATATGGCTTCATTGGATATTCATGTTGATGAAAACCTATTGTTACTTAACCCAGGGAAAAAGATGACAATAATACAGTGAGTGTGCTTAGAGGTGGTTTATTTCAAGAGGTCTAGGTGTTTGTCAGAACAGCTGAGTATGTAAGAGAAGGCCAGGAGTTATGGCAGAATGTCCAGGTGTACAGTGGAAAGTTCACATTTATACTACAAGGTTGGTACAGTATGAGTAGCGTATAAAAGACAGGCCAGGTGTGGTACAGGAGGTTCAGATGTACGCTGGTTGAGCAGAAAGATGAGTTTGTTCCTTTCTCCTTCCAGACTGTGATCCCCACACTGGGCTTGCTGAAGACCTATGAGCTGTTGCACCGCATCACGGGTGAGGGCCTGGCTGTGGGATACTGCTTCAGTCGGCAGCCTTTCGGGCCGGACCCACACATGGTGACGGTGCAGCTCCAGTTCACTAACTACAGTGACATGGAGGTCCGGGGTCTTCGCTTCCAAGAGTCCAGGCTGCAGGCCGGCAGGCGGATCAAGGATTTCCCAGAGATTGGTCAGTCGGCACCAACCGCTACGCCAAAATGCTATTGCTTCTGCTACTGCTGCAGTCACAACTGTTTTATCTCAGTATTACCCTTTAGCACATTTATTGTTTTGTGTTTTTCTCTATTTTGGGAACATTTCTTTCTTTGAAAACAAAAAAATCACTCAGTCACAGTAATCAAAAATAATGACAATTTAAGTTACTACTTGAGAGCAGTCTGCAAATCAAACTATTTAGATGTTATGCTGTTAACTGATTCTGCTGATAATCCACAGATTGGTTTCTGCTCCAGTGCACTGATACGTGTTGTTTTTTACAGTTACAAAGTGACGAGTATTTAAACTTGGAAAGTTTTAACATTTTACATGCATTTTTCTTGGTATTGCCAAAATATGAAACGTTATACAGTCCACTCCACTTACAAGCACGATGGTTACAGGCACGATTTATTTAAATGTATATTGCATGCCCAGTTATGTTTGAATTCAGGCTTTTTTCAGTTACAGTTAACTCTATTTATCATCCACACGTCTTTGGTCCCGCTTGTCCTTCTTATGTCTGTCTCCACCTGTAAGCGTGGATGTCTGTGATCAGTCTAATGCTAATAACATTGTTCATTTTAAAAAGCCTCATACTTTGTGTCTGTTTGACAAATGCAGTTTTTATTACTGTATGAAGCTAAAGAATGTCAAGGCTCTGTGCTTAGTTGATCATATTAGTGGTCTAAAACATTGGACACCAAAGAAAGTCCAACCTGAGTTGTTAAAGAGTTACACCTTTCACACAAAGGCATATTCTCTAATTACAAACGCTACAGATTAATGGCACTGTATCAATTAACGGGAGTAATGAAAATCCATATTTCTTTACATTAATTAGGAGGTGTTGCTCAGAAGACAAAGACATTTTCCATTAGATTTCGCTTGTATGTATTAGGACACCAGCTACTATATGTACTGTAATAATACATTTAATTGAAACTCAGTATCATAGCCATTAAGTAAGAAATGGGCTGCATCGGTACAGATATGTCAAGTATTTTCTGTAGTAACTGAAAACAATGAAATACAGCATTGTGTAAATACTTGACTGCCACTTAAAACATTAAAAACATTATCCACATTTTTATATAATGTTTATGCTAAATTTATTAGCAGGTTTATATTATGTGATGTCATTTGCAACTAGCATTTTCATTGTTTCTTTTTTGGCGTCCATTTCTGCAATGTTGATTCTCTCAGAGGTGTTACCACCAGGGGAGACGGTCACCATGGTGATGGGCATTGATTTCTGTGACTCAACACAGGCAGCGAACTTCCAGCTTTGGTAAGAACGTGAAGTTCCTTGCCACTTAGCTCTGGGCTGAAATACTTTTTCATGTCTATGAAGCTGCTGTTGTCACACACATCATCTACATATTGCAAGTGAACAGTAATCGAACATTTTACTGCAGGGACATATTCAAGTTAATGTGCTGCACTGTAAATCTGTCCATGAAACTTTAAGCTATGTAAGTTGTCATTGTCAAGACTCATGTGTTTATCACCTAAATCAATGGTTCCCAATGTTTTTTTCTTGGAGCTCCCCCACCTGTATCTAAGAAAAGTTGAGCCCTTCCCCCAGGCTACACCGACACACACACACACACACACACACACACACACACACACACACACACACACACCCCAAAGGTATAAGGTGATTCGTTCCAAAACTTTACTGAGAAAAATTAACATCATTATAGTTTTTTTTTTTTTAACTATGTGGTCTACAATTTTTGAGTGAGAACCACACCATTATCTCCTTAAATAGTTTTATATGCAGGGTTTTGATTATCCAGTAAGTGTTGCGATTTCATTTAACCGTGCACATTTAATTTTGAAGTGGAGTATGGACTAGTATGGACTCCATGTTGGGAACCATAGACCTAATGTTTTCTAAATTACACTTTGTATGTAAGAATGTTTTTGCAGCTCTGCGGGGTCTGTCCAAGTCATAACTAAGTTTTAATGTGTGGTTTTAACTCTGTTAAGATTATACCTATCACTGATATCACTGTGCCTTTTCCACCTGTGGCCTTCACACCTGTGCTCCTGCTCCAGCACCCACATGAGGAAATTCAGTGTGTCCGTTCAACCTCCTGTGGGAGAGCTGATGATGCCCACCTTCATAGCAGAACAGGAGTTCAAGATGCAGCAAGGTGAGGGAACTTGGTGTGAAGCAGAACTGTCCACAAACCCAGTATGGTACTGTATCTACTGTGGAAAAGGCAAAAACACATCAGTCCCTACTGTAAACAGCCACAGTGGAACAACATGCTTTCTTGTCTTTCTGAATGCATGCTGAAGTATTTCTGAGAGCCTCTTTCATTGTTCACAAATTACCTTGTGGTTAAGGTTGTTTATTTGTTAGTCTTCATCTGGGTAACACACAGTTAACAATCTGGTATGCTTGTACAAAAGTCAATTAGTTCTACAACATCATAGGTTAAAACTGTTTACCTGTCCTCAGGTAACCCAACTCCCCCACCTCTTTGCCCAGATACCTCACAGAGTCACTTTAGAGGTTTCATGATGCTATCTGTTGAGGTCATGGGCAAAGTATGAAGATAGTTACTATTAACATTCAATAGGACAAGAAAAAGCAAAGCCCAGGTATAACCGTGCCCCCTTCCTACACAGGTCAGCTGGTGGGAATGAATGAGATCAAGGAGTCACTGATGCTAAGTGAAGCGTGCTGGAGAGAACATGATATCGTACAGAGGGTCACCTCCACAGCCAACCTGGGACGGGTGTCTTGCAGTTCTGACAAGGAATACAGGTGAGCTGGTGTAACACTGCAGAAGGTCACCTACCTGGTCATTGTGGGTCAGGCAACCTAAGGTTGTGACAAGGAGTGCAGGTGAGCTGGTGTAACACTGCAGAAAGTCACCTACCTGGTCATTGTGGGTCAGGCAACCTAAGGTTGTGACAAGGAGTGCAGGTAAGCTGGTGTAACACCTCAGGAGGTTACCTCTCTGTTCAGCGTTGGTCAGGTACCCTAAGATTCTGACAAGGAGTGCAGGTGAGCTGGTATAACACTGCAAAAGGTCACCTCTCTGGTCAGCGTGGGTCAGGTACCCTGCGGTTCTAACAAGGAGTGCAGGTGGGTGAGGTGGTGCAAGGAAGTTTCCAGCCCCCTCACAAATTAGGAGTACATATAACACCTCTTTGAAATTATAGATCCAGTATGCCACTCATCAAGTGTAAAATTTACATTTCCTCCAGTACTGTATGTTACTATGCAATCTGTCCATGTTCATCTGGCTTCAAAGTTGCAAATGGGTTTTTAATGGGTTTAGCGGCCTGGTGGCTCAATGGGTAGAACATCAAGCCTGGTTTCCATCCCAGCTCAGTCATCAAGTTTGTCCCTGAGGAAGACACTCTGCGCTATTTTCCTGGGTTTCCCACCGCTCCCCTGGAGATGGGTTATATGTGCAACAAATTTCCCCATTGTGGGGCTAATAAGGGATTAATAAAATAAAAATTTAAATTAAATAAATGGAAATAAGGCGGGGCGTGGTGGTTAGCACTGTCGCCGCGCACCTCCAGGCCTGAGGTTCAATTCCCGCTTTGGGTCTGTGTGCGTAGAGTTTGCATGTTCTCCCTGTGCTTGGTGGGTTTTCTCCAGGTGCTCCGGTTTCCTCCCACAGTCCAAAAACCATGC
>JABJVR010000016.1:8678458-8697856 GCA_025773905.1 Chitala chitala | reverse complement strand
CATTTTGTGTGCCCTGTTGATTAAAATATATTTTGTGTGTTTATATATATATATATATATATATATATATATATATATATATATATATATATGCCCTGTGGAGTAAAATATATTAATAAAATAATGAAATAAATTAATTTTAAGTTAGAAATTATTCAGTAGTATGCTGTAGTTGCTGGATCGTTTCTTAATTTCATTATTTGCAGAGGCGTTGAACTTTTACATTTACAGAAAAACACAGGTTGCATTCTCATAGACTGCATGATCATACAGTCCTACAGAATGAATTAAAATGTAGTGTTACTTTAATTATAGATTTATGTTAATTCTTTGTGTATCTGTTTTTAGCATTACAACATCTGAGAGCATAAAGCTTAGCGAGTGACAAAAGGTCAGTTAATAGAAACCACCTTATTGTTGGGTCATTATAGGTCTTTGTGGTACCTTGACGTTGCCTAAGTATTTACGTATTGAAGTCTGATCTGTCCCCTTTCCACTTTTTTTTTTTTTTTTTTTTTTTTTTTTTTTATCAAATGCTGTGCACCCAGTGCCTTATGGGAAGTGAGAAGAACAAAGCAAGTGATGCGATGTGTACTGGTGCCTCAGGGTCCTTCTGCAATCACTTCTCTTCTGAACTGCTTTTTCCGTTTCAAATATCAGACAGCGCGTTCAAAGTTTCAAAGTCTGTGAGAGAAGGAGGAGCTTTGGTGGTGCAGACTTTCAGAGCATTTCCCCCCACTGCAGACGGCCCATGAGTTAGAGCTTTGGGCCAGACCTCCGCAGGGCATGTGTCCAAGCACCTGCAATCCTAATGCCATCCCCAGTTCCCTTGTCCCCTCCTTCAAGGAGCTATTTACTGTCAGTTCCAAATTCATCTACTGATCCATGGCTGCTTTACTGATTATCTATTGAATAAGGCACACCTGTCATTTGCTGTGTTAAAGTAATACAGTTGGGACTATAATGCTTCACATGTTCAGCCAACAAAGACACCATCACTGTGCCGCCGTCAGTGTCTCTGCTGCTGACACAGTCACTGTGTCGCCATCAGTGTCTCTGCTGCTGACACAGTCACTGTGCCGCCGTCAGTGTCTCTGCTGCTGACACAGTCAACGTGTGACCGTCAGTATCTCTGCTGCTGACTCACTGTGTCACCATCAGTGTCTCTGCTGCTGACACAGTCACTGTGCCGCCGTCAGTGTCTCTGCTGCTGACACAGTCACCGTGTGACCGTCAGTATCTCTGCTGCTGACTCACTGTGCCGCCGTCAGTGTCTCTGCTGCTCATAACACAGTCACCATGTGACCGTCAGAGTCTCTGCTGTTCGTAACACAGTCACCGAGTGACCGTCAGAGTCTCTGCTGTTCGTAACACAGTCACCGAGTGACCGTCAGAGTCTCTGCTGTTCGTAACACAGTCACCGAGTGACCGTCAGTGTCTCTGCTGCTGCTGACACAGTCACCATGTGACCATTGGTGTCTCTACTGCTAACACAGTCACTGTCTGACACTGTGCTTTTTTGAACTTGCATGCAATTATTTTCTTTTTGATTTCCTGGGCATTCCATCATGCCATCCAAAAGAAGCATTTGACTGTGTGTGTGTGTGTGTATGTGTGTATGTGTGTGTGTGTGTGTGTGTGTGTGTGTGTGTGTGGATTGGGCTAAGCATGTGCATCAAATCAGGTGCAAACACAACCTGACCAGCCAGTGGAAGCTGGGTTACAGGCACGGTTTACATTGTGTTTATGCTACTTCTGAGTTGTACAAACACACTGAGTAAAAAAGACATGCTGGATGCGTTGTTGTTGTTTCCTCTTTCTGTACTTGTTTTTTTCCCCCATTTCTTCCTCCAAAGCAAATGCACAGTTCCTCCCTGTAAGTCTCTGTGGGAAGGACACTGGATAATTATAGTAAGTTCATAAGCTGCTGGCAGGCTTTCATCTCTGACTCCAAAATAGTAACTTCACTGGGATCACAAAGTGTGCGGTTATGTGTTCACAAGACAGACCAGGGCTGACTGTGCTTAGCGATTTTATTTTTATTTATGTGTTTTAAAATTACTTTTCCCTACAGAAATCAGGTTTTTTACTTATATTCACAAAAAGTGTTTTTATACAGTTAGCAGCATGTAAGCCTAGAAGTTGGGGTGGACTTGTGGCCTTCTGAAGACAACTTGTCTGTGATCCACGTATAACATGTTCAGTCTTAGCTCATCTCATTTGAAGATGCATAATACTCACTTTGTACTGCATGGCAGACGTGCTGGAGAATTTGCTTAGATTACTGTTGAACAGGGTCTTGTTTGAAGGCAATATATACTGTGGTTCTGTATCAAGAGGGTGGGCTACTTCCTGCAGAGACTGGGAATAAAGGGTTCAAAATGATATGTGTGTGTGTGTGTGTGTGTGTGTGTGCGTGTGTGTGTGCGTGCGTGTGTGTGTGCGCGCGCGCATGCTGGATCTGCAGTGGACCACAGACCCATGACAAAGCCTACACTGTGTGGGCTGGGGAGACATCCAGTTGTTTGGAGGGAGTTTGCCCCCTGCCCCCCCTCCGACATCAGAACAAAGAGGTGATGGTCTGAAACAGGACTCTGCTCCAAGCCCCATGCCTTGAATGTGAAACACTGGCGCACATAATCGGCACATGAGCAACACCAATGGGGCGCAGGGGGCGGAGTCTCAGGCCCCTTATTAAACGCTGTATGTGTGTATATCCACTGTGTAATTTTTGTGGACAAGCATCACTACATGTAATGATAGTTAAGCTTGGTTATTATGGTTACACTTCATACTACAGGTTTATTTTCAGTAAGTTCCTTTACACAGTAAAATGTGTATTGTACCCTTCCTGTTACATGCAGATCACTGTTCAGTACCATGTCTGCCTTCATTCCGTTGATGTTTAACCTTTCATAAGGCTGCTGGAGTCTTGTCCTCTCGTGTTTCTAAGGAGGACTTTGAATGGGTATACAAAATCCGTTGTGTCTTACCATCAGCATTTTTAAAATGGTCATTATTATATGATTATTGTTTTTAAGTCTGAATAAGATGGTCTAAAACTATAAAGACAAAGGGTTTGGTTCCACTTCACCAGATATGCTTCACTGAGCTGTAGCCTTTTAACCAGAATCCCAACAATATTTAACAGATTCTACCTAGCCTATGTTTTATCATTTCAGGTGTTATATAAGAACTTAATTTTAAAAGTGGCAGCATGGTGGCGTGGTGGTTAGCACTGTCACTTCGCACCTCTGTGCCTGGAGCTTGATTCCGCTTGATTCTGCCCTCGGGTCTGTGTGCGTGGTGGGTTTTCTCTGGATTCTCTGGTTTCCTCTCATGGTCCAAAGACACGCCAGTTAGGTTGATTGGTGTCTCCAAATTGCCTGTAGTGTGTGTATGTATGTGCCCTGAGGTGAGTTGGTGCCCTGCCCAGAGTGTCCTCTGCCCTGCACCCTCTGGGATGGGCTCCAGGCTTCCCATGACTCTGAATTGGATAGGGGATATAGAGAATGGATGGATGGATGGAATTTTAAAGGTGAAATTGTTTTTGTAAGTGAAATGATTACTGACATGGTTCCTTCACCAATGTAACAGGTACATCTACTGTAGTGTAAATGATCCTTATTGCTAATATACTGTACCTCAGGGAGGATCCAGGTAAAGAGCAGCACTGTTTGATCTCCTTGTAAACAAAAGTCAATGAGCTGTTATTTTGGGACAGGTGCTAATCTGAAGCTTGTGCTAATAGACTCAGTCATAGACTAATAAAAGATATAAAGGTTTGTTGGGATGAACACAGGGGAACGGAATGATATGAGGGGGGAATGGGGGGAGGAAGAGCAGAAAAATAAAGAAGAGAAATGCCCCTCCAAAAGACTTGCATAATGTTCCTCCCCAGATCTCCAGGTGTCAGTAGCTGCGTTTACATTAACCTGATATTCCACTTTTAGCTCGTTCAAAATAAACGTGCATCATGTAGCCGCCTCAGTCAGAACTGAACAACCCGATTGAGCTCAATCTGAATGAATTTTTGATCTAAATAAGAGGTGTAACCCTTTAGTAATCCAGTCGTTTGGAAAGTATTAACAATGTAAACACTTGAGCCAATCGTTTCCCTCTGGTTGCAATAAATATATTTCTGCACATGCTTGTCCTGCAGGGGGACAGACATATAGCAGCAACAAAGAGGAACTGGTCTACGGCGTACGGGTACTACTCATCTGTTGGAAACTTTAAAAGAATTAAAAAATGATTATTGAACACTGTTTTCAGCAAAATTATTGAACTTTGGGCAGAGTATTTCCAGCATATATGTGAAAGCAGGCGGAACCACTTTGCCTGTCACAAAAGTTTTATTCTGATTAAATGCTCTGAGCACGTAAACGCAAATCTTATTGGATTATTGTTCCTGCAAACAGTTAAATTGGAATCATTAATCAGAATGATTGCAATCTGATTGAAGAAAAAATGCCCATGTAACCACAGCTTGTGAGGCCTGACGTTGATTTTTGAAGATTTCTAAAGTGCATTTTGCCATTTTGACTCATTTTAAAAATGTGATTGACCTGAGTGTTGTCTGCATGGTAAGAGCCACGCCGTTGTTCAGAACTGCCAGTTAAATGCTGCCAGGCGGCCGTTTTGTGTTACACACTGTATGGTGATGTTCATCCATGTTACTTTTTGTGGTCCTGTTGATGGCAGAGCTAAGGAACCCAGCAAGTTTCTCAGGTCAAGGGGGCCAGTGGCATACCAGAGATGTGAGCAGTTTCGCAATGACAAGCACAATGGACCTCATTCTAAAAGCCAGCCTGGTTTAGGAACAAGGCATAACTGGCCAAGGGTGGTTTTGCACTATGCATTTCCTTATATTATTTCCTTATATGATTGGTTAAGGTACTGCATTTCTAACTGTATGTTTACACCCCAGATAATGCATGTGTTCAGCATAAGTACAGTGTTGCTTCAGCCAACAATAATGATAACCAATGATCACTTTGAATAAAAGTATTATTTCATCAAATAATGACAATAATGCACAGAAAAAATGTCAGTGTTAATATAACACAAAGTGTTTATGTAATTACAACACCAAGGTCTGTATAAATGAACACTGCCAGTTAATATAACACAAAGTGTTTATGTAATTACAACACCAAGGCCTGTATAAATGAACACTGCCGTTTTTGTTGTGCACTGATACATAATTGCACAAGATGGTAACACTGACAAGCACTGTGTAAATAAATAAAACATGATGAGCCGCTAAATAATAGGTCGGTTCATAATTGTGCAGTTGGGCACATAACAGTGGACTAGCAATACTCAGGGATAAAATAAAAGTTCCCCTGCTGTGTTCCGGACTTGTTATTCTGTGCCAGGATCAGATGTAAGGCTATAGCAGCCTCTTTAGCTCAAATTCTCCTTTTGAGACGCAGAGCCAGAGAAAACTCACTATTGCATTTAAAATGTTTGCATTTGTTGAGTGAAATATTATAGTTCGCTTCCATCTGCTCTGTGGCCACACCTTTCTTCATTTGAAGCCTCTATCTTTTATGCCAGCACAAATACAAGGGTTGTTGACATTGCAGGTTATTGTCTGTTTGGTGCTTTACTAGAGCGCAGCTGTCCTGTTCAGATAGGATGATGTGAGGATTACTGTAAAGGACAGGAGTCAATAATTATAAATGAAGTGTGGCTGGTCAGCTGTCAGTAACTGCTATTGCACACCCAACAACAACAATCACAAGTATGTTTTTTTTAACCATATATTGTATTTAAATACATTAATTTAAAAGCTGGCTGAACCATGCCTGTTTAGGATGGCTAATCCAAGCATACTTTTTGAAGACAACCAGTTCCTTATGTTATAATGCCCTTATGTTCTGCTTTCTGTTTGAAAAGTACTCTGTGTGAAAATGGCATGGTACACAGGTCTGAGTTAAGACTTGACTTACAGTCTTGTCACTGTTGCATAGGAGATTAAAAGCTCCACTCCCCCAGCAGTGTGAAAGGAGGACTGTGTGTGTGTGTGTGTGTGTGAGTGAGTGTGGGGGGGGGGGAGTGGTTGGGAAAGGCTATGGAATAATAATGTTTGTTCATAGATGTGCTGAACCTCTGTGCTAGGAATTCATCACAAAAATCTTTTTAATGTTGCTTAATGAAATCAATTTATGTAGCAAAACTGCATGCCTGAGGTGTTTATTTAGTCACTTCTTCGTTCTTTCCTGCTCTGTCAGTTGCTCATTTATCCTTGTTTGTCGGATACTTTGTGAGCACTCGAACATCGCTATATGACCATGCAATTCTAAACCAATCACGTGAACCCAGATTTAGTTCACTTATTGGAAGTCAAACTCACACTAGAGGGAAAAGTCAATCTTTAGTCAATATGGATTTGTTCATATAGCTTACACTTTTTCTGGGTCTCTGCATCTCTTATGTGCATACATTTCTTAATTTTTCCATCTTGTTTTTTTATATAAAACATGTTTCTCAACAATATTATTTCCAGTTGTTCATTATACTTATTTAACTTAACAGTATGTTCAGTTTGTTTCAATTACACAGGATTTGTTAAGTGAAGAGGGTGGCATTAGATTAATCCTTCACCTTAGATTTAATCAATGATTACTACATACATGTATAATACGTAATAGAATTGTGACGCTACTAAGAATTGTAAAAAAGATTTCATGGTGTAGTGTTTTTGGTTAACTGAATTTGGTTACAGGGGTAATAAACGGTCCCGTCGGCGGTAGATCGATGTTACGCGGTGTAACCAAGAGAGGGCGCTCTGATCACACAGACTCACTTGGCTTTAGAGGTGCTCGACGTGGATTTTTTTTTTTTTTTTTTTACAAAACCATTATATTTCCTTAAAATTAATGCATGCATCGGCAAAACCCTATTTGTATATATTTTTCTTCATAGTTCTTATGAAAATGTATGATAAATAAACATTTTTATGATATAGAAACTGTTTTATTTAAGGACATGAGGCGCTTATAATAATAATAAAATAAATAATAATAAAAGTTATAAGCACGGAAAGACTTGAAACCTTTAGAACCTAAAATTGACTATGATCCGCACTGCCTTGAGATGCACAGTAGAGGGCGTAAGATATGCATACGCAAAGCTCCACGGTGGTCTATGTCGTTTAGGTCTCCCAGGTTACCCAAAACAAAGCTGATTTACGGATCATCATTTATTCTGATAAACTTGTGTTTTAAAAATAATTCTCTTTTAGTTTTTCAGAGTGGAGATACTGTTCAATGGAAGAAAACATTTTGTATTTAAGCGCCACAGAGAATTCCTCAGTCTTCACAAGAAGGTGAGATGGTTATATCTTCTTGTATAGAAATATTTGTTAGACTAATATATAATTGTACTAAAATGATTTGCATGGAAAACCATGTATAGACCAAGAAGCAGTATCTTTCTTCTTAATCAAGCAAAGCTTTTGTAAAGGATTTGAGAGCTCATACCATTATCCAGCCATCACCAAAAGCAGAACGTAAACCACACAGCACATATAACTAGTATCTTTATAATGTCTTAATTGCTATGCCACAGAACGTTTCAGATTTTTCCGAACTGATGCATTGGTAAGACATGGTCTGTTTATGGACCTTATCCACTGCTGGCTACTTCTCTCTCTCTGTTAGCTGAAAAAGATCCTCCAAACGCCAGACTTCCCCAACAAGCGCAGCCCTCATTTCCGACCAAAGCCCCTTGAACAGAGGCGGCAGGAACTGGAGGAATATGTGAAGGTGGCAAAACTTCAGCTAAGCCGATACAGTTCAATTATGTACAGTTCGTAACAGAACAAAATAAACACATTTAAACATTTTGAACACATTACATTTTTGAAGCCTTTTTGTAATTTATACCAAAAGAATTTGTTTGAAAAGAATTTTAAAAGTTATGTTTAAATTTTTTCAGCTGTCTTAATTATCAGCATTCCAAAAATTGTTCCAAGAACATGATTTTCATCACTGACATGATTGTCATAGATCTATTTCAGTAAGCTTTCTTTCCTCTGGGTTATAGATGGTTCTATATGAGAATGATATGGTTCCTCAAGAAGTGCTGGATTTCCTGCAGGTGAAACATTTCCATTCTGTGAACAAGATGTCCGCTTCTGAGTATGTACTTTTCTTATGACAGTAAAATACAATGCTGTCCTCCTTCTCACTGTGACTGTAGGTTTTAAAGCCACTCTAGGCTTTAAAGCAGTTAGCAGCTCCAGTCAGAACTCATATCAATTTTTAACAAATATTTAAATGGAAACATGAAGGCTAAAAATCAGTTTTACTCTGATGTTTGGAGGTTATTTTAAATGATTGATGTTAACTTTGGTTCCTTTTTGTTTTATCAGTGTATCATGGCTGTAATTTATTTGATGGTACTTTGTCAGTATTGGTTCAGGTAGATATTTATTGTGTATGTCTGTGTGTGCACATATATGTATCATTGCATAATTATCATTCCTTATTTTAGATCTATGGATGACTCCAGGCCTGAAGCTTACAAGTAAGGTCAAACATTGCCCCCTTTGGTATACTTCTGTTATGTCTTTTATTTCTACAGGGTCTACAGGAAAAGCTATGAAAGAAGATGCTCAGATTAACAATAATGTGGAGGTTTCAAGATGTGCCTGAATAACACATTGAGATGCAGCTTGAAACCTCCATGTAGCTCTGATGGGTTTCAAAGGAAGGTGATTGTAAATGTTTATACTGTAACTGAAGTGATTGTAAATGTTTATACTGTAACTGAATGGCATACAACCCTTCGGTGCATTGCCTCGTACTTTTTCACCCCCAAATGAACCTTTGTACTGTCTCAGTTCCCAGCTTCTTCATCAGCGTGTGGTGGGTTTCTTCAAGGACCCATACGTGCTGCAGACCACATCAGGTAGGCCTGTTACAAGTCCACCACATCTGCTTCAGCACACACACACAAAATACGAAAGTACAACGGAACTCAGCTTTAAAGTTGTAACTTCCCAGGTTTGTGTCAATCTGAAAAAAAAATCATGTTAACTTTAAAATGGGTGGCTGTTTAATCAGAAACAAACATGTTGCCAGTGAAGTGTTTAAATGAACGTTTGCTGCTTGACTTTCAGGGCTCCCTGACATCATAGTTGATGGCGTGCTGCAGGGTTTGTATCCAAGGGATGTACGTGTCAACTTCAGGTCCTGCCCAGATTTGCACAGTGGATGCAAATCCCGGAGTCTGAACAAATTAAGTCTACCATCACTGCCAGAAACTCACAGGACTTAACTGGGTTAGGGCCTACAAAATGGGTCCCCTCTGGTCTCCATGACCACACATCATGCTGTGCAAGCCTGCAAAGTTCTTTGGATTTGAACTGTTATACACTGCTAGTGTGTAGTAGAGGTTAGGTTCTAATCCACTATTGTGTGCAAACAGTTTCCCTTTTTTGGGTGCTACATTTACTTGCAATGCCAACCCAATTTCCAATTAGATCTACAAGACGGTAACAGAGAAAAATGTTTTGCTGCTTTCTATCTCTCTCCAGCTTGCGTGTAGACCTCATGACCTAGTTAATGAGCATGAACTCGTTTACATACATCATACATGGACTGTAATGTCTAAAAGCTGGTATCTGACATACTGTATTGTATCTAACACCAAGCCTTGAAATACTGTTAAGCCACATACAACGTCTGTTACATTCAGAAATGGCAATGCTTTAAATACAGCCAGTTCTTTGCATCTTGAGTCCCACACAACCTGGAACTAAAACTCCTAGTGACATTTATAATTAAAGTTGCTTTTTAGAAAGATGTTGCTCCCTTAGTCCAATTTAAACTTTGGGTTTATATACGCATGTAAATACACACTATAGACATTTTACCTTTGCAAGGTGCATCACATTGTCATTTAAGGTGCCTTGCCACAAGGTATCATGACAATGCACCTCCAAATACACTGAAGAAAAATACACAGATGACAAAAAAAAAAAATGTAATCCCTTTATTTAGGATACTTTTCTTACAAAACGCATGTAGGTGACTGCTGGACAAGCAAGTGGAATGCTTGCTGTTAGTGAACCCAAGGTGCTAATTATGACCAGAGATTGTAGTGATGCTGTTGCTAGGCAACAGGCAGCCTTGCTCATTAAAGAAACCTTCAGCAGCATCAGTTACAGCTCTGAGAAACACCTCCATGAAGCAGACTGGATCCCCAAAACCCAGCATAACCCCACTACTCTGGTTAGTTTACTCCTTAGCAACAGCAAATGGCTTCTCCACATCTATTTTGCCACAATCGTGGATGATGACATCTTTCAGAGGCTTGTCCCTGCCATCTGTCTTGGTGTTTTCGATTTTCCTCACCACATCCTGAAGACAGAACAGAAGTTACTACACAGTCACACAACTGACCAAAAGACTACAGAACAACCGACTTATCGGTGACCATGACACTGCCTTAAAATGAATCTGTCATTAAACCCTCCTACCAGTACAAAAAGGACATGCAAGAAGCGAGGATGGATTCTCACCATGCCCTCTAGAATTTTGCCAAATACAACATGCTTCCCATCCAGCCAAGGAGTCTGCACAGTGGTGATGAAGAACTGAGATCCATTGGTGTCCTTTCCTGCATTGGCCATACTCAGCCAGCCTGGACCATAGTGCTTCAGCTTGAAGTTCTCATCTGGGAAGCGGTCCCCATAGATGCTCTTTCCTTCAGAAAAGGATCAAGGCCTTTCAGGTGTTTGAGAGAGTTTGTGCAACTGCTCTTCAAAATACAATATTACTTTTAATCATGTTTGTTTTATCCAACACATTGACTTTAAAATGTAGAAAGGTAATTAAAACACACACACACAGAAGTTTGGAACCAACCTCCTGTGCCATCTCCACGAGTGAAGTCACCTCCTTGAATCATGAAGTCCTTTATCACACGGTGAAACTTGCTGTTTTTGTAGCCAAATCCTTTCTGTTTCGGAAAGATTGCATGTATTACTAGACCATCTTCTGCTGATACGTTCTTGAAACACATTACATCAGATTAGCATCGTACCTCGCCAGTTGCCAAGGCGACAAAATTATCAACCGTCTTCGGAACAGTCTTTCCGAACACTCCGATCACAATTCGTCCCGCATCCTCATCCCCGATTCTGATGTCAAAATATACCTGGGGGAGGGGGGGTGAGAGAAGTTAACGTTAAAAGTGTAGTTTAATATACAGTCACGTCATCAAAGCATTACAGACACAGGATACCATATAAACCGTGTACATAAATATTAACGTCCAAGAAAAATGTAAATCGGGTTGCCTATGAAAAATAGATTCTTAAACCTTTTTTGGAGACCTAAATATAACGAATCCTGGACTGATTAACGACGAATAGATTCCATTTTTTTTTTTACCAAAAACCATGTATTACAGAAAGTTAATCCTTCAAAAATGCCCTTACTCCAGTCAATCATGTGGATCACATGAAGGCATGGATTGGACCGTGTATCGGACCACTCCAGTGACACAATGTTTCCAATGTAAGGACAAAGGATTTAGGGCCAGAAACGCACAATGATGTCGCAAAAACTTGTTCTGCGTTTTAATATGTCAAAACCTCGATTACACACGACATAACTTTACGTGGTTTTATCGAGCACAGCTGACCTACGGTGAAAACAGGAGAACGGCCTTGTTGGGAATGCCTACTACACGTACAAGTTTCATCGACTGTCTACACTGATCTCCCCTTTTCCAAAGCTTACCATTAATGCACAGTACGTCGTTTTTATATGTGCATAAGTATTGCTTTGTGTATATAACCTCACCTTTGCTGTGACTTTAGGCCCTTTCTTTTTTTCTTCTGCATGGGACGCGCTCGGGAAAAGCAGAAAGACTGTAGAACCGACGATTAAGGTAACTCCAAAGAGATACTTCATCTTTTTGCTCAGCATCCGAACCATTCAACGAAATAAAGTGCAGCCGTGGCGATCAGACGTAGCCTTTTGCGCCAACACAAAAAAACACGAGCATCCGGGGTGGAGACAGCAAAGCAGAAGCGGTGTCTTTACAGAGCCCACCACGAACCGGCTGGCGGGGCGTTTTTCTCATTACATTTGAAGACCTGGAGCGCTGACGTCACCACGTTATACACGTGAGCCAATAGGAAACAACCGTGCAGTGCGTTGGCTTTATAAACATTTTGCAGCTCTATCAATTTGGTACATATTCTATTAGGTTTGCGTGAAAATTACTAATACTGTCCTTTATCTTTTGCTTATACTGGACAATCAGTTTTTTTCATACCACTAATCACATGCACACATACATTTACTGTATTACTTTGTTTACTGTATTTATTGTATTGGTGTGACTCTTCCTCTGTTCGTGTCTTTCTTTCTTTTGTCACGTGGAGTGCAAGCAAAGCAACGTTCCCCTAGGATCAATAAAGTAAACTTTTAGAACACACATGCAAACACTTTGTTGTACAAAAGAGACGAGTTATCCAGAAAACGTATTGGTACTTTCTGTTACTTTGTTTCGTAGATGTACAAAAATGACAGCTACTACAAAAGTTTCATTGCATGTACATTCAATCGCAGAGAAAACATAAAATCCTGGCTTTGCGTTTAGCGCATAACACGCGCACTGTCCTACGATTGGTCCACGTCCGCCACATTCTTCTGCGTGCCACGTTAACCAATGAGTGGCGAACATCCGCTGACACATTACAAAATTCTATTGGCCGAAAGCATATCCAATAAGGTTTTGTAAGGTGTCGGGCTTTGCGTGTCTACAGTGAGTTCTAGTTTGTTTTGATTGAAAATAATACAGCGATTTTATGGTGTTATTTCTACGGAAAATACACTCATAATAACGGACTTAGGTAAGCGTGAGTTAAGCTCCACGTAACGATTATCAGAGTCCAATACCGTGTTTAGTTTGGTCTCGAAAGTAAAACATGCAGTAGCCTTCGTTTTCTGCATGCACAAAATGAAGTCACCAGATACTTTTCTGATATGGTGATGGGTATAAACGTGAGACACAATGCAAGTAATGCACAACACTGCAGGACATAGGGGAGTTTGATTTGGGACACAGTTTTATAATATGACACAAAAATAGTCAACTATTGGGGACATCTATCTCTTGTCCCTGTCCCTCATGGGTCCCTTCATTATTCATGTCAATATTTCATATTGTTGATTAATGAAAATTTACCCTTGTTTAGAAATATTATTAATTAGCCATTCTGCAAGAGTGGTTAACTCTTTTAGTCAATAATTATTCAAACCACTCGGGTATGGAAGGACACAGGTGGAGCCTGCAGTCCATAAGGTTAGTTAAGTTTAACTGAATAGGTATCAGTCCAGCAAAGGGCACTGATGTCATAAGGCTATAGATAATATATAGATAGTACCATTTATGTTAACCTAAGGCTTTGACTATGAGAGGAACACATAAATGAAATGCATAAATTGAGGGGAGCTCAGTTTAATTACATCTTGGTGGTAGGAAAAACAACTAGAAAAGGGTAAATTGAGAACATTCAACCTCCTCGTATGCAAGAGATGATTAACTGCTGTCATTATTGTGTCTGTGCATACAGCTACAAAATGTAGTTTTACTTTTGAGATGTTTTGTAAAAGGAAGATAATTTCTTCAAAACATAAGTCAATGAGTGCAGAGAATGTTACATGCAAAACCACAAAGTGTAAGAGCTGAATATACTGGAATGGAACAGGTTTTTTTTTTTAATTGGCTGTTAATCTTTGACCACATTGACACTGATTAGTGTTATCTCCATAACTCAAGTCAGACTAGATTTTGATGCATGGTGGCAACCTTTTTATTTTAGCAAGAAGGCTTTTGTGTATTAAGACTGTTCAGGGATGTAAATGTCCCAAAATGAAAAAAGATGAAACCCACAAGGGTGCAGATTACTATATTACAGTACACATAAACACAGTTAGCAATAATAGTTGATAGTTAATAATACACATACCCATATTTACATCCAACACTGGACCAACTGTTTATTTGCAAGCTATCAATAAATCATACGCAAAAAAAAAAAAAATCAGGTCCATGAGCAATCAAGAGTGATTTACCACTATTATACAAGAGTGTGCATAATACCAGTAATTTTTACATGCAGTTAAACTAATGTAAAAATATGGCCATAATTGCAACTATGTAACAACTAGTGGTCACTAAAAAACTGATTATTATTATTAGAGTAGAATGAAAAGAGGCGTATTTCACAAAGGTTAAAAAATAATTTATAAATTATAAAATGAAGAAACAATGACTCATATGTAATATAATACAAGAATAAGAAGTAATTTCTGGTATAAAGTATAAAATGTTAAGTTAAATTCCTCTGAATGTGTATGCTTACATAAGCGACATAATATGTATATCTTTATTTTAAATGTCAAAGTAGGCGTTTGTCAGTTTCGCTGCATTTCTTTCTTGTGGCTTACAAACCTTTGTTTATATGTAGATATGGTTAACATATAACAAAATATATGGATATGTGCCAAAGTACATACAGTACATGCTTTAAAAAATGGTTTCTTCATAAATGCTTAATTTATTAAAACTGCTGGTATTAACATATTCAGTCAAGGAGAGGAACAAATTGAAGCAATAAATCTTAATTATGTACTACTGCTATTCTGTTTGAAATTATAACACACAAAGGGAGCAGGCATGTTTCAAACTGGGGTCATTGCTGCAGTGCACCAGACAGGAGCATTAGCCAACTGAGCCAATGTACTCCTAGTAGAACAACTAGTCATCTCAAACTTAGACATTCAGCTATACATTTATTGAAGCATGATTCGCTGATCACACTAGCCTAAACAATTTCTTGTGGTCTTATGCCCCTCCTCTATGTGGCTCCTGCTCGTCTGTTCAAAACAATGGGACTCTCCTTCTGACCCGCCTAGATAAGGAAGATCTGTCTATAGTGATTTAATAGCTGGAAAACCTAAACTCAGGAAAGCAGGCAAGATTAACCTTGGTATGTATTGAAAATCTATGGAAAGGTACATATACATATATGTACAAAATAAGGCCTAAATTGAAAATTACATGCTTAATTTTTTCCCCACAATGTCGACAAAATGAGCCAACCCACGGGTATTGATAAGCCTGAGTTACATTAATTAACATCACTACTGTTAATGTATTAAGCATCCTTGCATCAAGGTGTGTTATGCTGTGCTGTCTCCGGGTGACCATTAGTTGGATAAACAGTTTTGTAAATTATGGTATGTTGAAATAATCATATAGTTGATCTACATTCTCAATGAATCCTAACTGCTAAATGCCCTGTTTTCATAGTCTCATCTGAAAAACAGGGAACTAACGTCCACCACTCATTAGCTCTGCGGTGGGCCCATACTGAGGGTTGGTTACGAGTCGCTGACACGTTTATGAAATGTTGTAAGTCGTTTTGTATAAAAGCATCTGCTAAATGACTAATTATTATTATACAATACACCATTATTGTTACATTTCATTAAAAGTTGGTGAGATAATACTCCAGCTATAACTTTTATAACCTAAAGTTGCAGGTCGTCTCAATTTTTCCGTCCAAAAACAATTTCAACATTCTACTCTTTCTAATGGCATGACTTTATAGACGTTTGATTATTTGCTTTTTCAAAAGAATCAGCATCTTAGTAAGTCCCCTATATTATAGTACAATAGAAAAATACACCCAGCGCGTCGTATTGACGTCACTCAGGCGATCACAGATTACGCAATTTTTCCGCTGTACCGGAAATGGTATGGTGTACTGTAGAACCAGCCGTGGAAAGCGCCCTTAGTATTTTACGTCAAGTACATTTTCGTCTCTATGGATACACCAGCGACAAATGTATCTGACCAGCTATCTGAGTGAATACAGAAAGAATAAATCACGATAAACTTGATATTCCGCCTGAAATACACATTGTTGAAGGTGTTACATTTATTGGGTGTTACATTTATTGCAGTGTAGCTGTAGAAAACAACGTACCTCGCCATAAACAGTTGCGAATCTTGAAATTTAGACTTCCTTTCGGAGGTGTACGCATTACACAGCCATTGTAGTTTTCACAGTATAGTGTGAACGTAGATTAACCAAGTCTGCTCACTCTACGTTGTGCCATTGTGAAGTTGTTGGATTGAAATTTCTTCTCACCACAAATTTTAATGTCAATAAACTTCCATTCCCCTTATCAGCATTCCATAAACAAATTTTATTGTACTGGAAAATGTTATACCTTCACAATTTCTCACTCCAAACCTCTACACTCTGGAACAAAGAATTTATAATTCATCAAATACATACCTACATGCACATCTTTGTTTTATAAAGATTGGCACGAGTAGAATGTATGGTCTATAACTGAGTTATGGACCCCAACGGTAATTTATTAAATTACGAACAATTTTGTTACAAACATAACTTTAGCCCTTCAACATCTCATTTTACCAAATTACTCCAGGCACTCCCTCAATAAATTTGTGTTTCTAATCAAAAATACAATGGCACACCAAGTAATTGGACCTTGCTTAGCCCCACTCATAATACAAGGAGTACCAATTCAGAACTGTTTACTTAAACATTTATTTCCTGGAAGACAGAATAAAAACAATATACTACACAAATTCGATAAAACCCTCAACTAACAAGTTAAGAACTATGTACCTCAAATATCCTATACCCCCCAAAGCAAAAGAAACACATTTTAAAATTATGAACAACATTTATCCGTCTAAAAAATTGCTTAGATTGCGTTTTAATGACATACACAAATGGATGAGGAGACGATTCCAAACACTTCCAGCCTGTTTTTCTAGGCACGATGTAACATTTTGCGTGATCCTGAAAAACAAAAATGATGAATTATGTTGTAATGTAATTATGAGCCTAGCCAAATTTTTCACTCATAAAAACAGAATTCTAATAGTACTTCCAAAATTTATTGTTTTTTGACTGAATTTAGATTTTTTTTGAACTCCTTAAAACTAATGAAAGAAACCAAAGCTCACAAAATGTATGATATTTTGAAACATTTTCCCACCGAGTTGGATGATTAGGTTTTCATGTTGGATCTATTTCTCCCCTTGCATATATGTTGATTTGGTATTATTATTTTTATTATTAGTATTTAATATGGTACTTATCCTTTTCATATGGAACTGATTACGTTACGTGATGTTCATGTTCTATTGTTTTTTAATGTTTCCTCTGTATTCCAGCTAAAGTATTGGTAAACTGATGTATATTGCCTTGTTTGTTGTGTATATTTTCAATAAAGGTACCAAAAAAAAAAACCGTTACGCTATTGTGAGGTTAAAATGTTTTCAGCGATGTGCAGCAAAGAGTAATAAAATTATTTGCTGACAATATTTAATTCAAAAGTATCGAGAAAAGTGAATTTTGGCAAAAGTAAAAAACATATCCGTCGATTTACGTAGGCGTAAAAATAACTTGTGAAAACCTAGATCCTATACGATTGGTAATACATTGTATTGCCACTCACGTCTCAGCGGGACTAATCGTGATCCGGAAACAAATCATACCCATCCGGTGTAACATCGGCATTTAAGTAATATGAGTAATAAGGACTTCAGATCAAGTTTTGTTGAAACAATACAATACAATAGAATTCAGTGCTCTAGAATACAAAATGTCAACTTTATTACGTATTGATCTGAGAAATTAAACATGTTTAACATACTGTGGAATAATCCATCAGATTGAATTTTTACCCAAGTGCTTCTCCTGTGCAAATCGCGATTATGGTAAAATAAGAAACCAAAACTATTTCTGGTGACTTTTATGACAAATATGAATAAAATTTGTTTTATTGAACAAAATTTGAACATCATAATCTGTAAATAATGATTCGTACTGTCTCTACCAGCAATAATACAACTATTGAAATATTTGAACTTTCGTTATTTTTTTAGCTTTTTACAAAAAATAAATAATTTAAACAGCAGTAAGGGAAACTTTAACCTTAGGAGGTCCATTGACTTAGGAGGGTTAAGCACAGCTGAGCGGCGCGGGGGGGGGCATGACGTCACGCTGACGCAGAGGGCCTGACTGCGATTTAAACTCGAGCGGGAAATGCAGCTCTGATCCTTCATGATAAGTGGGTCTGAAAAGTGCTTGCATTTTACATAATTAGCAAACAGTACAGTAAAACAATGGTGAGGACAAAAGCAGATAATGTCCCAGCGTCTTACAGAAAAGGTACGTGTAATATGATGTTTTCATTGATAGTTTCGGAAATAATGTTTTTCCGCCAATAAAACTTATTTTCATTGCTTACAGCTTTTACTGTAGTGTATAGCTACGCGCCTTATTCATCTTTACGTTTGGTTAGATTTTAATATTTGTGGCGCTACGAATGGCTTTTGTGTCTTTGACAAAGAATTAGTCTTCTACAAATCACCGATTTAATGGCGATTTCATCATTTCGAGCCTTTTGGCGTTAAGTGTGCATCTAAGATTGCTTTAAATCATGCCATCAGTATGTATGGTTTATCAATAACCTGAGATGCAAGGGACTCCAACTCCCGCCAATTTAAAAACTGGTCTTTAGAAAATGTTGATCGAAACCCAATGCTTCATGTGTCTTGTGTCGGCGGCGCCTTTTATTCAACTTTATAACTTGAAATGTTGCCATTTGCTTGTTTACAACACTTGATTGCTCAGAACTGGCGCCTCTTTTGGTGATGCTTTCGGTATGGTCTCCACCAATTTGGCGCCAGCGTTAAATGGCAAGATGATCATAGACTACAAAGTGTTTAAAATGCAATTAAAACCTTGGACTATATTTAGTCTTTTGCTTTTAATTTGAGGGGAAAAAACGTATTGCCATGGTTTATTGCTGCTTACGGCGTGGTTTATTTTCTATGAACATCATTCTGCTGCAATCTCCTGGAGACTTCTGTTGACCACATGTGAATGTATGCATGCATCCATAGCACCCAATAGTATTAAACGGTGGCGTACAACGTTACACAAGTTAAAGTTGTCCTCTTAATGTTTATTGACTGTTTCAGCCGTGGCTGCGTCAGCGCCCAGAAAGTCGCTGGGCGCATCCAGTTCTACCAATGCTGCGAGCAGTTCTCAGTCGGGAACACCGGGTGAGTATAATTTGTAACTACCTTTTTCATTCCAGCAGTTCAGAAACGGCAGCTGACTTGGGTACGAACTTGCATTGTTCGCGATAGTAGTGCGCAATCATCTTGTATTATTACATTTAGTTTTTTTTTTTTTTTTTTTTTTTTTTTTTTTTACCCAATTGGTAGTTAACAAATTTGTTTTCCAAATACGTAAATTTTAAAATCAATTACTTTTACATGCAAAATTTCTGCTGAGGCCCGACG
>JABJVR010000016.1:8610984-8678358 GCA_025773905.1 Chitala chitala | reverse complement strand
CACCCTTCTTGGGTAACAACTTTCATTTTTCCCGTTTTTCGGTCCCAAAAAATTTTTTTTATTAAATTTTTTTTTTTTTTTTTTTTTTTTTTTTTTTTTTTTTCCCCATTTGGTAGTTAACTCATTTCTTTTCCATATACGTAAATGTTAAAAGCAATGACTTTTCCATGCAAAATTGCTGCTGAGGCACGACGCTCATTGTTTCAGCGAAGAACAAGTATGCTGGGGGGAACCCTGTCTGCCCTCGTCCTACCCCCTCCTGGCAGAAGGGCATTGGGGACTTCTTTGGTGGGCCGAGCAGGAAGCCAGAGAAGGAGAATCAGCTTCCGCAGTCAGATGATGAAGAGGCTGGAGGTAGTGGCATGTCCAAGGCACCAAGAAGGTATGGGTGTGTTTGTATCAGATGAAACTTCCAAAAGTACTTTGTATAATGGCTAAATGGCTTTTCACTGGGGTTCCGCCCTGTGCAGTATGTAGAGTGTGGGGTTAATTGGTGACAGACCGGGTGGGTTGTAGCAGGTTAAGCTGGAGTTGGCTTGTATTATTGGATGTTATGAACACACTGAACTCAAGTGGATGTTTTCCATGCCTTTCTTTACATGAGTGTGGCTTTGAGCTTTATTGGCTGATGCATGAATATTGCCGCTAGGTTGTATAGAAGATGTGAACTCTTGTATGTACGTAGAGTTCTTCTATAACCGCTTTCGCCTTTCAGATCTCGACCCTTGCCTGATGAAGATGATGATGAATAATGCTTGCTGTTTTCATGTTTTATAAAGCCATGTTGAAATTTACTTGAAAGGCGTAGTTTTGTGTACATCTTTGTATATAATTGTTGTACAGAAGTTTTAATAAAGTGTTAGAAACTTGTCACTTGTTCATTATTTAAATTAGCTGTTGTAACTAAGACTGATCCTACCTAAGCTGTCAACATTCTGTAAATTACCTGAAAAGACCATATGGCTAACATGGTATTTTACAATGGCCTGCAAAATTGTGCTAAACATGTAATTGCTTGCAGTACACTACTGACCTGACCAGGATCTTAACCCTGCTCTGGTACCCAGGATTTTTCTGACTCCACTCCTCTTTTGATCAGTTAAAAAAAAAAAAAAAAACCATCCTGATTAGAGACTTCTCCTTTCATGTATTTTCCTGTGAGGCTATCCTAATAATGTTATAC
The DNA here is from genome assembly GCA_025773905.1 of Chitala chitala. Lineage (NCBI taxonomy): Eukaryota > Metazoa > Chordata > Actinopteri > Osteoglossiformes > Notopteridae > Chitala > Chitala chitala. Next base: position 8,677,175 of record JABJVR010000016.1, on the reverse strand, counting down.
ACTTTTGGTAGTTTTCATGGTGGGGTTTTTTTTTTTTTTTTTTTTTTTCCCCCCCTCTTGTTTGGTGTCAAATGGACTGCATAGCATCTTGCAAGTAACGTGTATGTTTCTCTTTGAGGTTCTGTTCAGAATAAAATGGCAAAAAGATGGCGTGCTGTGCAAAGACGTTCTGGCGTCTTTAGCTAATCTTAGGGACAGCGAACACGAGGATGCTATACAAGATGGTTTGAGCTGGGATGAAAGTAACCCTGAACTCAGTGCAGAGTCAGACTCGCACAGTGAGCTAAGTGCAAATGAACCAGACTCGGAGTAGCAGCAAGATCGTGACAGTCAGTTCTATTTTTGAAAGTTCCTAAGACAAATACACCTCTGATAATTCGAGTACAAACGTTTGTTGTACACTATTATTTGGAGAAAAACACAATATTGCAATAAACTGGTTATTCTGGTCAAACTGACCCCATGGTACTTTCAATGTAACTTTTTTTCATGGTACCAGAGCAGGGTTAACTTTTAGGTGTAAGGCTGATGGGCAAAGTTGCCTTTAGGGGGCACTGCCCCGACATATTTGGCACATAAATTAGTTGGGCGATTTTGATGCAGACCTGTAGTTTTTGGGCTTGCACGGAACATGCCTGGGAAACGCTAATCGCACAATATAAGTATCCTTTATCAAAACGGATGTAAAAGGAAAACACCTACAAAGCCCTCATTGCATCTTTGAAGAAAGTGGTTAACAGGGATGCTATTAATGTAAACTTTACAACAGTAGTGGACGTGGCACATGGACGATACTGCGTGGTATGACGAGGTGGCTGGCCGACTCGGCTCGCTTGTGCAGCTATATAACAGCTGAAAGTGCCCAATTCATTGTCTAAAGCGTCGATGACAATATCAGTACTTAGAATTCTGTATTAATAATTGATGCGTGTAATGTGACAAAAGTTTTTTTAACAGTTGCATGTGAACAAACTAAATGTAACTGCCAACATTAAATGATTGATATCGTTTAATCGCTATTCCCCAATACACTAATTCAGAACAGAACCAATGCGAAGGTTTATAACTGGTATAACGAACAATTGCTATTTCAATTTTAAATGCATTTTTATCGCTAGAAGTCATAAACGTTAGCAGATCGTTTTAAGCGTTTAGTTGTTCAAAGCTCGGTTGTATTTGAGACGCGTTGTGTTATTTCAGTAACGGATCCTCGGGGGCGTTCAGGGGGGCGCGTGTCACCCGGAAGCGGTTCGCACGTGGAGCGGGCGGTGCGCGATCAGCACTTCCGGGAATGTAGGAACCTCTCAGATCTCGCATCGGAGACGGCGAGGAAAAAGGCAGGGAGTTCTCCAGCAAAATTCAAACGCGTTCCTCCTTGAGCTTTTTAAATCGTCGGTGCGTAAGTGGGGTCAGAATCATACAGGCCGGAATTTACGGGATCGGTTGCCTGTATCGTCACAGTGAAAGTGAGTAAGATTTATTTATTATTTTTTTTTTTTCTCGCTTCCTTCTCGCGCACGAACGTTGACTCTTAGCTGACTAGCCGCTGTTCTTGGCCACAGCGCCTAATATACCAGGAAATTTAGCCATGTATATAATAGCGTTTATGCCACCGAAGGGTTCCTGTTGTTCTCACCTTTAAACGTAAAATGGGATTTGTAATGTCATCTCCCCATTATATTCAGCAAAACGTTAATTTGTAGTTAAGTTATTATTACACAAAGGAAATATTACTGATGTATACGGAGCATCGCACATCCCTCTTTGCATAAACATGTGGCGCTTTTATGTCATCGGGGGGCACACTGGGGTACCCCGAAATAAGGGAGGGGGTTTGTGCTTCTTATTTGTTATCGGCCTTGTTAATCAGATGGCTGTTCCATACATGTGAATTTGTAACTGGAAAGAGCATTGGGACCTATAGTCAACGTAGTCTGTAGTACAGGCGTTTTGAACTTTCTGTTTTGAGCGATTATCTCTGAACAGGTGAGCAAACGGAATTCCCATCGGCTGCTCAGTGGTTTCCGAATTATTATGGGTAACCTCTGGTAGGTGATGGGATACCTGTTTAGTTCTACCTGCTGTGAAGCGATATTCAATGCACAGCCTGCTGTTCACTTCATTACCGGGCTGTATTTCTGTACTTGATGGTGTAGGTCTGAGGGTTTGTCTTTTTTTGTTGTTTTGACGTTTGTAATTGCGTTTTGACTTTTTACCTTTTTTGTTTTGTCTAAAATTTGAGATAATCAGTTTTTGCTTAAACTGTTTAAATGGTAATCCTGTCTAGAAATATGAACAGTGAGTTTCAGGGAGAAGTTTCTCTTCTGGCCAAGGTGGTGTGTGTGTTTGTATACATTCACGTGTGTTTTTGTCTAATTTCATAACCTAGTGGTGTCAATGGGAGGTTTTAATTTATTTTATTTTATTTACATACCTCGATGTTGTACTATTTGTGATTTCACAGTATAACATATAAACAATAACCTCAGCACAGTAGACCAACATCCATTATACAGTATGTTATGACATAACGCTTTTATGTTTTGTAGTACCAGATTTATTAATGACAATCCATTTGAAAGCAGGTTTTAGAAAGATTTCCCCACTTCCACTGGGAGAAGTGACTCTAAATGCAACTATCATGTACTGTAGTGCACTGACACTTGTAGACAGTGCTAGGTTTTAGAAAGGAAAATATCAAAAGTTAGGTGTGTTTAGTGATTGTCACTCTGAATATTGTTGTAGAACAATTTACATGCACTTGAAGTGTTATACATTTCCTGTTCAACGCCTGAAGCATAAAGATGGCTAAGTGCCGATAACCAGAAGTCTTCCACACATCATTCCTACACTGCAAGGTACAGTTGTAACACTGCTGTATGTAGTTTATTTTAGAAAACCAAAATACTTTGAAAATGCTTTAAACACTAAGGTGTAATGGTTCAGTAAATCTTGGAAGTGATTTTTTTTTTCCCCCCAATTTTGACACCAGACCAGATCTCGAGAGTGTCTTCCAGCTCAGTGCTCATCAAAATGATGAATGCAGTTACTTTTGCTGATGTGGTGTCCGTCAGGATAAGTGGTGTTAATGATCTTGTCGTTTCAGTGTCATATTTCTCTATGCGAAGGTGCAGGCAAGTGGTTACGTTTGCTTAGTATGCTGGTATTATTTGAGATTTGTTTCTTTTAGGGTTTGTCTTTGCAACACATTTTAGGAATGAGTCAACCATCAGCCCTACATCTGTTCTTCTAATAAGTATTCAGTTTGTGTAATGTCAGGCAGCAGCAAGCATTTGTGATTTTTTTTTCTTCACTTTCCTTGTGATCATGGCCTTAATTAAAGTGCAGCCCTTGCTTGGCCAGAAATGACTAATGCTAGCTTTGACGTTTTGGTCGCTGTGTGATTTTCATCTGAACAGCCATTTTGGTGCACATTATCATAGTTTTGAGATGGAGGTTGCACTTCTTGAAGACCCAACAATTTGAATGAGTCCTCCTCTATTTGACTGACTTGCTTCAGCCTGAGAAGGGTGCATGAAAACCTTAATCTATGGGGGAACAAAGAGCAGAACGATGCCAGTTCTCTGTCAGGGATGAGGATGATCCCAGAGTCTTTTAATTCATTGTGAGCATTAGGAGTGGAAGCTTTGTTACTCAGCAAAATTCCCATGTTCACAGAGGCCCACTCCTCTCAGATATGTACTTTATGTGCTGCAAGGGCTCATGGGAGAAATTGTCCTGTAGCCATTGGTGTGCTATGTTTCTGTGGCACTTTTGAGTGGAGGATATTGATCTGAACCACTCCACTTAAAAACTGAACTAAGCTGCCCTATGCTTTATGTGGCCACAAGTCCCCTCTAAAAAATTGGATAAATGTGTATTTAAAAAATGTATGTACAGAAATGCAGTATGTAAATGGGTACCATTTTTAAATTAATGTGAGGGGAGGAAACGCTTTAAGTCAAATTGAACGTTTGTCCAGTTGTTTTTTTTTCCCCCTTTCAGAATGGAGGTTTTTTTTGAACTATTTGGGAGATTGATACAAGACCTGAGCCGCCCTCCTTTTGTTTTGAATCTGCAGTGATGTTTGTTTTTCCTTGAACTGGTTTGGAATGAGTTTGTGGCATTAGTGCTACTTCTGCTGTTTGTTTTGCTTTTGTTTCTCCGCTGTTAGACCCTGGAGACATGTGTGAAATTTTTTTAAATAGTACACTGTGTGGGAGGAGACGTTTCTGTCAGTTCTGTGTTTTGTAGTCAAATGTGTGCTGCTGCCTCATGAGGAGTGTCGGGTGTATGGATGAGTAGGGCAGAGGGCTGTGCCTTTGCGCTGCTATTCTTTTATAAATGAAGTGCTTCTAAAAATGACATCTACATCTCCTGCTACCTTAACGTGTTTGCTTTTTTAATATAGTATAAAAGGAACTTTGAAGGGCTCCACCCCTTAACCTGTATGAAAGAAAAACTCCATTCTAAGTTTTGCCCATAGCACCCAATACAACAAGGTGTGTGTGTGTGTGTGTGTGTGTGTGTGTGTGTGTTTCTGGGGTGTTTCTGATATGGGAATTTTAAAAGATAAAGATCAGGAGGGATGTTGAGGTGGGTTCAGATGAACAGCTGAACTCTCCCCCGTCATGGACTTTGGCAGTTCAGAAAGATGGCTGCAGCTCCTTCCTCTGTCTACCTGCATGGCCAGGTGCCTCTCTGGAACATGTGTGGGCCTTTCACGTGATGCCCGCCGTCTGTGTCATCCTCAGCCTGGCACATAATGCTTTGGCAAAACCAGTCTCCTGATGGCACTGCCCAGAAAAACAGGATGAAATGAATTTATTTATAATATTCCATAATCCATTTCACCTGTGGTCCTGTACAAGTTCCAGAACAATGGAGGCATTTGGTTAAAATCATTTTAAAATAAATTTCTTTATAAAATGATTAAAGCTTTATATAATTTTTCGACTGCTAATTGCAGAATGTTGTTGACCTACTATACTGAATGTTAATGCGGTATATAAAAAAAAAAATTTGTTTTCTGTGGAAGTTAAATATGAATGTATAATGCAGTGAAGATGTATAATGAGGTGAAGAATGTAGTGTGTACTTTACTTCAACACCCTCCATGGAAGTGCTTCGTAGAATTTGGCCTGCTGTAGTTGTGGGTGACAGCGTTGTGACGTTTTGCTTGTCCTCAACAGATAAACTTGTCAGAGCACTTCCTTTGGTAATGTCTTGCCATGTTACCATAGAAACCGTACCCACACCTTTTGTTCAAGTAAGGAAATCGCAGGACATGCACTTTGTGTTTTTCCTTCATACCCTTTTGCAAATGCAGGCAGTCTACACGTGCGGCGCACACAGCTTTCTGTGTCTGTTGCCTTAATTAACTGCCTACCCTCATGTGCCGTGGCTACTGACACCTCCCCCTGCTAGAGCCTCAGTTTCATGTTATAAATCCCCCGTGTCACATCACACGTTCTCTCTCTGTTGATTGGGCTGAGATGAGTTTTATATTTTTCAGTCTGCTTGTCTTCAAGGTACTCAGTGGTTTGTGCAAGTATTTATAGCCCTGCGTGGCAGCAGGAAACAAACCAACAGTAGGCCATGCATGGTTTAAGACTTGTCAAGATTGTTAGCAATCAGGTGTATGTGTGTGATGCTAAAAGAAAGATGGTCGGGCAGCAGGAATGTAATGAAGTGGGGCTGTAGTGAGGCTGTCTGCTGCTTTGCTAGTTTTGGTTGAGGACGCTTGGCAGACGTGCAAGGTGTTCCCACAGAGCAACAAAAACACTGCGCTGAGAGCAGCAGAGGAGTAGCACTGACTCTTGGTGCTTTCCCTTAGCTTGGCCAAACATCAGATCCCTCCTCCCAAACATTAAGTGGAGAGAGAAAGCAGTGTGTAGAGGAGACTCCATCTTCAAGAACCTCTGATGACAGCAAGTCCACTGTGGACTGAAGACCTTGTGCAATTTGTATGAAGGCCTTCAGTGTTTCTGAAGACTCACATTCAGGGTATAGAGAGGACGGGGTGGTGTGGGGGGGTGGTGTTGGACTTGTGCCGTGTGTAGGGCTGCGCGTGCCTGACGTGTCTTCGTGCCTGGGTGTGGGGAGTGTGGGAAGGCAGGGAATTTTTAGACATTGGCCAGCTTGATGCGAACGTGGAGAGCAACGTCTGCAGTGTTTGCAGGGGGAAATGTGGTAGTAAAGGAATGGAGTTAAGAACGGATTCTTCCATGGTTAGAAGGTCCAGGAAATCCTCATTGTCCCCTAATGTTGTTCATCTGGGCCAGGTGCCACACTGCTCTTTTTGTACTCATGGCCTGGCCTTTCCTCTTTGCCTCCTGTGGGCCAGTAGCTTTACAGATTCTGCTTGTCAGCTGATAAAAGCCTTGAAAGCCAGGAGTACCAGGAAGCGCCTCAAGACAACGCACCCTGTACTACGTCACTGTATTTGAAATAGTCTTTGAGTGTTATAGAATAATGGCACATTTAAAATCTTATGCTGTGAAGTTCATTTAGTTTGATGCCAAACCTTGCATTGTGTCATGTTTTGGAATCCTGATATCAGTATGGAATTATGGGCAAAAAGAAGACCGCAAGATTGTCATGTGAAGATGGGTGTAAAATCTGACCTCTTTCTGAGTAGAAGCAGCACGAAGGAGAGACTTCGCATGGTAGTGTGGTAGAGGTAGGTTCACGTGATGCCATTTCTCCTGGACGGCTGTGATGGAATACATCTTGCTGCCCGCCCCCACTGATTGTGCGCACGGCCTGAATTGGCTCTTTTAGCATTTCATTACTTGGCAGGAGTGTTTCTTTATCTATCTGTATCTTGGCTTCATTGAGCACTAGTATCCTTCACCTCCCTGCATTAAGAAGGTATCGGTGTAGACTTCATTCTTTTTTTACATCTTATTTCGTATCAGGTTTTTTGTAGTATTTTTATTTTTTCCAGCTATCCGTTGTTTTTCACAGGCCACTGTAATCATGGGCTATTCATCCTAGTTGAGTGCTGTATGTCATTTTCATTTTATTCAACACAATGGTTAAGGCTTTTTTCCCCCCTTAAATTGAAATGAATTCATGTTAAAGTGCGGACAGTAACCTTGGCAATGAGCAGCCTGTGGAGGAACAGCCAATCTCTGTGATTGACTCATTAACCGCCGACATGCTTGTGCTCTTCCGTTCTGCAACACAAGTAATGATCTGGCAGTGGCCTAACTGTATTGCTGTTAGACCTGATTTATTATGGATGATGCTTTTGTTCAAAGTAGTACAGTAGTTCTTACCATCTTACTCACCTGGATGGCTTCACTGCAGCAGTTTGGTACCTTACATAACCATACTGCACTGAATCATCCCCTGGGACTTGAACTGGCAACCACAAGGTTACAAGTCCTTAACTGGCAAGTTACCCATGTGAGCAGCCTGTGATATCAAACCCAGTGTCTGTTGTCTAAATGTACAAATTTATTTAACTGTCAGCTGCTGTTGGCAATTGTTTTGCCTTACCTGAGCAAGTCCCAGAGAAAGGTTTAGGTAGAGACAATACCTGTTTGGCAGCTACTGGGATCAGCTGTTCAATTAAGAAGTGAACGTGTGTGAAAATAGACCCCGCCTGACAGTCTGGCCACTCGGAAAGGCAATGTTTCACTCCATCTGGCTTTGTAGTGTCAGCATGTATTACAATGGCAATGTTTGCTGTACTACCAGTGATCATGTTTACAGGATCAAAAAATAAGCTTTTTTTAAAAATATTTTTAATTTTTTTGCATTTAGTAATTTCATGGAATTTGGTTCCAGTCAGAAGTTCTTGTTTGAAACAAAGTGGAATTTGGTTTGAAAGCCTTGCTGTAAAACATATCTTCAGGAATGTCTTGTGAGTGGCTGGCTACATTTTTTGCATGAAGATACTAAAGTGAGCACACCCTCTCCCAACACTAACTTCAAAAACATTTTGCTACTTTGAAAAATAATTCGGTCTGTCTTCGTTTTTTGATATGTAATCTACGTGAATGAGAATTTGTGCAGGTGTTGAGTCTTTGTTTCAAGTAGTCATTAGCATGTGAACACAACAAGGTGGTACCTTGGGAATGAGAGTCTGTGTTCCAGTAAGGCTGCTCAGCTGTGCTTCAGTGTCTCCAGTTGCAGACGTTAGCGTTGATGGAGGCGCCACGTTGATTCCAAGGTTTTCCGCTCAGAACCCTGGGGGCTTTCCCAGCAGGGCCGCACAGGGAGGTTACCACTTTGAGATGTATATAATTTATTTTTTCTTCCTGCAGAGCGCTCCAGGGCACCGGCAAGGTGGGAGACGAGAATGGCAGGTGGGATTGCAAGGTGAAGGTGGGCGTAGGCTGTGTTTCGTGGTCTCACAGGTGATACACACATAGGTGGCCTGACCAAGTACGTCAGTCCTGTGTGGGCACATGACCTCTCCTTAAGCCACACTGCCCCCATCCTTTAGGGTACTGATGGGTTTTTCATAGTGCTCCAGGACAGCCCAGGTCTTGCCCTTACAGAGCTCCCCCAGGGCTACATCAATCCCAGTTGAAGGGCTTTCAGAGTCCTTGTTTTATCCACAGGGACTTTGGTGAAGCTGTCCTGTGTCTGCTGTCTTCATTGCACGGTGTTGCCAAGCTGTACTACTTTAGATGTCAGTGTGTTGCAATGTATTCTCAGAACTGTACTGGTAACTGGTTCCCCATAACTGTATCTATATGTATTGCTTTGTAATGTACTTTCTGCCTTGCCTGCACCCTCTTTCCCACTCTTCTTCGGGAGAGGAAGCAGTCAGACATCTGGTGGTGTTCTCCTGGTCTTCAGCCCATGCTGAAGAGTTGGGAACACGTCTCACTACCCCCTCAGACACACACAAAGTGATGCTTCTCTGCTCCACTTTCAACACTTGAGTCATTACAGTGAGATTGGCATAAGGCAAAATGTTGCATGTTTTAGTATTATTATTTTTTTTATAGTACACCATCCAGGAAAATGGTTGTAGAGCAGCTTCTTGCCATCTTTATGATGCATTCAGTTTACCTGAAGGTGAATTGAGCTGTGTTGGTCTGGTTCCAGGTGAAATTGGTTAAGGAGTGTCTGCCCTTCCTGCTCAGACTGGCATGGTTGGCTGTGCTATTCAAACAGATCAAACACTTCTGGTTCACTGTTCCTTGTATAGAGGCATCATTAATAGTTGGTGCCAGTCATTTTACTGTACCCTCTGCATCCCCAGTCAAAGTATTGCAACAATGGTGATACGGTAAACATTGTAGTCAGTATCATCATGTTTGTTTCAGACCTGGTTAAGTACTCTCTGTTTGGGGGGAAAAAAAGGCGTCTGCTGCCTGTGAGGGTTTTGAAATTTGGTTACTGTCCAAGACTGCACATGTCACTCTCTTTGTTTTTGGTGATCTTCATGTTAAACATTTTATGTTTATGGAGCCGTTTTGTGCTTGGAATGTTTTTTTTTTTTTTTTTATATTGTGATATCAGTTTTTTGCGTTATCAGTTACAGACGCATTAACTAGTCTCATCCAGGTACGTTTACATTTAGGCGTACCTTTTCCGAGATCCTTTGTGGGATGTGGAGTGAAAAATTGAGAAATATAGGGGATAGTAACGTCTCAGTTCATATTTGTGGTAGTGTTAGACTTGATGGTATAAATCACCTAAATATTTATAAGATATGCATTTACATATAGCCAGATATCACATTTATTTGGAATGAAAGGCTGGTTTTTTTTTTTTTCCTCTTCTTTTCTGTTGAGTAGAGAGCACAAAATGTGAGCAGGCTTGTGAAATGTATTTAAAACGTATTTATTTTTCCCCTTCCCTTTTCTTGGTACTATCTAAGGTCCTTATCACCGCATCGTTAGACAAAGCACCATGCCACCATCACAAGGTCAGCGGTGGCTATATTTAGAGCTGAATTCATGGTTTGCAGTTGCAGCGTCTCACCGTGTCAGGAAGCTCAACCCCAGAAGGCCGAGCTGCATGCTGCCTTTTGTACCTCGGCATGAGTCTCTTACTCTTGGTTTCTTTCTTACAGGGTTTTGTTTTCTTTTTTTTATGTGTAACTGAAATTTTGACGTTTTGTTTTTGGGTCGCTGTCATTGTACAGAAAGGTTGTCGGTGGTGTTCAGTGTTGGTCTGACCTGTGAAGCAGAGTCGTCACTTTGTTTTCGCAATAAGATGAATATGCTTTAATGTTTGGGCTGTTTTCCCTAACAAATGGAGTGTTTAGCTTTATTTATTTTTTAAATCGCTTTCACTAGTCTGTTTTTTTTCCTCAGTTCTTTACCTCTTTGTTCATCCTGTACGTGATGTTTGCATTTCTGAATTCATTACTGTAATTAAGGTAATCATATGGTCACATATGTAAGATATCTGATTGCATTAGCGAGCTCTTCTGTTTGTCAGTTTACTGACAATAGTACCTTAATATCCGCTAAATGTAGAGCCGCTCGATACAGACACAAATACGTGGTCAGTCCCTAGGTGGGGGTTCAACCCCGGACAGCTCTACAGGAAGGAAGTGGAAGCCCTCTGTCATGATTTCTTGCCCTCCCTAACCTGGACAGGAAACCAGCTTATTTGTGGACAGGGAATCCGGTCTCATTTGCAGAGACCTCGCCTTTCACACGGTGGTCTCCGTGACGCGCTGTCAAATGGCTCCGCCTCTAACGTTTCCTCCACTGACTCCAGGTGGAGGAGGGAAGCGGCAGGTGGGAAAGGGCTGCCAGGAAAATGGGGAGGTGTGAAGTGCATGAGGAGGATGAGGTGGAGGAGGCGGACGATGAGGCAGCGTGAAACCTGTCTCAGAACAAGCCCCATCCAGCCCACTGAAGTGGGATGCAGTGAGGGGGTGAGGCAGTGCGTCTCTGCGGTACTCTGCCATGGCTGGCAGCCAGCGCTCTGCCTCAGAGTTGGGATTGCCCAGGGTGTGCCAGCCAGGGTTTATATCAGCATGGGGATGTCTCAGGAGGGTTTGGGGTCAGAGGTCATTTTGAGAGGCTTAGTAAGAGGCAGAAAAGGACCAGCCTTGGAGGAGAATTGTATTATGTAATGGGCTTTATATAACATTCTTCAGCCCACATGTTGAGAGTGGTGGGTGGTGTGATTTTCAGAATCTTTGATTTGATCTCTACAGCCTTGATCAGGAGATTTTTAATCCCACCCTTTCCTATTAGCCCATAGTCCTAAAACTTCATATTTTGTATGCTCGATACAGCAAACCCGCACAAAACAGCTCATGAATTTGCATGGGGTTTGAAGCCACAGTGGATGTGCCTTGTGTTTTCGAGCTGTGGTGGGCAAGCACAGATCCCACCTACCCACACCTTTCAGCCTGCTTTGCACAGGCTGCAGATGGGAGGGTTTTGCCCATACTTTCTAATCTACCTCACACCGGCCATGGATGGGAGTGCTGCGTGGAGACTGCAGCTCATAAGAAGGGAGGCAGCCCTCGTGTTCATGCTCTGCAGTAGAAGCATGCGATTCTGCTGCTGTGCCTGCCCCGTTCAGCCACTTTGTCTGTCTGCACTATGCTGTGCATGTCCGTGATGTGACACTTTCCCCTTCCTTTTATGATAGCTGTCTGGGCTACATTTTTCACAGGGGCCCATCTGTGCCCTCACTTTGTTGAGGTTGTGGGCTTGATTTCTGCTCCAGCTCAGTGCGCGGAGTCTGTAAGTTCCATGTCTCAATTTACCTTCTCGGTCCAAACACACATGGTGTCAGGTGAGCCGGAAACTCAGAGTTTCCCTTTGTGTTTCACTATGCTCTCATGAGAATACACGTGTACCCTGTGCCAGGGTGGCAACCTGTCCCACAGTGGTCCTAACATGAATCAGTAAACATGTTTGAATTTAACTGGAAATACATACACTATTCAAAAAATGTATTTATTAATAATAATAATTCAGGCTACAGGCCACCCATGATCTTGAACAGGATGAGTGGATAGATGGTAGATGGATGTAATAGTATTTAAAGATTTTTTTTGTTTTTGTTGTTTTTCATGTTTGCAGTTCAAGTTGGTTTCTTTCAAGGGTGTCCTAACAGTCTTGTGCCTTTGGCAGTCTGCCCATGTGTTTGTGTCATTACACTCCAGTCACGTCACTTCATTCTCCCTTCTCTCCTCCAGGCTTCCCAAGACTCTGCTCCCGCCCACCTCAATGTGGACGGTTACAGGGGCCAATCCCCCGGCGTGGTTGCATTGACGGGCGGTGGCCACGCCCGCCCTTGTTCCCTAGGTGTGGGGCCTGGCTGAACAGCTGCGGCACGCACTGTCCTGGTTCTTCCTTCTCCCCCGGCCTCCCCCCGGCCCTCACAGTGAGTCATGGAGCACCCCAGGGAGAAGGAGGCTGAGCGGGCGGGGCGAAGCAGTAAAGGGGCAGCGCAGAGTCGCAGCAGCCACTCCCGGCCCTCCGGTTCCTCGGGTTCCTCCGGAGTTCTCATGGTGGGTCCCAACTTCCGTGTGGGCAAGAAGATTGGCTGTGGAAACTTTGGGGAGCTGAAGCTGGGTAAGTAATGGATGACCTTTCAATGTGTTCTATACTGTAAGGTCACTTGAGTTTTGTGTTTTAAGGTGCTTTCACACCTGCCTTGCTTAATCTGGTTAAATCGAACTGTGGTTTGAATTTGCTGCTGGTGCAGTTCATTTGGGCAGGTCTGAACGCAGCAATCGCACTTGGGTGCGGACCAAAAGAACTCTGGAGCTGTTTGTGGTATGAATGTGGTCCAACCTTGATCAGGACCAACTACAGAGAAGAACCTGCAAATCTGAATTTAGTGGCTCCTTCAGCATGCACTTTATTTAGCATGTTGGGTTGCAGCAGAGCTAACGTATACAGCTGAAACATCTAGCACTAGCAGGACAATGAATCACGGTCTGACCTGGACTTGCAAAGAGGTGCATTGCCTTCTTGATATTTGGGAAGATGAGAACATCTGTCAGCTCGTACAAACAGCTCATAAAAACACTGTTCAAAATGTTTAGTAAGTGGCTTAAGGAGATGGGGGTTAGTACCAACTGCTGAAGAGTGCCATGTAAAAATAAAAAAGAAAACTAAGGAATAGCAGACATTTTCTTGTAACTGTAGTAATTGCTAATTGAGCTGTTTCTCCATGTTACAGAACAAATTTCTTTGACGGGACTATTCACCAGTACCGAACATGCTTCTCCTTTCTGTGTTCACACTCTTATTCCCGTTCCTGACACTTTTAACCAATGAGCAGAGAGAACAGTCTAATGTGATTGGTAGTGATGCATTTTGGTTCGCTTGGATCCTTCCCCTGTGTGAACAGAAACCCAATCAAAGCGAAAATGGACTGAATATGTGAATTAGTCTGCTGATTCAGATCAAACTACAGGTTTGAAAACACCCTTAAAAACTTATTTTATTAAGACAGCACTCCGCCCTCATTTCACTATGAAGTAAAACCAGGAATTCTTACTTTTAAGTGAGTGTAGACTGGTTGCTCATTTATTTAGTCGACAATTGCAGGGGAGACGTGGCGGGGTTTGCTCTACAGCTGAACCCCGATGTTCTTTCCAACATGCTCTCATGAATGACTCGTCTGCAGACCATGAACACAGTATGAAACGTGTTTTACTGTGACCTTGAGCAGGGAGATGGAGACGCTGCAAATCTGTTACATATAGGGACTAATGTTTTTCTGTTGGGGGGGGGGGGAACCCAAATACTGGCCACCGGCTGTTTAAGGCAAAATCGCTAAGAACCCTCTATTTGTTTATAGAACGGCTGCTGAAAATACACATCTTTGAGAAGCTCATACCCTATTCCACGTGATCCTTTTTGTCTTTCGTGACATTCCTTTAATCTCACTGTGACTTTGTAGTGCTTCTGTTCGAGGCGGCATACTGGGATTGTTGTGAGATGTAGCCTGCGCTTATAAGCCTTTGGAATGTGCGGAGCAGTTATAGTGTGTCGTGGAGAATTTGCTTGGTTTCAGAGTAGGTGGTTTTACACTTGCAGCCCACTGTCGCCCCTCGTAGTCGGAGCTGACGAGCAGTTGCTCAGCACTGTCACTGCCACCTCAGTCGCCCCTCGTAGTCGGAGCTGACAAGCAGTTGCTCAGCGCTGTCACTGCCACTTCAGTCGCCCCTCGTAGTCGGAGCTGACGAGCAGTTGCTCAGCGCTGTCACTGCCACCTCAGTCGCCCCTCGTAGTCGGAGCTGACGAGCAGTTGCTCAGCGCTGTCACTGCCACCTCAGTCGCAACTCGTAGTCGGAGCTGACGAGCAGTTGCTCAGCACTGTCACTGCCACCTCAGTCGCCCCTCGTAGTCGGTGCTGACGAGCAGTTGCTCAGCACTGTCACTGGCACCTCAATCAGTTGCTCAGCACTGCTAACGTTACAGTTGCAGACAGAGTGCATACAGAATTTTTTGTGTATGAGTGCATATAGAATTATGGGCGATAACTGTGATTACCTTAAATCTGCCCTTTGACCTCTTCTTGGAAATCCCCCCCCCCCCTTTATGTATCATGGACCTTGGCAAGCATGATTATCACGTGTGGGAGGGAGAAAAGGTCAGGTTTCTCATGCTGAGAGGCTGTTTGTCTGTAAACATGCTGCTGACCTTTACTTGCGGTGCAGCTGATGGCACTCCTGTCTTGGTGCCGTCGTACCAAGTGCTGCCGTCCTAGCTCTGTGGTCCCAAAGCGAAGCCATTCCCCTCTCGTGTCAACCCCTGACGAAGGCTTTGGCTCATTTTCACCTTGCTCTTACTGGTTCTTCCACTTTGTCTTTAGGGGATTTCTGCAATACTCTTTTGTCATTGCCCTTATTTTGATGCTGACACCCCCCCCTTCCCTCTGCGAGTTGTGTGCATGCGTGCTGCACACATTGAACAAACTGTGAGCAGAATTGGCCATTGGTAGGGGGAGAAAAGGGAGCTGCTACTGCTAACAACTGTTCACTATGTCGTGGGACCATGGAGAATAGTGGTGACCTGCAGTGTTAAAGCATCCACTTCTGTTCTGAATTGTTTTGTTTTGTTAGATTAATGGGTTACGGCTGCCAAGAGTTACTGTGGTGGAAATGGAAGTTCCCTCAGTAAAGCATTGCATTTCCTTAAATGGCTAAGCATGACAATGATTTCCCTAGGTCAGTCTCTCGCGTAAGACACCATAACAGCTGATGGGTCCTGTGCTGGAGAAGAGGCTCATGTGGTCGACCTGGTGTTTTCCTAGCGTCAGGCTTTAAGAGCTCATACTTAATCTCTGTGAAGGGCTGCACTGACTTGTGTGCAACTTGCATGTCCAAGCGTGTCTCGGTGTGACTATGATGTAGATCCTTGTTAATGTAAATGTGTTTGTTCGTTTTAGGGACATGTTTATTCTCCCTTATGTAAACCCCTTGTCCCATGCGAGAAGCAGAGGGACACAAGCACTTAACAGAGAGCTTCGAGGGATTTGTGTGTTTGTATAAACAGCAGCCATGTCTGTATCGTTCACTGAAAGGATGTCCCCCCCCCCATGAATTGCTTAATTTTTCTTTTACAGGTATGTGTCGTCTTTTGGATGTTGAAATGGTCTGATCGCTCGTGTGTAAGTGGTTGTTCCGAGCTGATTTGCTTTGACTTTTCAGTCAGTTTCTGCACTCTTCATGACTCTGACTCCCTTCCCCCCAACAATGTGTGGAGTTGAATTTATTTGTTTTGGCCTCTTATCCATAATACCTGTCAGTGGAATTCTTTAAGTCATCATGTTCTATTGTTAGACAACCTTGACATTTACCGTTAACCTCTTACTCTTTTATTCCAGGTAAAAACCTCTATACCAATGAGTATGTCGCTATCAAACTGGTAAGTTGTACACCTGTTCCGTGTATGTTTGAATGTTTCACAGGGCACATCATGAGTGTTTAACTGGATAACACTGGAGCAGTTCTGCATTGCTGCAGACCGAGTTGTTAAGGCTGATATTTACATTTTGCCGAGTCGAGTGAGGGTCAAGTTGGTCTCATCAGAACATTGTGATTTGAATTTAGTGTCCTTAGTACCGAGGTTTTACAAAAGCTGTCACAGGTTCACGTTTGCCTTTGTCCGTTCCTTGGATCTAAGAGTCACTGCTCTTTGAAAGAAAGGGCATGTGGCTTTGACTAGGTGTTCAGGTGCACCCTACAAGCAATGACTTGGCAAAACCGAGACTGTCATTTTGTGTGAAGAACTATATTCCTTTGTGTGAGGGGAAGGGCACAGGGCAGGGTTGAGAAGGTGCAGCAGTTGGTCAACAGTACTGCCGTTCACTGGTTATAACCCCCAACGGGAAATCAGGGCACATGTAACCACCAGCTCTATGGTGATGGTGTAGAGCCCTGTTTGTGTGTGCATACGTGCTGTTGGGTTAAAACAAAAATGGTATTTATGTACAGTGGGCTATATGAACTTGTGTGTCGTTCCTTGTTCACATGCAAGGATGGTTTAGGTGAGCATCGCTTTACAACTTTATTTTCTTAACGTATCTGGAGATGGTACAGGATGAGTCATGGTGTTACACTGTCACAAAATCTGCCTTTGGGCATTAATGATATTCTCAACTGGAATTTAATGTCCCCTGGTAATCCCTCTGTAACATTGTCTGTTAAAACAATAGATGAGGCAGTGTGTCGTGCCTTGCCTCTGTAGCCGTGGAATACCCCTGACCTAAAATGGTGCGGACAGACAGACGGCTCATTCCACCGTCTCAGTCGGCTGCTGTTTTCTGTATGCACCAACCACCAACATTTCAGTTTATGAAACTAAATACTTTTGCTGTTTTGCTGCTGCCCTCAACTGGATGAGCTGTTTAGAATATCGATGTGTGATATTACAGATGTACAATTGCTGTAAATGGTATGATTAATTTAATGTGTGAAATTTAACTCGTCACTCTTTTCTGATACCCAGGAACCAATAAAATCAAGGGCCCCACAGCTGCATTTGGAATATCGTTTCTACAAAACATTGGGGAGTGCAGGTAAATGCCTTTAATTTCTCCTTGCTCCGCCCGATCTTTTGCAGCTCAGGTAGATGGCCACACAGTCTTCTAAAGCTAATGCTGATGGCTCGGTCACTGATTGTTATGTAAGATTCTTGCTCAGCATAGTTGGAAGTTTGCTGAGCAAGTCAGTGCAGAAGTGGTCAGACTGAACAGCTCAAATACTTGGACTCATGGATTAGTTTGCACAGTAGTTTGCATAATGGAATGTTGGAATTTCCTTTGAAATTGCATACCTGATCAAAGTTCAAAATCAGAACAGTTTAATCACCTTTCCAGTACATTATGTAATGCTTCTGTGATGAGTAAAACACAGTTTAATTGGTTCTGTATCTCAGATGTCTACACTTGAGAAATTGTCATTTTGTCCTACTGTTTGAAGCTTAAAGTAAGATGAAACACAAGAGGTGTTGGAAAAGTTGGACCTGGACTGCTGGATGTAAACAAGCAGTCTTTGGTGGACTGTGGGGGGAGGGGAATGCATATCAGTTTCTGAGTCTGTGTGAAATGGGTCAACACCAAAAAGAATCAGACTGGTCCAAGGCCTGTGCTTCTCTGATCCTGGACATGCTGAAGATCAACAGTGAATGAATAATGCAGCTGAGGCCATGGGTTCCAGTGGTAGAAGCGGTGTTGTTAACCTTTATGGGTCTTTATTGGTGTGGGATTGGCTTAAATATGGGGCCTGCAGCCCCTTCCCCTCGCAGTTCCACAGGAGAGAATATTGTGGAAATGGTGAATTTTACTTGGTGATGTTTTACTGCTTCTCTCTGTGTGAACACTGCGTTCAGAGACCTGGCAGGCTGGGAGCAGGCTGACGCCTTACCCCCGAACAGCGGCCTGTTTAGTCCGTGTCCCTGCCAGCTTCACTCCTTAATGAGCCGAGTCTTCACGAGCAGAATATTTCTCGTAAAGTAAGAGTCCATAGTGATGTTTCTCGGACCTCGGCGAGAGGTTGGCTTCTGTTGTCGTGTACTCCGTGTCATCGGCTGCTGTGCTTCTGTAAGAGTCATTAGCTGAGCGGAGAGATTTGAATGGAACCTCCCTCTTATGTCGATAAATTTTGGACTCAATTACAGGTAAGAGCTTGCAGGCTCCATTTCAGCCCGCTCGTGGGGATTTGATTACAGTGCCAGCTTTTCTCGTGGTCTGAATATTGTGTTCTCTTGTTGAGTTATGTAGCTGAGCCATTTGTGGTTATGTATGTACAGAATATGTTGCTCAGACATTGTCAGTGCTGTGGTTTTCTGCAGCTGTGATATTTCTGTTGCTGTTGCTAAGTGTGGTGTTCAGAAAAAAATTTTTTCTGATGCATGGGGGGGAGGGGTTAGCCCTCCCCCCTCCCCAAATCAGTTGTCTCTTCTCACATCTTGTATGTGCTCTTCAGATCAAAGCACTTCCAGACAGGTGTGGTGACGTGTTTTCTTCCTGACCAATGGCCAGGGCTTGGATTGATCTCCCTCGAACGTGCAGACAGGCAGAGCTGTGACACTTTGCAGTGCCTCACACTTTGCCATCTAAAGCCTCTTGTCCCGCTGCCTTCTTGACTGCTTCTTACACACTGACCCAAATGTGCTCTATCCTGTTGTCCCAGCAGCTGCCAGTTGTTTGCTATGGTTGCAAAGCTTTGGTTTGGTAATTTCAAAACAATTTCTCCATTTTCTATTGGTTCTGTTGAAGTTCAGCTTTTCAGTTTCACAAGATCACTTTGACAAGGTTTTCCAGGGCAGGGCTTGTCCCAGCTTTTGTTGTAGTATCGTTCTGAATGTGGTGTGATGGGTTGTGCTCTTGGAAGAAATAAAGTCTGTAGTCATCAATGCATGAAATCTTGAGTGGTTAAACATGGCACAAACAGTCAAACATTTGGAGAAAAAAATATATATATGCAATTCAAAATTTCTGTGCGTTGGGCCCTCAGAGGTTTTTTTTCTCCACACGGTGGAGTTTTTGATTCCTCTCCTCTGCTGTTGTCTGGTTTCATTTGTATTTATTCCTACTGCTTATTCTTTAACATCTACAATTTCTTCTGTAAAGTGCTGTGAGGCACATTGTTGTAAAAGGTGCTATATAAAAATTGAATTGAATTGTAGCATTTGGGAAGATTCTAACATGGCTCAGAGTGGCTTTTGGAATTTTTTTTTTTTTTTTTTTTTTTTTTGTCTATGAATGTTTGACATTTTTAGGACTTACAGCATATTTAAATATATATATTTTTTTCTTTTTGCAAGTGTTATACTGTTATTAGGACTCAGTAAGCAGCTGTACAATTATATGCTATTTTAATTTTGCTGCGTTTGACATATTAACACTTTGGAAATATGGATGATGTTATTGCAGGTGTAACGTACACAAGTGTTTCTTTTAATGACTGTGAATGATAGGCATACATCTTCACAACCAAGCAAGGATACCTGTGCATAAGGGCTGAGTCCCTCGCTCAGAGGACTAATCCAACTCTTTCCCTCATAACCGGGTAACTTATTTTGCTACAATGCATGCTTACAGATATTGTAGTAGTGATGGAAGAATAACTCATTCATCCGAATGTATTCACAGTCACATTCGGAGTGTTCTTCCTGCGACATGAAGATTGGACCTGTAAAACACGATGGTGTGCATAAGAGGATATATTTAGTTCATTTACAAAATATCACAGAAAGTGAGTGCTGACTAGCCATGTATTTATGAACTTGCAGAAATAGAACTTTGCATCTCCACACCACCGCCCTTGCTGTTTACTATCATTTATTACAAGTTTTCTATGACTGCAAGTTCTCTCCAGTTAAAACATCCATATATGGATGTTTCAGGTAGAATTGCTCACCTCCTGCAGTGCTTTAGGTTTAACACCCATTTGGGTTTATAGGAAATCTCTCGTCTCTAAAGAGTAATGAAGATCATTGGAGAAGGGAACTGTGGCTTGCTCTGAACATATGCTAGCCCGCTCTCTCCTGCCGGTCCATCTGGGGTATGATTACTGTATTGCTTGATTGGTCACGGTCGATGGTGAGGGTGGGCCTGGAAACTGACAGCTCAATAAGAGATGGCAAGGCTGGGGCTGGGATGGGCTCACCTCAGAGGGCTGAAACGCATCAGCCCACAGCGCCTTTCCAGGCCGTCTCCCAGCTTTTTCGCACGGCAGGAGCTGTCAACCTGTCCAAGGTCAGCCCTGTGGCCTGGAGATCCACGTTGGTCTTATTGGCTCATAGAAATTCTGCACACGTAGCGTGTCTTAATATACCTCTAGATTTATGGTTTTTTGGAACCTGGGGAATATGAAGAAGGCTTGTAACAGAGCGAGGTGATACAGAGCTGGTCAAGGTGGTGATTATTGGGGTGTTATTTAAACACCTGTTTCAATAACACACCCCTTTTGCCTCTCTCCAAATGGTCTGTTTATCTAGCCATGGCTGTCTGTAATTTTGCCAGTGTTTCCATGTGTTTAAGCCAAATGACTAAATGCTGTAACCTTGGTTTGCTGCTGTCTAACCTGCCCTCAGTCCACTCTAGCCCGCCTCTTCCCATGTTGTAACCCTTCTCGGTCATGATCGCTCCAAGTTAGTTTGTTTTTTGTAATATTGTTTAATTAAAGTTGCTGCAGATTTTGTATTTTCCATGAATTGGCATAACTAGAAAGAAGCTATACTGTTGATTTAACAAACCTCCAGCATATTTGTTATTTCTATGAAGTCTCCTTTTATCTCTGTTAATGTTACAAATGAAAAGGGCTGGTCGGTAATTGCCCAATTTTCTGTTTTTAATGTTTTTGTTTATTTTTCGTCAACAGCTATGTTGAAATGTTTCGTCTTAGTTTTCGTCAGTAAACTTGCATTTTTATTTAGTTAACGTTTTTTGTCACAAAAATATGTTCAACCTATTTCAGTTTTGTTTTTTGTAAACGAAATTAACGCTGCTGTGAACAAAGTAATAGCTGGAGAGGTGCTAATGTTGGTGTTAAGTTAAAATGGGCATCTTTTTTTGCATGCATTGTGGTATGGGTGAAATACAGCCCTCCCTCCCCTACTGATGATTGCAAGGTGTGCCAGCTCTGTGCCAGTTCTGTGCCACTGCAAATTTAATAGTCTAAGCCATTGTCACTTAAATGTCACTAATTGCACTTCCTAATTATTTTTGGTTTTGGTGAAGTACTGTGCTTGCTTGCTCATTTGTAGTTTTCCATGTTTTTAATAAAGAAAATATCAATACTCTTGCTGAAAATCTCAGAGGGATAATTATAATTGGTTGGCAGATAATCTGTTAAGGATGGCATTTACAGCAGGATGCATGTTATTTATACAGACCACTCTTTGCAACAGCAAAAAAGGTTAAGAGCAAGACCTCGGTGTCAGTGTTCGTGTCCATGCCTCATGTTCACATTGCTTCTCAGGTTCTTTGAAGCACACACCTTTTAAATTTATGAGCTTTGCAATTAATGTTTATCACTGGCCAAGCACTATTTACTTGTTTCAGTCTTTGATCATTTGTTTTATAATGTAACGTGGATTCCCTGCTATCAGTTTGGAACCCACCTTTGAGCACAGTTGGGTATGGCTGGAAATGTCTTTCAGAGACAATGCACTATTGTCCTGCTTCCTATATATGTCTTTGCAAGCTGCAGTGTGTAAAGAAAGCAGTCGGCTCGGTAGACTCTATTCTTCAAGCCCCTCTTTGCTTTTACTGTTGCATACTATGTATCAGAGATTCAGAATCTGATCAAGAATGTAGCACGTTTCTTAAGTTGTGATTTATGCACCAATTTTCTCATGACCCCCATGCCTAATGAAAACATGCACTTCTGAATATATACACAATATATAGATGGTGTGTGTGTATGTGTGTGTTACTGTTACAGTTCAGTGCACCATTTAATACTGAACTTCTGTCCAAAAACAAATGTGAAAAGGATGTATTTGGTTGATTTTCTTGTTACACATTCTCAGTTTTTTGTTACCTTTTTTGTCTCCAGAAAATAAAAGTTCTGCTCACTAAAACTTAGTTATCATTGAGTGCTGTAACTGCTATAGAAAACTCCCTTGTTTAATGTAAATTGTACCATTTTACCAAGTTTATTGATTAAATGTTTGTCAGAGGGTATAAGGAAATTACAGAACCGTGCAGTTTGCAGTTTTATGCAGATTGCGTGGAAACGTACTCATTAGTGACTTTAATGTATAATAGATTTGTTTTTCAGTTGTTATTGTGCTATAGTCACGCTTTGATTGTTATACAGGTCACTTTAGAGGCCGTTAGTGATATTTGGCAAAAAAGGCAGCCTAGCATAAGCACCAGGTCTTTCACAGTCCTGCAAAGGACAAATGCTTTGTTAATGGATAGATGCATAATGATATTTGGGAGAATTGTTTTGTTTTTTAGATGAACTGAGGAGGATTTTTTTTTTTTTTTGTAATCCATTTAAGCTGTTATTATTTAAATATTTTTTTCCCTAGTTTACACTAGTTTTCAGGAACAAATAAATGCATTAAATTGCAGAATTGCTGTATTAAAATTATTTTCCTGTGCAAACTCATATGGATACCTATAGA
The DNA here is from genome assembly GCA_025773905.1 of Chitala chitala. Classification (NCBI taxonomy): domain Eukaryota; kingdom Metazoa; phylum Chordata; class Actinopteri; order Osteoglossiformes; family Notopteridae; genus Chitala; species Chitala chitala. The sequence goes on along the minus strand of JABJVR010000016.1, from coordinate 8,654,631 downwards.
TAAGAAGCTCAAAATTAATTTTTTTAAACTCTGCTAAAAAGCTTGTTTCAGTAAGAAAGTCTGCAGAATCCAGACTGCTAGAGATTCTGCTGTTAAGCAGTAGGAAGTTCCACAGTACTGTTAGTGTATAATACTAATTCCATTAGCACAGAGAGCTCTAAGAAATGTTCATACTTTTGGTGACTGTTACAAAACTAATCACACTTTTTTTTTTTTATCATATGTTATATCATGGTACAGACTTAAAACATCTACATAAATGCAGATTTTTATTCTTCCATTTTTAAAATTCAGAAATATGAGTAAAAGCCACTCAAGACAAGCCTTTTGTATTCCATCTGTTGATTAACTGGTAGCCAGTGGAGGTGAACCAACATTGTGATCAAACCTTGGTCATGTAGATCACTGGTGATCTTGCCATGTATTGGCTTTGATATGGGTGGGCACATTACATTGTCTAATTTTATAATTGTGTCTAAGGCAGTTGTAACTAGACAAAATGTATTCTTTTTTTAAATTTGTAAATTTTTTATTTTTAACATAAACAGATATAAAATTGCAAAATTGTATACACAATTTGCAGCCTCTCAAAAAAAAAAAAAAAGACGACAAAGTGCTCTCCCATGTGTAAAATGCACATTTCATGATTTCTAGTGTTTTTATAGTGTAGACATCTAAGCACCTGTAATTCACAAATTTACTTGTGGATTGGTACATGCAGAATTTTTCTCATTAGTGCAATAGCAAGTTTTTTTTATGTGTTAATTTAAGTAAACGTATTATCGCTGTGCTATACTTTTTTAAAAACTAAGTGTGAAAAGATATGTTCAGGGATTGAATACAGTCTCTTGCAAAGCCACAGTCTGAAAACAGATATAATCCTACATATATTGTACACCTAGACAAAAGTCTGGTTTAAACAGCAACTGATCGAGGTTTTATGGTCGTTCCTGAATTTTCACATGGTGTGTCAGATTTAGCTTTTAATTTGACACTCATTTGTGGCTAATTGGAGAAAGAGTGTCTCACACCTGGTGTGTGGGGTCAACACTGTGACTGTCAAGGTTGAGAGACCTTAATGGCAAAGCGTTGAGCTCAGGGTGTGGGAGAGGCAGGGTAGGCTGGTGGGAACGCTGCTTCATGTACTTAGCTGGTGTGTGCATCACCTCGTGTTTGAACAGCGTTCGCAGGTTGGTATGAATGAGTTAAATAAGTTGTTGGCGGGTGCTGTCGTGGGTCTTGGGATGCGTGTCCCAGTTCTTATGCACTGTGGTACCTGCTGATGATTCAGCAGTGACGTGTGGACGTCTCCATTAGCTTGTGACAGTTTTTTTTAAGAGCACTAACAAGTGCCTGTGATTACACTTTCTTTTGGTCTTTTTCTTAAACCAGCTAAAATGGTGCTCAACTGTCCTTGTACTGTTCAGTGATTTGATGTAGTTGTGGAGATGTGTAGCTGATTCCAGTGTGGTTCAGAGGCTTGGAATACTATACATAGTGGTACTTGGACATTTGAAAGGGGGTTTGCGGCTGACTTAACACACATGCTCTGTTTGCATCATGCTTTAAGTAGGCCTTGTTGACCACAGCACTGGCACACTTTGTTTTTGTATTCTGGTGTGGAGTGACACTCCACTGGGAATTATTACTGTAATTCCATTAGCACGGAGAGCTCTTCAGTCCAGCCAGTCAAAGGCCCAAGCTGCAACTCGCATGAAAATCCATTACTGTCCTGTGTGGGCGATGACCCTCCTGCCCCAAAACCGTTTTTTGTAGCTTCAGAAGGGGTAGGCTCGTGGGAGGTTTATGGCAGACCAACGGTAGTTTTTGTGCAAATATTCAGGAGATGCAATTTCCATACTAGCTCTCAAGCCTGAGACATGCTGGCCTTGCTTAAGGTGTTGAGCAGGAGTGGACAGGTTCTCTCACTGGAGTATGACCTTGGGTCATAGCGGCTATATGAACCTGTCTGGCTGTAGAGTCTGTTTGTATCTTCTTTCCTATCCATGGGATGGCTCACCAGTCCCAATCAGTAACCTACACAAGTAGACCACCAACAAAGGCCATTTAGAATCTGTTGTAGCACAGCCTAGCAGTTTATGCCTTTGGCTGCAATGATACTGCAGTCCTGATTATGTTTTTATGAAACTGCAGTCTGGACAGATTTATTGATTGGATCAGTTGATTGTGAGTGAGTAGGTTAAAAACCAGGATTGTTTGAGGATTAAAAGAAGTATTGGAATTTTGCAGTGTTTTCACTTTTTTAATAAAATTTCTTTTATTGTAAAATGTTTGAGCATTAGTTCTGTTGCAGTAATATTCTTAGCTTGTAGATGTTGAGGATTAGAACCTGCACGCGGTCTTTTCCACACTCACTGTTGAGCGCAGTCTTGAATGCACACGACCAGAGGCATGTGTAAACCTGAGCAACTGCTGAGCTCAGTGTGGAGGAAAGCTGATAGCTAATCCCTGAAGCCTGGACACCTTGGACGCTCTATCCATACCTTAATACTGTTAGCTTGTGAGCCAGACAGTTGCATGTCTGAAACCAAGGGAATTATAGTTCTGGCATTTTCAGTATTTTTTATTTGGATCAGCACATCATATTTCTGTTTAGTTTTTGTATATTTAAAAGAGTAATAACAGTTTAATTTTAAATTGTTAATTACATTTATTTAATCGTTACTTTTGGTTCAGTTTTCATTTAGTTTACTTTGTTCTGCTTTTGGGCTCCAGGCTTCCAGCGACCCTAATTGGATAAGTGGTATAGAGGATGGGTGGGTGGATGGATAGATGTTCTGCTTTTTTTTGTTTGCATGCTAAGAAACAACCCACTAGACTCTTGGTTTGCTACCAAGCTTTGCCATTCAGTAACCCCAGTATGAGGATTGAGGAGGGGAAAACTGAATGTTAGAACCCTTATTCACAATGCCGCCAATTTATTTACTTAGTTTTTGGGGCAAGTGGGGAAAAAATAACTTTATATATGTTACAATTTTATTTTGTAATTTTTGCAAGCCATTATATTTATTTTAGTTAAGCTTATGTTTTAATGTGTGCCTTGTGTTGTGACAGTTTTTGTATACAATAGTAACCCAGCTGAAACCTACACAGTCCAGGAGGCTGTCCCCATCTTTGGCTGTTCTCTTTGTTAAGATCATTTGGGGTTAGTGGGGTCAGTGGGGAGCGTGGCGGCATCAGCTAAGGCCAGAGCTAGTCAGGAGGGAGCATGGCTAAGGCAGGAGCTCGTTGGCAGGGAGCATGGCTAAGGCAGGAGCTCGTTGGCAGGGAGCATGGCTAAGGCAAGACCTCGTGGGCAGCGCAGCGGTGGCTAGGGCAGGAGCTCGTCGGGCGGGCAGAGCAACGGTGGCTAAGGCAGGAGCTCAACAGCTGAGCAGTGCCTGCACTTGAAGGGCCTTTTTTTTTTTTTTTTTGTAGCTGTTCTGAACACAAATTACCTAGTTTGACATCTGCTGCTTGGTAAATTTGTTTTATAATTGGTGTCATCTAAGCATTAAAATTGAACAAATATTTACGTATATCCTCCTTTTCATTTTTGTCGTTTAACAATGTGTCAGTCTGTATTTGTGCATTTGCATTCATGCTCGTGTGACTGCATGTCTGTATGCATGTGTACAGTACTGTATCCGAGTGGCTGCACCGCTGACATTTTGAGTATCTTCCGTTAAATGGGGAAGTTTGCTGTTCTCAGCCATGCCCTGTGTACACCAGCCTGTCTGAACACCATAGCAAGTTAACATTCTCTATTTTTCTCTTCCTCTTAAAGGCCTTTTCTTTTGCCATGGTAACTCCAACAACCTGTTCATACCGATACTCAGACACCCCCACCCCCATACTGGAAACAAACAAGTCTTTATTATGAGCACTGCCAGAGAGTAAATGATTTGCAGCCACCATATTTAATAGATGTTAAGGAATTCAAGCTAGATTTTATACTTTCACATTTGGTCTGAGCCTTTTGTGACGATGGTGGAGAATGCTACTTGTCACATACCAGTTCGTTGAGAAGTTGTCCACTCTGCGCAAAAGAAATGTGGATCAAAGTTGTGGCTCAGTCAATGTTGTATGTAAACTTTGCTACTGGACCTGTCTGTACTTTGAATTATTTGTATCCCACCTCACAAACCAGAGTTTGAATTGTGCAACAGAATAGTCATTCATGGGGGGTGAGTAAGAACATAATGGACAGGTTTGGGTCTACATCTAATGTGTGTAAACAGAGTTCACAGATGTAAGCCCCACAGAAATATTCCTGTTGTACCCCTTAGTGAGGTATTTGGCTGTACCTGCTTTGGTGCTATATGTCTTTAATAATATTGTGGCCCTGCCCTCCTGTCTCAGAGAGGCCAATCAGGTAAATCTTTAAGCAGCCTACTTCACCTCAGCTGACCCTGTGCAGTATCACCCATGTTATATTTACAGCTGACCTTTGCAGTGCCGATACCACACCCTGACCCGAGCTGTCCCACCCTCTGTTGTCAGATTTGAATCACACTTGTGTTTAAACAGCTGTTTTTCAAGCCCTCATGATAAAAACTGTAGATATTCTCACAGAACACCCTTTGGGCTGTAGGCAGGACCTTTGTAACCCTGGTCGATCTGGCCATCCCTGCGGAATTTGCCAGGCAGCAGATGGCGTTTTGTGGTCACGCGCAAGTTGCTGCGAGGCCTTGACAAATAAGCGCAGGTGGTTTGCCATCTGCAGCGACCTGTAAGGACACGAGGTTTAATTAGCGAGTGTGTCACTGCTTGTTGTTTGTGAGGGTTAGTTTTAATGCACCTCTGTGTAGTGCTGAGGACATGGTGGCACTGAAACGGCCATCGGTTGATGGGGATCGGTCAGCGAGGCAGTGAAGCTGATCGGTGCATGCTGTGATGGGGCAGAGCCATGATCCCCTGTGCTTTCTACTGCTCACCCTTTTTGCTGTAAACCACCAATCGCATGCCACCAGTGGGGGCCTGAATGTGATGTTTGGGTTAGGCTTGATGGGAGGTGGCAGTGCAGAGGATCATTGGGTTTTTTTATATATATGGCAATTTTGTTTGTTTTGTTAATCTAGAGTTATCAAATAAATCTAGAGTTATCAAATAAATAGATTAACCAAATTACAATTTGCTCCCTTAGTTTACAAAGTCAAAGGGTTACACATGCATCATAAAACCTATATGCATGTTATGCAGCTGGTAAGTTATAGTGTCCAGCATGGACTATTAATAATAAAATATTAATTATAATGTTGTAAGTACTGGCAATTAAGAGGTAGTTGGCATTTTCTACATTTATACATGGCCTGACACCTAATGGCAGAAAACAGTATTTACCGAGATTTTAAGGAAAACCTTAGGATTCATCATACTTCTGTTCCCCTCAGATCTTTACTGTAGGCTGGCTTGTGTGTGACTTGGTTTGACATTCTGATTGCTGGTCCTCACAGCTCTGAACCTCTATTCCCCCTTAAAGCAGAAGGCCTGCCCCAGGTGTACTACTTTGGCCCATGTGGGAAGTACAATGCTATGGTGCTGGAGCTCCTAGGACCCAGCCTGGAGGACCTTTTTGACCTGTGTGACCGCACGTTTTCCCTCAAGACCGTCCTCATGATTGCCATTCAGCTGGTGAGTGAAAGCCAGGGTGTGCCCAGAGGCCTGCTGGTTTTGACTGAGTGTTCACTAGACCCTTTTCTATGCAAGGATCTCTCCGTCTTGCCTGTATCTTTTGATGTTCTGCCAGTCTAACTAATTTCTGAGTATATGACATCATGATCATGTCATTGATCTTTTTCCCAGAATTGTTTTTGTATTTGTGTGTCTGCGCTTGTGTGCATATCTGTTTTCTGATGAGTATATACACACACACACACACACACACACACACACACACACATACACACCCTTGAGCGTACACGTTCCGTTCTCACACTTCCGTGTGCGGTCTCTGCCCAGATCTCCCGCATGGAGTACGTGCACTCCAAGAATCTCATCTACCGAGACGTGAAACCGGAGAACTTCCTCATTGGCCGCCAGGGCAACAAGAAGGAGCACGTCATCCACATCATTGACTTCGGCCTGGCCAAGGAGTACATCGACCCTGAGACCAAGAAACACATTCCCTACCGCGAGCACAAGAGTCTAACCGGGACAGCACGATACATGTCCATCAACACACACCTAGGGAAAGGTGCACTCTCTCTTATCTTTTCTCCCAGTGCTGCCTCATTTCTGGCTGTGAACCTTTTAAAGTACTTTGACTCAAACTGTTATGACATTCCACATGTGTTAAGACTGTTTTGGGTTGGCTTTTTTGTATTATTATTATTATTATTATTATTATTATTTTTATTTATTTATTTTTTTTTAATTATTATTATTATTAATAAAATATACCAGGTTGCCTAGTTGGCTTAACTGAGATATAATTCAAATGTGAACTTTAGATTTTTCTCTCTGAATGCCAGAATGACTGTAGAACAGGGACTGGTCAAAGCTGAGTTTCTTTCACATGGAAATTATTGCACAGATTATTAAACTCTCTTTCAGAGCAAAGTCGGCGAGATGACCTGGAAGCATTAGGTCACATGTTTATGTACTTCCTGCGAGGGAGCCTCCCCTGGCAAGGCCTCAAGGTATATCGAGAATGAGTGGGATGTCTAACACGGAACTGCTTGGTGTCATTTGTACGGTGGCAGTCAGTTTGTTCCCTTGGAGGTCTTAGTTATTGCTCAGATCTTTAAATTCAGTTTTTAAAAATGAGAGAATTCTCCTCTTATCCGCCTGCATTGGGGGACGGATTTATACATAGTTTATATAGGCTATGTATTATTTAGCGTTTGGAATTTTTTATTAAAACCCTCAGTTAAACTTTTATAATAATTTTATGTTATATATATTATAATGTACTAATTTTATTATTTTTTGTATTGAATGATTTAGTTAACTCCCCGATATAAAGGATTAGTCACCCTGTCACTGTATGTTTCAGACACCAATAAACCTTTTCAGCATTTCACTGTTACAAAAAAAAGTTAATTTAACTCATATAAAAATTAAAAACCTTACCAATAATAATTTCATCTGTCAGTCCATTGCTTGAATAACAAATGGTTCAAAGTAAGATTTTTGTGAAATGAACTTAATGCAACATCACTTTGAACTAACACATTAAGTTGTTCTCGCATACAGTAATGAGGTTTCATGAGAAAAAGCTTAATGTGTAAATGCTTGCCCTGAATTTTAGGTCTGTCACCATTCTGTGTATATTAAATGTTTTTTCGATCAATAAACTTTTGGGATTAATGGGGTTCCCCTAGATGTCTCTCTTCGTATCTGCTAAAGTAATATTAATTTGGTGTATTTTTTTTTCTTTCTCTCATTTAAATGAAAAAAGATCTCTACATTTGTAAGAAAGCCTTTATGGATCTTCCTGTACATTCGTACACCTACTATATAGCTGTATGTATCACTACATATACAGTATGTGATCAATGTCCCCAAACCTTTTTTGTGATCAATGCCATCCAGGGGAGTTTCTAGCTATTGAAAAGATCAGCGGTTAAGTCAAGTTTGCCTGGGGCTTATCTGTTGCGTTGCTGTAAAATCCCTCCTTTTTCAATGTGAAAATATGTGGGGCTACGCTTAAAATATTTGATGCTAAAGCCCCAAGTGACTGGACATAACGATGGCACTGGTGGCATTGCTAAAAGAAATCCGAAAGCAAATTTATGCTTAAGTAGGTTTCTATGGAGACGAAACTAGCAGTTTAACATTAGTTTATGGTTTTGACTCTGTCAGTAGCTAGTAGTCATGACACATTTTGTGTAAGCAGTGTGCAGTCTGTGGTTTGTAATTTATAGTATCATTTACAATTGTGGTGTAGCCATGTTAACTTTTTAGAAATCCCAAATGTAAACTTTATTACAAATGAGCTAATGTGAATGTAACGTCATGTCTCGTTGAATAATAGGGAGATTCTTTAGTCACTACGGACTCCTTTTGTTTTTAATTTGCAAACTAAAATAGCGATTACAATATTACTAATCTGCTAGATTAAGTGCGGCAATTTCCCGTGTTATGTACTCTGGAGATATATGCACATTTTTAACAATTTGTGTAAATTCAAAGTCCACGCTGAAGTCCAACCCCCGAAATGTTTTTGCTAGTGATTTTAAATGTGCAGGTACAGTCTTAAGGCAGAACGTGTATAACATGTTTGCTTCTGTATGCGTCTCTCTGTATCATTGGTAGTGGTTAGTGTCTGAGTTGTCCGCACACTTAGGTACAGGCTTTAAGTAAAGGTCATGACTCCAGCCTTGGTCCTCTTGCAGGCAGATACTCTGAAGGAGCGTTACCAGAAGATTGGAGACACAAAACGAAACACTCCCATTGAGGTTCTGTGTGAGAGTTTTCCAGGTAATGTTCCTGGTGACCTCTGACCTTTATTACATCATCCATTTGAATGTTTGACCCTTACTTTTTCACCACTTACACACTACTCGCATACTTTGCTGATTTCACCATGAAATGGTTGGTGTATTTTGGACCGGTCACTAGATATTGGAGCACACTCACTGCAGCTAAAACAGACACGTTTGCACTGCACATGACAGGAAGGGTCTTGTCTGTGAGCCTGAATTAGCACCATCATATGACAGCAAAAAGAATGTTCCTCCCCTCTTTATATACGCTGTTTGTCACAGAGGAAATGGCCACCTACCTGCGCTATGTGAGGAGGCTCGACTTCTTTGAGAAGCCGGACTACGAATACCTGAGGACCTTGTTCATGGAACTGTTTGAACGGAAGGGATACACCTTTGACTACACCTACGACTGGGTTGGCAGGCAGATTGTGAGTTAGCGACCGGCGGTGCTCTACCTGATGACTCCTCTTTATTACCAGACTTGACGGCAGTCAGTGTTGTTAGCTGAGCATTCCTCTGGTTAGATTGGAAACAATGTGGTAGTACTAGACATGGTGTGCACCATTATCTAAATGGTGACCATCCTAAAAGGGGCTTTTTTTAACAGGTGCACTACTGTGTCGTGTTTTTGACTTTGCCCATCCTTCACTTTCACTTGCTGTCCCACTAGCCCACACCGGTGGGGTCTTCCCACGTGGACTCGGGGGTGTCGGCTATTACAAGGGACAGCCACGCCCACAGGGAGCGGCCATCCCAACACCAGCCCCAACGGCATCAGGTAGGTGGGATTTTGGGTTTAGCCAGAGAAACATGTAGCACAGTGATGATGAAATGGCACTTTGGTCAATATTATGACCTCCAGTTCAGAGGTCTGAACCCTGTTTAACCTAAGGAATTCTTCCAGGTTGTGCGCAGTGTTTGTAGAATTCTGGTAGCAATCAGAATAATAGCTGTAATATTATTACCTGTATTGCTTATAATAAATAATTTGTAGTAACTGAATTAATACTGGTAAAAATAATCATTCACATAAAAAGAATATTTTGAAATTGATAAATTAACTTGGTGTGAAATATATACCAGCCCACACACCTAGACTTGCCACAAAAAAGGTGGGCATATGTAGTTATATTTGGGAAAACCCAGTACTGTCACTACTGAAAAAAACCTGTACTGCCATGGTCTGAAGGCAGTAGTGCTTTACTTTGCCTCAGCACCGTGACACATTGCTGTTTGTGCCTGGGGTGGGAAAATGGGGATCTGCTGCACTAGGCTGGGTGTCACAACACAGGGCTGCTGGCTTGAGAGAGAAATGGCAGTTATTGGGGTGAAGGACAGTCAAGTTAGGTGCACGCAGTCACCAAGACTAGTCTGCTTTCTCCTGCATGGCTACCAAGTTTACCCCTAAGGAAAGCATGCAAGAGGCAACCCAAAGAGCGGAATCCAGAGCTACATGCTGGCCCAGCAGAAGCAATCTAAAAGGACACCACTTTGGAATTTATTTCCATAGTGGTCATACTACCGCAGGGTTGTGTTAGTAAAACCATATGCGGTCCTTTATCTTCTCTTTGGCAATGAATACAGCTTTGGGCTGAAGTGGACAGTAGGAAATGTAGCCCTTTGGGGACCCATTTGAAGAGCTGCACACACAGCGTTGTGAAAGTACCTTTTGTGTTTGGGAGTAGAATTATCAGCCAGCCAAGTTACCTTTTAAAGGTGGAAGTTCTGCACAAGTTAAAAGCTTCTTGGACAGCAATTAAGTGTCTTAAGTTTAAAAAAAAAAAAAAAAGTTTTTTTTTTTTTTTTTTTAAATAAAGATGTTTTGCTACTGTTTAGCAGAGCCACTTCAGATAAAGAGTGAAACATGCCGTGTTCTTGAACTGATGTACATACTTTTCCTGTTGGTTTTCTGTGATGCAGGTTAGGGTAAGTTGGATTAGTTGGTATTTGGTGTCTACTCACATAACTGTGTGGCTGTCAGCTAGGGAGTGATTACATTAAACTCAATTTTCACATGTAGCTATTAGTACCTTTTGTCTTTTAATAAGTACACAGATCAGCCATAACATTATGACCTAACATTGAGTAGCTCCCCATTTCTCCACAAAAACAGCCTTGACCCACCAAGGCATGAATTCCAATAGACCTCTGAAGGTATGCTATGGTATCTGATACCAAGCCGTCACTAGCAGATCCTGTAAGTCCTGTAAATTGAGAGGTGGGGCCTCCATGGATCGGACTTGTTTTTTCAGCACATCCCACACATGCTTATTTGGATTGATATCTGGAGAATTTGGAGGCCAAATCAACACCTCAATCTCGTTGTTGTGTTCCTCAAACCATTCGTAAACCATTTTTGCAGTGTGGCAGGGCACATTATTCTGCTGAAAGAGGCGACTACCATCAGGGAATGCCGTTCCCATGAAGGGGTGCACTTGGTCAGCAGTGTTGAGATTGAGGTGGTACATGTCAAAGTAGCATCCATGCGAATGGCAGGACCCGAGGTTTCCCAGCAGAACATGGCCCAAAGCATCACGCTGCCCCTGCCGCCTTGCCTTATTCCCATACTGCATCCTGGTGCCATCTCTTCACACACACGCACCCAGCCATCCACATGATGTAAAAGAGAACGTGATTCATCAGACCAGGCCACCTTCTATTGCTCCTTGGTTCCAATTCTGATGCTCACATGGCCATTTTAGGCTCTTTTGGTGGTGGGTACAGGTCAGCATGGACCCCCTGACTGGTCTGCAGCTACGCAGCCCTATATGCAACAAACTACGATGCAGTGTGTGTTGTGACACCTTTCTGTTGGAACCAGCATTAAATGTTGTCATTTTGAGCTACAGTAGCTCTTCCTTTGGATTGTATTACACAGGCCAGGCTTCGCTCCCCATGTGCATCAGTGAACATTGGCCACCCATGACCCTGTTGTCAAATTACCAGTTTTCCTTCCTTGGACCACTATTGGTAGGTCCTGACCACAAGAGCTGCAGTTTTGGAGTTGCTGTGACCCAGTCATCTAGCCATCACAGTTTGGTACTTGTCAAAGTCTCTCAAATCCTTACACCTGCCCATTTTTTTCTGCTTTCAACACATGAACTTTAGGGACAGAATGTTCACTTGCTGCCTAATATATCCCACCCACTTCCAGGTGCCATTGTAAGGAGATAACATCTTATTAGTTATATTCACTTCACCTGTCAGTGATAATTTTATGGCTGATCTGTGTATGTCTAAGCGGGTTGCTATGGGCAGCATGTTGGCTCGGGCCTGGCTTCTGGTAACTTCTTCAGCAGACCAGGCTAGTCCTGCCTGCACAGATTTGTAAACCAGGATGCGATCGTGTACTTTTGTGTTTGCTTATGTTTGGTGTCTGTGGGAGTTTGGCTTCATCAGAACCTGTTTTGATTTGACTGAACTTGTTGAGTTAAAACACTAATGTTCTTTCCTTGCGCTTCGCTCTGGCTCTTGTGTTTTCTGTATGTTCTTTGTCTGTGCTGCATGACCCTGGCTTTGCACCACTCCCCCCAACCCCATTCCCATGCTTGCTAACCAACCCCCACCTCCCCCACTGCGTCATCGTGCCCCTCCCGAGCAGACAGCCGCTTCCGACCGCAGAGGAGCATGGGAAGCGCAACCCAATCGCCAGACAAACTCATCCTACCTGAGCTCCCACCTGGCAGCGGACAGGCACGGGGGATCGGTGCAGGTACACAGTAGCCCCTCACGCTCCTGTCACCCCAGGGGCTGTTGGAGCTCTTACATAAGGCTCCGTGGAGTTTGTCTGCGGTGTAAAGATCTGTGCAGGCATTGTGGAAAGTAAGTTAATTTGTAGTAGTCAGGTAAGACAGGAGCATTGGGTAATTTTGGCACATTTGAAACTGTGCTGGTTTTTATTTATTTATTTACTTGAAATGGAAAGTAATATTGTTTTGCCACTAGCCTTGGTTAATTGCATTCCTGTGTGTAAACTGTCCCCGCCTCCTAGGTTGTCAGCTCGACCAATGGGGAGCTGAACGCAGACGATCCACTGGCAGCTCACTCCAATGCACCAATCACAGCGCAGGCTGAGGTGGAGGTGGTGGACGAGGCCAAGTATGTTTCAGTGAGCCCGTGTGCTGCAGACTGATGTGTCCCCGTTGTGCAGTGTTCTCTCCCTCCCTCCTTTCGCTCTTATCTCTCTGTGCCTCTGCCCCGACACTTCATGAATGTGCACTTTGTCCATGTGTGCCTTCCGTGCTGCCCCACCCAAATGGTCAGAAAGTGTGGTCTGGATAAAGTTTGGGTCCTCTAAGCAGTTGTCTTTCCATGAGGAACTGATATCCTCTGACACACACTGCATGAGTAGACATACTTCAAGCAGCATTTCTTTGTACAAGCCCTCCATGTAGCTTGTAGTTCAACCTCCTTTCTTTTTCAACACCCCCCCCATCTTGGCTTATCTGATGCTGGTATGGTTTCTCTTCAGATATTTAATTTCACATGTGGCTGTGCATTTCTTAATGGATAGGAAGTAATACCTTTCAGTCTGTAGCTTTTCCCTTTGTGAATTGTTGTGTTCAGTACATTTTCACTACCCCAAACGCCCAGCTGGTTTTCTGCTGGACTGTCCACATCTAATTACTCGCGATTATTGAGAATTAAATCCGACCGTTAGGTCAGACATTATTCCATTTACCTAAAGTGACCTGGACGAACTTGGGATTTGAACACTTGTGCTCAAACTGCTTGTGTTCCAGCAGTTTTATTTTCATAAAAGTATTTGTTGGTTTAAATTTGGAACAAACCAGTAATGTCCTGAAAAATAGATGTTAATCACCGTTAATCCTGCATCCTGTGGTATGCATGGAAGACTTACCTGGGCAGCCACAACACTGTCACTCAAACTGACATTGTTTTTTATCGTTTAGCATTTAGAAATTGAGCATTTCATGATTAGTGGGTCAGTTCTTCTAACATTGGAAAGAAAAGCTAAATATTTTATATGGTGATGTCTAGTTTGTAAAAGCATGTACAGTATATATAAAAAGAAATTAATATTACTGACATTGTTTTCTTTTTGTGGAGAAAAGAATGAGAACAGACTGGGCATAGCACCTTTGATCCTCAGTGAAGGATTGTTTTGCACTTCTGCTGCAATGTGATTGTTGCCGTGTCGATAAACTAGAGCAGAGACAGGAAGTTACTTTATTGTCTGTCTTCGTTTTTCTGTCAGCTGGATCTTTATTGGCCAGTAGACACATATGTGGATTTTCTCTTGGCTTTTTTTAAATAATTGAATTCATTTGTTTTGTCTGTCACTTTGCCTCTGAAAGCCACACGCATGTCTTGTGGCGTGATGGGGAAGTGGGCTGTAGGTTGAGTTCATGGCCAAGGAGGGGCACTTGGCCTGTTATATGACATGTGAATAATCCTTAAACGTTTATTGTTAGTGCTTTCAAGACATTTGCCGTAGTCCCAGGCAGGCATAATGTTATATTTCGACATTTTGTAATCAGATTTAAGGTGATGATAGTGAAAGTAGCTCTGTTACAGATTTTTTTTTTTTTCCTCCAGTGAAATTTTATTGATAAATGCAAATGAAGTTTGATCAAATCTGGAAAGATAAAATACATTTTACTAAGACAAATTTCCAGAGAATGGATAAGGACTTTTCTCTGTGAGCCAGACAATGTGTTTTTCCTTTATATGAGCAAGTGAATTACTGACGTGTTTTTGTTGAATAACTGTTAACGCCACCTGGTGGGGATTTGGGTAATGTGCACTGCATGTTTTCTGAATACAACTACTGTATTCCACACACTTAACAAGGAAACGTAGGAGGGCCAGACTGCATTTTGAACTTCAGTTTGTGTAGAATTTTGTGCATAATGAATATGCATATTTTAAAGTAAGGTTCTTTATATTCTATGACAATGTGTTGTGCATGTAGTCCATGTTCTTTTTTTTTAGATAATTATAATTAACTTAACATATCTACTTATGGTTGCAAAAATGGTCAGGTATTGATGTGACACTGGCACCAGTATGCAACGGTATACCTGACGTAGAGAATGCAATGTGTTCAACAGGCATGATGATGTAAAGTTTCTTACTTTTCCCTCTCTTTTGTGAGGTCTGAAAACTCCCCATATGAACACGCATACACATTTCCTCAGTGCATGCGTTCCTGGCATGAGGTCTTCTCTCCCCGCCCTCCACATCTCACCTCTGTGTATTAATCTCTGTCTTTTCTCTTTACACTTCTTGCTGTAGCTGCGTGAAAATACTCAACCTGTGGTGAGTGCCGCTCTTTCCAGTCCACATCGACCCATAGGGACGTGGACCAGACTAGACGCAGGCCAGCCCAGTAGGGGCCTGTTCTCCATGGTAGCAGGGTTTGGGGCGGTTAGGGGTGGGCAGGGACTGCTGGAGTTCTCCACCCCCTGCCACTGCAGCCCAGCCTTATTCTACCTGAGTGGCTCCTACCCCAACAGTTCTGGGATTCCAGACCGTGGCATCTTCAGGAAGCAACATCTCGGCTTTCTTGCTCCTCATCGCTGCAGAGGTGTCAGACGTCCAGATTCCTGAAGCTAAGAGCATAATATAATACAATAGAAAGAAAATGTAGTTTAAAGAAGGTGCTTTATAAAAGCTTAACAAAATTGTAGTGATATGTTGCTAGGTCAAAATCCATGGTGTTATATTGATGGGTAAATTCATTACTGTTAAAATTTGGATGATTTTGTTTATGAACACTGCCAGAAATCAGTCTGTTTCCTTGATGTTAGCATTGTTAGCATGCAAAACGCTATGGCCAGTACACATTGTTTTGGAGGCTCTGACTTTAATATAAGGGGGTGTATATGTAACACTTGGCTCCTTCCTTCATATCCCAGCAGTCCCTGTACACTGCCTGGCCTCCCCACAAGAGGCCCCTGTCTGACAGCCGTAAAAAAAAAAAAAAAAAAAACGTAATAAATAAATACAAATCAAAAGTAAAAATGTTTTTACTGAGAAACAAGCTGTCCCACATTCAGGGATACAACTCTAAATGAGGACGTACAGGCAGTATCTGGATTCTGTTGTACTGTAGTTTGC
The DNA here is from genome assembly GCA_025773905.1 of Chitala chitala. Taxonomy (NCBI): domain Eukaryota; kingdom Metazoa; phylum Chordata; class Actinopteri; order Osteoglossiformes; family Notopteridae; genus Chitala; species Chitala chitala. The sequence continues at coordinate 8,639,116 of JABJVR010000016.1, read as the reverse complement.
CCTGTCTTGGTAATAATTCTATAACATAATAGTTTGTGTGTATATATGTATGTATATGTTTTATTTTTTTTTTTAATCAGACCTCTGTAGTAAGTGTGCATGTTTGCATGTATATATCTGTCTGAATCTACCCAGTTTGCTCATGTTTGTCTTTAGTATTTATTATTTACTTATATAGAAAGAACAGACAGGGTTTGTATACCTGACTCATCAGGAAGTTTCAGCCTTTAGTTTGTGAAAGTTTGCAGAGAAGCAGCAGATGCAGTAGAAGCAGAGTGTTTGTGTATTGGAGAGGGCCTGTGTACTCCAGCCTGGCTGTCCTCATTGGAGCCTCACAGAGAGCTCACCAGTCTCCAGTCCCATAAGATGCTGACCAACCGAATCTGTTTCCATGTGTGTCATAGTCTGGGGCTGTTCCCTGACCATTGCATGCTGTTGAACCCGTCCTTGTTCGAGCTCCGCTTGTTTGTTTGCCCATCGTTTTGTGGTGTTAATGTGCTTTAACACTAACGCTCCTTCCCCTTGTAATGCTGTTTCGGTTTAACCCACCAAGCACTCCTGCTTAACTGCAAATCAGTTTTAAAGAGTTGTTGTGCCTTACATCTTTGCATTTAAGTTTGTCTCTCACAGCATAGATTGCAACAAATGTTTTAAGAGAGCCATGGTTATAATGTGACCATGGTTGAAATGCATAGTTTGCGATAAGGCATTTTGTTCTAATTCTGGTAGGAACACATCAGAGGTGCCTTTCTGGCTTATTTGTATACATGGCTTAAGAAACATTTGTGTGTACCTTAGGACCTAAGCAGAAAAAGGTGTAAGGAGTGAACTCTTTCTCTGTGATTATAAATTTTATTAGATTAACTAAATGACTGTTTTGTTTTTATATTTTCTTTTAACAAGGAGTTGTATTTTTAATGTTATTTTAAACATATTGCTTTCAGTTAAATGTTTTCAATTTAATTACACATTCTTATTGAGTTAATTCTGTTTGTTAGGACCAGTCTGAAATGAACTAGCTCTTATGTGTTGTAAGGCCTGTTGAAACACTCCATAAACCTTCCCTTCCTGTGCGTTTGAGGATCTTCCCATCTGGAGTTGCCCAGGCCATGTTGTGACCAAACTGCATCTGTACTCTTGTCCCTCCCTCCCCTACCATCCCCCACAGGTGTTGCTGCTTCTTTAAGCGGAAAAGGAAGAAGAACGTGCCACGCCACAAATGAGCCCCACTCACAGCCTCCCGCTTCGCCACATGCTTCCGCTTGGTCTTTTGGTTTCTGAGGAGCTCAAATCACACAACTTGAGAGAAAAAAAGAGAAACATGACACAAGAGAACAGTTCTGACAGGTCGCCTCGAGGCCGTGGCCCCCTCAGTCTAGTCTTTGTGGCAATTTGCAAATGGCGATCCTCCACGCTTTGGAACGGGACGTCCAGATGACGGACGCAGCCTTGCGAATGGGCTGCAGGGAGCCCGTTGTCCTCGCCTTGTTTCTGCCTTCCGTGCTCCGTCCACCCCTGTGAAACGTGGCCGACTCTCCCAGCCACTCCTTTCCTGAGCTAAGTCAGGCACCACAGCTGCTGCTCTTCAGTTTCTGCCAGTCAGCCTCCTGTCAGGCCAGAGGTCACCTAACCTGCAGCCTCCGCTGTAAGCTCAGACTCTTGCAGTCCACGTCCCGCTTGGTCCTGTGACACTTCTGCTAACCTGTGATGCTGCTTCCTCCGTCGGCTGCAGCGTGCTAGTTCACAGCCCATGCTCTCTGCTGCTCCCTGAAGACTCCCCCTTCCCCCCCACTCAAGGGACCAGTGAAGTTGACAAGGGAGATGGGTTGCAGCTCTGTCTGAACAAGGGCCTCCTGGCAGGATTGTCAGCCTTTCCATCAGGTGGTCTGCTTACCCTTTTCTGACTAAACGTCTGTTGACAGGCACTCAAACCGTGGCCACCGATGTGGTTTTGGGGAGTCTTATTTTTACTCACCATTACAAAGCAGCCACCCTTACTTTTCAGAAAGGAGTGGTAGAGTACTTACTTGGCACCTTGGGAGCAGTAATATTGAGTAGCTAGAAGTCCCTGGAGAGCAAAAAGGAAGCTGCACATTTAAAAAAATTCCATTCTTATTTCTGGCAAGCAATTACTGCTCAGCCTTCAGGAGACTCTTCAGGTGTCTGAGATAGTGGTGTATTTCTATGCCCTTAACCTATTAATCTTTTTTTTTTTTTTTTTTCCCCTCCCCATCCCCTCTGCCTTACCAACATTTCACTGCTAGGAATGGGGTACCCCTGTTTGCCTTGAAAGTGATTTGGTTTTACATTCTCTGAAGGTAGTAGGTACTGCAGTGTTGTCACATGTTCTGATTGGACATATTTTCCTGCACAAACACCAGCACCACCACAGGGCCCACACTTATTCACATGACTGAACGCTTCCAAGTAGACAGTCCAACTCTGAAGGTTCAGACCTCAGTGGGAGAGTTAACCCCTGCTTGGCACAATGAAGGTATTTAGGTAATATAGGTAGTGTTGATACTGGGTGGCACTTGGCATGGCCTGTGCTGTACGACTTACTGACATGAATTAAAAAAGGCTTCCTTTGGGTTTGTTTAATTTGACAACCTGAATTGTTTCATGGGTTCTGGCAGGGAAAGGAAGTCAAATTATTGGACTCTCAGTGATGAGATGGGCACTCTAAAAACGCAGGCCAGCCTCTACCCTTGGATGCCTTACCAGATGCACAGTGGGAGGAGCACTTGGGCTGCTCTATGGAGCATCTCCATGGAGCTCTTTAATATAGCCTTCCTCTATGCTTCATTCTCTCACTAGGATAAAACCACATTAGATTAAACCCCAGTACCAAACCCAGCATATCCCCAGAATTAATTGTGGGTTTCTGATCCCCCCCCCCCCTCTTAGATATCTGATTTTTTTAATCTTTGTTTTTTCTTTCCTCTTGTTTTACCTTTTTGTAAAGCCACCCTGTAAGCTTATTGGTTTGGTCCAAAGGTAAGGCTGAATAAGGAAGGTTCCAGATGAGTACCACAGGTTCTACATGACAGGTATCCAGGACTCTGAAAGGTTTTGTTGCTGTGCTGTAGTTCTGTGTCTTCTTAGAGAGGACAGACAGAAATATTGTGGATTTTTTTCTTTTCTTTTCTATATTCAGACTTGTCTGACAGGAGTTGTTTTCAATAAATGCTAAATTTGTAAGACGTGACAGTGTTGCCTTTCCCAGTCGACACCTGTGTGCAGCATTAAGTCACTGAGGTTGTTGTGTTCATTTTATTTGTTATCCTAAATGTGAATTGCAAATGTACATACTGTGGGGTTTTTTTTTTTTTTTTTGCCATGTACTTTTCGGGAAGAGCAGAATACAGCTGATGGCTTAGACTGCACTACGTTCTCCTTGGCCTGCTCACCTCAGTAAGGCTGCCAGTCGTGTATTACACTGTACTCATTCTAGTGAAATATGAGCTGATGTCACCTGTGCATTGCTGACGGCAGAAGAGACAGATACACACAAATGCCTGATGGACAATATTATTTTTCTATTATTTATGAAATTTTATCAGTTTACCAAAATCCTTCCTTTTTTCCACATTCCTTCTCAATCTGTGTGTGTATGTTTTGTAATTATTTATACTTCAGCCGAATTTTTAGAAAATAAACACTAGTCTTTGAATTCACCTCCTGGTGGGGTGCTGGAATCAGTGTCCTGTTTAGTTGAATTTGTTGACATAAAACTACTGAATCTTGGCTGCCACTAGCGACATGGAACCGCCCAGTTTTCCCAGAAAGCTCTTGGCAAGAGATATTTATTCGTGTACACACCTCTATGTACCTGTGTGGGTTCCTTTTTCACAGCTGATCATGTCAGTTTCTTTATTCCGCAGTCTAAATTATTACAAGAGATGTACTTGAATTCTAAAATGTAACCCAGGGGAGATGTCTTCTCGTACATGCCATTATTTACGTGGATGCTTATGGATGACAGGTTGCTTTCTGTGTAAATAAGACAGTTTAAAAAAATATATTGTTCCCCAATGGATATGCATGTCTACCCAGTTAGCTATGGTTATATGAAAAGCTGAGCTTGGCTTGGATCTTTATAAAGCTTGTTTCTGTGATAGACCAGACAGTCCCAGGTTTGCTGTGCGCTTGAGAACACTCTGAATAGACCGTACTAGGAAGGTAGTGGCCTGTTTTAACATGACGTTTTCACACATCAAAAGACGATGATCTTAGGAATGAAACATCTGGAATTTGTCCTGAATTAGTCTTTTGATATACAAGATTTGTTTGTGTACAGTTTCTTGTGCGCTTCACTGGGGTCCTTGAATGATCTTGCTTTTACTGTAGATGGCGTTTAACTGGTGTATAGTGTAACAGGGACACTCAGGATGGCTGCCCACACACTCAAATGGCAAGGTTGCTATATGTTGTTTCATGTCATCAGCTACAGAGCTCTGTAGCCCTCTGCTGGCCATTGACTGAAATTGTTACCATCATTTTTTTTATAAACCTGGAAGAATTAAACTGCAAACTGGCAGAAATCAGCACTCTATTCTTAAAGCGAAATCAATGGCTGTTAATTAGGCACCAATCATATTGGTGCACAGGGCGCGTCCTTTGTGCCGTTCACATAATATTGCCATTTTGTTGTACTATAGAACTGCCACTTAAATTTTCGGTAATAAATTGAATCGTTGAGCAGAAGGTATTGCGCCGCGACAGTATCTTAAAGCACTCCTCTTAATTAATCCATTTAGTCTTTTCAACTGAAGTGTCTTACCATGAAAGATCGAGATTTTGGATGGATATTAAGCCTGGTCACCTCATTTCATAAAACTCTGTGACTATGACTTTATCACTGGACATTCTTTGAATTGTTTTATATAGTTTTTCTTACTGTTTTAGCATCATCTCAACATGAAGTACAACCGGTCATAAATAGCCAGTTCACGGGTATTCTTTTTTTAACACTCTTCCTCCATCGGGCTGGTTATGGCGTGAAAAGCAGCTGATTTCTTTTGTGTTTGACTGTTAACTGGCCTGTGCAGAAGCTACAAGCTATGTTGTTGCAAATGTGTCCCAAGAGATTTATCAGCGCTACATTCCTAAGGAGGGCATTGCTGTAACTGCTGTTTACCCTGAACATCAGTGTCAATGGAGCACTGTTTTCTCGCCCACTCATTCTTGGTTTAACGTTGTGGAACACCCCTTCATGTTCGTAACTTCTCCACTTCAAACGAGCAGGACTCTGGTTGGTGTACGGTGGATGTCGCTTACCTGTATCTGAATAGTATGGAAAACGATTGTTTTGCACCGTCTGTTGCTTTATGGTAGAAATGTCTGTGTTGGACTGAGAAGGGGGTGCATAGGAAATACGACTGCAATATTATGAAAAATTATTTTTGACTGTAAATTGTACAAAGTTGATTGTTTTATTTTTGTTAAAGGTGGTTTCAGCATAAAATAAGCCTGTTTTTAGTTTTTTCTTTTTTTTTTTTTTTTCCTTTATTAGAGCTGTGTAAAGCAGAACATGTATAATACCGAACGAGTATTTCTTCTCTTCTGGAAATGGCTTTGATGCTATGGTTAAAAGTGATAAAACTGTAATATGAATATTGTGTTGAAACATGAATGTTACTTAAAACTGTATATGAATGGTTAACCTGGTTAAGGGCTTCAATACTGAAGGACCCCTTTTCATTTTTCTGACTTTTATTTTATTAATTCTTTTAGTACTGTTAAGTTGCAGAAGGATTAAGGTCCTGATCCTGTTTGTCTTAAATGCCTGTTTTCCAACCCCAGAGGCTTCTTGTGAAGCTTGTCACATGTGTCCTTTCAAAACTACTTTTTATTCCCATTACTCTTAAAGGGAAACTCAAATTTGCACCCTTTTTTAATGTAAAAAAAAATAATAATAATAATAATAAATCTCTTAACCTTTAACAAGGGTGTGTGTGTGTCCTTTTTTGTGTATCTTCCAGGTGATGAGACCCTAGTATTCACACTGCCCAAGAACATGTCTTCCTTTTGTTTCTATTTACTCTTTTGAATTACAGTTGCAAGGTTTAAGGTTACATGTACTGTTCTATCTTAACAATGATGACATATTGAATTATCTGTATAACCAAGGCACAAGATGTATTGAGTGCCGCACACATCAGTTCTGGCCTATGGTGTGTGTGTGTGCGTGCGCGTGTTTACATATTGGTCTTGTTTTTTTAGGTATGCAGGATTTCAACGAAACTGCAAACGCACTTCAAGTTATTTGAATATATATTTGCCTGTTGTGTGGCAAGTTTAATGTTTTAACTTGGGAAAGTAATCTGAGAAATGAATGATTCGAGTTTTTCAGTATAACCTATGCAAGTTTTCGTGGTACAGTCTTTATTTTTTTTTTGTAAATTGGTGTAAATAAAGATGTTACTACACGAGGTGCTAACTTTCACAAATATCACAATATCATAATCGCAACATGTTAAAAGCGTTCCGTAAATATTTATAAACCTTTTGAAAGTCATGGTCTGAAAATTCACTGGTTGGTTGCTTTGTGGTGTTTGCATGCAAGAATGACCTTAAGTAATAGTCTAGTCATGAAAAATCATGATGAGATGATTCACTGTATTGCTTGTATTTTGTGCTAGGTTACAGTTAATTCATTGTATTGCAATGTACAAAGGTCTCTTGAGGAAAAAAAAAAAAAAAACTGTATCCCTATTGCAATTTTTTATTTAAACAAAATATATCAGATTTCAATTAAAAGACCATCACCCAAATCTTCATATATAGTCCGACGTGGTGTTAAAAATGGCTTAGAGTCATAGTTACTACACGAGAAAAGGGGAAATTCTGTTATTGGGCCATTTTAGTTTCAGGTTTTGACATGTAAAATCAGATGCTTATCTGTGATTAATAAGTTCCAGTAGATGAGACAAAAAGAGGATTAATTGTAAAAACAGTTGGTTGTCCCGTTAACACCCGATGCTACAGGAAACAGAGAATAGGAAGTACTGGAGATACAGTGGACTGTCTGTTCTGTATTCTCCCTCAGAACTAAAACACCAATCCCCCACCTGTAGGTGGAGCTGATAATTCGCGTGCAGTGAAAACGGAATATGTGCGGCAGTTAGATCGAAAGGAACTGCCAGCAGATGACATTTAAAGAGAAGGAAAAATGGTTTAAGATTATTTAGATGAGAGCGTTTCATTTTGATTGGATAAAAAGAGGACTGAAATGTGAGCGATTCATGTGCACTTGGTGGATTGTCCTGTGAGGAGATAAAGCTTTAATCAAAAGTTCCTCTCACTACCTGCCATGCATTGAATCAGCACTTTCATGGACAACATTTCAGATGCCCTCCATGCTGTGGATGTAAATACAAGCCACCTGCAACGGGATGTTCTTTTCTTCCGACTGTTTTGAATTTAAATGAAAGTGATCTGGTACCGACCTGAGTTCTGTAAGATTGTCCTTTGAAACGTTCCTATCTGGTGCCGACATGTTTTAGACGTTGTTTACTTTTCGTAGTTTGACAACTCCAAATAAAGTTTTTGCAACAAGAACGAATTTATATGAAAGTCGACACTGTTGAGCAGTTTCAAATCGTGTAGGGTTATGAGTTGTAATTTTATTCTGATTTTAATATAAATTCCCGCTTTCCAATGTAATTCCTGTTTCACTTAAAACGTCAGGCAGCTCTCCACGCCGTACATTAACGTTAGGAAGAACAGGTAAATAGTGCAAGGACATCTACACAGACGTGCACCCTGTGCTATAAAGAGCGCTTTGAATTAATTGCGTTGGACCCGGTCCACTTGGCTCGGGATAAACCAGGTCCAACCCACGGCGCGACTGCAGCCTTAACGCAACAAGTGCGCCAGCGCAGCCCCGACTTCCCATTACACTTCTCACAGCTTTCCGATGAAATGACAGCCGTATTTAGGAAAATCCGCGATGTGTTTAACGTTGAAGGTAAGTTTTAGTCGTAGGACTTGTCTTGTTCAGCAGCAGCAGCATACGGCAGATTTCTGTATTAAACGTCTAAGTCTCCGTAGCTCTTGTTACTTTGTTACTTTGACAAGTATTCCGTGGTCGATCTGCGGTTTATCAAAGACTTAATGGATAGATTATATAAGTATTGTTACTAATGCGGAATGGAAGGAGCCGGTTAATGTATAACGTCTTCAACTGTTTTTTATCGCCCGTGTGAAAGTCTCTTTGATGTAATCTTTGATGTACGCATATAGGAAAAGCTCTGGCTCACATTCGTGTTTATACTTTTGTTTACCTAGTTTTATCGTGCTTGGTGTCTTTATCACTTTCTGTCAATTTAGATGGTGCAGTCCACATTTGATTGTGTTATAAATCTAACCAATGTTTACCAAAAGTAATTTACGAGTGTTTATTTACTGTTGGAGTTTGGATTTACAGCGTGCAAATTTTCGATGAGCAAAATGGATTAAATGTGCGAGTTGGGATGACTTTTGACTTGTGTCCTGCTGGGGGGTGTGTGACTGCGGCTGCCCCTTCACGTCTTTCGGATTGCAGGCAAACCAAGTCAGAGACAGCAAACCAGCATCACATTCATATATATATATAAAAGATGTTGAGTGTCAACTGATGCTGGAGAACAACCCTGGAGTATCACCTGTCAGATCTCAGAAGATATGAGCGTTTTGTTCATCTAACGTGTAAACAGGACATGGAGTACGGACAATTAAAAAGATTTATCAAATAAGTAAAGCCACATGTGATTCATTGTAATGTACGCAGGTCTTAAAGAATTTGTTGCCTAAGAATGTCGGCGCCTCCTAAAATCCCGAATGTTTGCATTTAATCCCACAGTTTGCATCTCACTTCTGTGCAAGCATATTTTACATGCGTAGATGGCTTTGGAGATGCTCCGGTTTGTGTTTCCAAAAAGCGTAGTCTTGCTTTTGTTTGCTTTGTCGTCTGTCTATTAGGCCCCTTTAGGCAAACTGCCACAATAGTGCAGGCAGGTATGGTGAGGAGAAAAAATGAGCGACTGTAACGGTTTGTGAAGACCTGTTAAATAGTTAATTGGTGTGCTATAGGGCCTTCATCCACCGCCTTCGACAGGAATGCTCAGAAGTCACGTTGACGCTATTTCCTGGTTGCACAGCTGTGGCTGTGAGCCATTTTGCTGGATTGATTTAATCTGTGGTGCTACTATATAACTATGGTGGAATTTCTTCAGTAGAAAGCTGTGTTAAAATATTGGCCCTCTGTGCTTGTGAGGTCATAGGTCACACATCCATTTGGACGTGGATGTCCAGGGAACCAAGGCACTCCCAGAATTTCTTAATGAGTTACACATTCCAGTGTAAGAATGGTCCTAGGGAAGAGGTTATCACTGGGTTTGCTTACAGTTTGGAGGTGGTGGAATTTCAGAGTCATCACCAAGAAAACACAGTCATGCCAAAATGTTTCAAATGAACCACATACCACACATGAAAAGTTACCAGTTTTAATATTTACAGTAATAAGCAAAATCCTATTCAGTGTACTCTCAAACAAAAAGTCAATGTTACTATGATACATGAAGGGAATGCACTTCAGTGAAATTCCCATTTAACATCTGGAGGAGACAAATTGTAACAGTGAACCTAACTCAGATCTAAATATTTTTTTGTTTCCTGGTCAACAGGAATTCCATACCCTGGCACTCAGAGGATGAAGGAATATCATTGGATTGAGATCCTGTTCTGGGAGAAGTAAAACGGTCTGACTCGTACTCATAAGGAATGGCCTCATGGGATGTACTGCCTTCGTAGGATTCCAGTGGACTAAGAGCAAGAATCTGCTCCACTTCTATGTCTGTACATAAGAGGAGTGTGACCACAGTGGGAAGGTGCATTTTCCTATATTTGCATTGGATCATAGGCATTTATCTCCTGCACCTCTCTGCTCACTAAGGATAAGTAAGAGCCCCCGTTTGGATTGTCGGAGGGCACAGCAGCCCATCCCTCTGCAGCCTGCAACATGTAAGCATTGCTGAAACTCGTACCACATAGAGTGTAGGTATTTGTTCAACCTGCATTGTGTATAGGTAAAAATTAAATGGGTGTGGTATGTCTGTGGTTTTAACGTCTTTAAACAAAGGAATTTATGTTTTTACTATCATCAACAGGAGACCTGGATTTATTAAACGTGTGGTTTTGTGCAACCTCCACGTTTAGGGCTGATTCATTGCTTTCTTTTGCGTCTGTGATGAGATAAACGTGTGCCTGAGATCAGTTAGTTACACCAGGGAATTGTGTTGGGCTTTGAATAAAATTCAGCAGACTGTTTTTACCTGCTCAGAGATTTATCTGTAGTGGGGAACACCTGTATGCCAGTTGTGTGTTCTGATACATTCTGCAAAGGTAAATTGTTTCTCAGATGTTAAATTGCATCATGGTTCACTAGAATTATAATTTTTTATTTATCCTTCCTTTACTATGACAAAATCCCAATTGAGATAAAGTCTTTTTCACAAGAGAGTCCTATGAAACCTTAGACAATTGTAGTAAAATGCTGGTTACAAAGACAAACAAACCATTTTCTCCTGTGGCAACCAGTGCTGTTCCTCTCGTTGATGCAAGTGTTAAGAGGAAAGGGTGTAGCAGCAGACCAAAAATTAGATGTGACTGACCTCTACTGAAGGTGTGGCAGTCAGCAGAGCTAAATCACCTCATAGAATCTGTGGTATTCTTGTGGTACCTTACATTTTCCTCCTCATCTGTGAAGCAAATTTATGTCCATTTGTGGAACCCAAGACACATTTGCTTAGTTTGTCCTTGTTGCAGCATGTGTCTTTAAGTTTTTAGATCGATAAAACCCTATTTATAATGGATTTTTCGGTAAGAAATTTAGCATTTGTTTTTGAAAGTTATAAGGTTGAGTAACAGTGCGGTAGGACTAGCGATATGGCCAAAATATGTATCACGATATGGAATTTTTTGTTTTCGTTTGTAAAAATTATCTATCTTACTACAGCGAACAAATAAATATGCTCATTATATCTTAAAATTTACTAACAACATCAAACTATATGCAAACATCTTTCCATAACACCCTCTACTAAACGAGGACGAAATTACGTTTTCAATCAAATAGCACATTACCATGATAAAAGTGCAGATGTATTTCTATTTTTACAAATAAGAGTGAAAATGCCGCATTGCTGACACCGATGATTATCTTCCGTACTGGTTTTGTTTGTCCGTTTTGACGTGTGATATTCGAACCACTTCTAAACTTTTGAAAGTGTGCTCTATCTCTTCCGCATAAACGCCAGCCATGCTTCTCCCAGGCAATCACGTGTGAATGTTGTAAATGTGTACTTAATTTTGATGGGAGGGTTAAAATTGCAACGTGCAGCGTGATTGGCTAGTGTGGTGACCTACGTGTTCAGTGATAGGCCAAACGTATTGTCTATTTAAGCTCAAATGAACGACAAGCTTTATCGTTTATTATACCCACAGCTGATTATAGTTATCAGCCATTATGTAAAATTGTTATATATAGTTGTTAGCTGTTATATAATAAAAAAATAATAATTAACTAGCGGAATGATTATCGTTATTTTTTTTATTGCCCAGCACTATTCTTTGGATATTTTGTAGAGCTCATGATTAGACAGGCAGTGTTCGCAGGAGAAACAATATTGCGCTTTTTCTTTAGATGTAGAAATGTACAACTTTCATGCCAATGTGAGGTTATAGTGTGGGAAAAGATACACGACGCTGATGTTGTACTATTTAATAAGATGTAAATCTTCTTTATGAATTTACACTTGTGCTAATGGGAGGTGTCTTATAAAAATATACATACAGCAGCTTGTACCAAGGTCTCAGGGCAACACACTGGCTCAGTAGTACGTGTCTTTATTTAGTCGTTCAAATGTGCCACGTCTTAATTTGTTACTACACAGGTGATCCATAACCAATGGCTCACCCGGCTGTCATATTTTTATAGAGTATTCCAAGCAGTTCATAAATTAATGTTCCTTTCTGTTACATTTTTATTGTCTGATAGTGGTTGAGTTTTAGTTAGTCATACTCTGTTGTATGAGAGCCAAATGTACATTTAGGCAGTTTATGAAGTTCAATTTATTTCCCATTTGGAGCAAGTAGGGTAATGACAGATGCGTGTCACATGCCTGGGCTTTCTTGTTGATGAGAGGAGGTCTTTGCTGAACTTTTTTTGACCAGTTATTTTATTTTGTGTAACCCTGCTGCTTTATTGTTTTACCTCTCTTAGATATGGAAATTTTCCCAAAGAAGCGGTTTCTTTGGAATCGTGTTTCTTGTGCTTCCTGTTACCCTTCAGAGCAGAAGGGATTTTCTCTGAACTGAAATAGTGATGGACACACAGTGTTTACAAAGCAGTCATTATTGTTACTGATAAACTTGTCAGATGACACTGGCTTATACCAGTAACATGCAAATTATGTGGTTAATACACTAAATTATTACAGTCTGGGGCTGAGGAAGATCTTGGGTTTTATTTGTATATGATGTACATGTTTTTTTCCTTCAAATATTAAAAAAAATAATAGAAAAATATTCTGTTTATATACAGTATGTTTGAATAAACTGGTAAAGCTATAAAACTGCTATGTGATTCATTAGAATGTTTCAATGTAACTTGAGAGGTAATACGCCCAGGTCATGTGCTTGTACAATTTACTGGCTAAAGACTAAAGGCCCCTGTTTTGCCTGAAGTACTGGCATTACTGCTGCTTCCCAAAGACATTAAATAATATCGTGGTATTTTGTATGCATTTTAGCTAACCTTGTGAACAATAAGGTTTTTTCATTTTGGTTAGGACTTGTGTTTCTAACTGGAAGGCCTGACTCACAGACACCCAGGCCTGCACACTTCCAGTCCAGTGGAGATAGCCTTCAGGGCCCATCCTGTTTAATGAGCAACACAGTGCCTCTGTCTCATGGGGCTCTGGAACATCTCCATCAATTTACATAATATTCACCAGAGAATGACATCACTCTTCTGCTACTTTTCCCACCTTTTCTGCTCCCTTTCCGAGCGAAGAAAAGCGCCTTTGTCGCACAGTGGCTCCAGCGCCAGCCGCATGTCTTCGTTTTTGTCCGCTTGATGAGATCAGTGCAAACGAGGGTTGGTTTTGTTTAAGCTTCAAGTAGAGAAACAAAACAGTCACGTTCGTATTTTTCCTGTAATGGTGCGCTGTATTGTTTATTAATAGTCTTGCTTCCTCTGGGCGTTCTGTGAGTTGTGGAAGAATTTGTATTATGCCATTTATAGAGCAGCAGGCCTCATAATGGTTAATGATGTGGGCGTGTGTTTAGCCTGTGTGTGACTGCTGTTTTATTGTATGCTGTGAAACTGTTCAGTCACTATAACACTCTTCTTGCAGTCTGTAATAGGTTCTTTCATTCTGTAAAACTGCTTTGCTGCCATAGTATACTGGTACTAATAAAGCTGTTCTGTTGCTTTGTAGAATATTTCTCTCACTGTGGCATGTTTTGTCACTCTGTAATTCGCATTTTTCTGCCACAAAAGTGTTCTGTTCTTCTGTAATGATATTTAGACTAGCGCTGTGTTTTGTCGCTGTAACTGTTCTCTATAGCAACACAATACAGTCTCACACAAGAGATGTGTTCCATCGCTCAGAAGCTTGTAGTTATCGGACTCTCTGGGCTATTTGTGGGATTTCGTCCTTTCTGACAGTATTTACTGTTACAGCGCTGGGGTCTGCTGCTGTCAAACTGCAAATACACTTAATCTGTCTCTCAGCGTCCTCATCCTTCCTAGCAATAGGGTTTCTAAATGCGTGGTTTTGTTCCTTTGTTTTTGTGTGTCCCCAGAGAACAGGTGTGACAGAGTGGGGTCCTCAGATCTTGTGAGTGTTTTCCACAGGGAGCTGTATTAGTACACAGGATGGAGTAGTGTTTTTTCGCACTGTTGCCAAGATGGTAAAATTCTTAGACAAAAACCTATGTGGCCCCTCAGTTAGTTGTTTTGGCCCTAGATTGTACAAGAAGACCAGTTTTTAAACTGTAGCCATAGAGGTTTAGCAAACAGTACTGCGGTCCACTTGTCTGTTTAAAAATAATTTGTATTTTTATGCATTAGTCATTGTAGTCCAACATGGGTATAAGTTGATTTTTTTTCAAAATAACTTTTATTGAGCAGCATTGTGATGTGGTAAGTTAACACCGTCGCCTCACACCCCCGTGCACCCTGCCCTGAGTGTCCCCAGCCCTGTGCTTTTTGGGAAGGGCTCCAGGCTTCCCATGACCAGGAATTGGATAAGCAGTATAGAGAATGGATAGATGGATGGATGGATGGATGGATAACTTTTATTGGAAGCGATTTACAATGTATAAATCCTTGTTATCCTTGCATTAACATCCTGTTTTGCATTCTGGAACTGCAGTGTGTCGTACACATAGATGTGCATGATGATTTGAATGTGAAATTCTTTTGGCTGTGATACCTTAATGTGCTGATCCAATAACAGATTTCAGAAAGTCTGTCTCCTGTGCTCTGATGTCATGTAGTGTTTTAAGGCCTCCACCTCTATTTTTAGCTGTTACTAATCTCATCTTCCCACTAAGGGATGTCCTCGGGATGACAGTAATGTTCTGACTGAAGTGGCATGACTGTGTAACATCCCTGCAATTGTGAGTGTCAGCGAAGCGCATGTGACAGGCTTTGTTCCACAAAAACATACTGTACATATGACATGTTCTGTAACCTGGTGACTCGTCTTAGATTCCGTTGTAAAAAAAAATTTTGTAAACACCCTTCCTGGGGTTGTCATCACTTCACTTTTTGTTCGCTGTGAAAAAGAAGTTACCACATCAGGACCACTATGCAGCCATCAACATGTGCAACATCCTGGAGGTTTGCAGGAAGTCTTTTTGCTAAACAGGAACATTATCTTAAGAACCAGTAGTGGACCTGAGAGTCCCCTTGTCTTGGCTGACGAGCAGTGCCAGGTGGTTCTGCAGCCTAATGTGTTGGCACACTGATCATTACTTGATCCAGACCTGATCCAGACATCCTCACTAAGGTGCATATTTTCATAGCCTCACTTTGTTTTTGTACCTTTCTGTCTGCCATCTTCCAGTACATGAACTCTTCTATGCAGTTGGGTTTAAAGTTCAGAATGAACACACTTCCTGTGTCAATGTTAGCTTCTTGATAACACAAGCATTTTTGCACTGCATGCCACCTGTGTCCCAGGTCACCTATAACCAAACCTGTTGTTGAAAAGCTGCATTTTGAAATTGGGGGGTGGGGCATCCGTTTGCAAAAGATCCGCCGTCTTGCTTTCCCTTTCAGATATGCGTGAAGCAAACAGCATTGTGGCTTTGCAGCCTTGCGCATGATAAATTAGGTCACCCCTGCCTCCTCTCCCCCATGGTGCATTTCATCAGGGGGGTGCAGGTTTAAAGGCTTAGCCAGGAAAAGACACAGGCAGTACTGCACAGACTGCACCCAGTGGCTTGATTAAAAGGCCACAGGCTCCTCCCTGCACTAGACACGCTTGGTGACATGGTCAATGTGGATAACAGAGCCTATTGATGGGGTGGGGGATGGAGGTGGGAGTGGCATTACTGTGATTGACAGGTGTACTAGGTATTGGAAGTGTGGGTTAGTGACTTAGTGCAGTGCATGAGAGGCCATAGCAGTGTGCAGGGGAAATTGCTAGGATACAGCAGTGAAGGAAACGGACACATTCTATGTAAGAACCTATCCACTCTGCTTGATGGTTAGGCCAGGTAGAACATGCATATCATCCTTGTTCTCTGTGCGTTTAGGCCAAAGACAGCAGGTGATCACCAGGAGCAGACCGATGATGTCAGCTCTGCACCGTCACAGGACCTTCCTGAATCCATGAAGGAAGAAGATGCTCAGGGTCCTCTGGCATTCAGGTAGGGCATGATACCCACCTGTAACTTGTGCACAGAGACCCGATGTCAGATGTCCTCAGGTTAGCACAGGTCAACGCTAGAATATCTAAAGAACTGAAGATGTATAACTATTACAGATGTCTGACAAACTTAAATGGTGGCTGCCTGATGCTTCAACAGGTAGGACATCAGGCTGGGATATGGAAGTCTTCCGGTTCAGATCCCAGCCCTGTTACCAGGTGTGTCCCAGGCACTCCTCATTAGCTCCCTGGGTACCGAATAATAGCTGCCCACTTCTCCCCCCCAGGGGATGGGTTAAATCCAGAGAAAGAAATTCCCCATTGTGGGACTAATAAGGGATTCATTATTTAATTATTTATCTTATTATAAATAGACTCTTCACACAACAAAGTACAGTAAATATGAATAATTTTCCAGGAGATAACCCCTACTGCATTCTTGGTTTTTGACATATTATACTGATGTTGTTATTATCGTTGTTGTAGTTGTTTTATTTATATAGCGTGTTTCTAGGTACACAACACTTTACAAATGGAGTACAGTTCTGTATGAACTGAGACAGTGAAATACACAAGGCCAAAACGAGTTATATACGCGAGCAGCATCTCATTAACTGATGAAGCGGTAATGTTCTAGTTGAGTAGGTGCCATCCTTTCTTTTGTATTTCTCCATGTGTGCCATTTGTACACAAAGCAGGTATTAAAAATGTGGACAATTTTAACTTTGGCTTCTCTGTGGGGATGGCAGGATACAGTTTGTTCATGATGCCGGAAATGTTACCAAATATCCCTTCAAAGCAGAAAGAATGGATCTTACAAACACAGTATATCACTCACCTTGTACATACAGCAAAATGATCAAGACTTTGAATATAAAGAAACACAAGGAATGTGTTAATGAACTGCCATAATGTAAAACTGAGCTTTGCATTTCAAAATAAAAGAAGAATCTCCCATATTTTACGTGTATAAATATACATAAAGAATGCTGAACAATTTTAGCACAATATTGGCCTAAGCACAAACACCACTAATATAATAACAAGTAATGGCTGCATTAATATCTATAATGTAAAAAAAAGTTGTTCTTACTTTAGTGAATATATATATACAATATACACACACATAGTTACATTTCTACTTTTAAAATCTTCTGTTCGTTTTGTTTGTCCATCTTTCACAATACTCTTCCTGTGATCACACCTACCAGCGTTACCCCAGGGAAACAGAGATTACAGATCCTATGATGCGTCACTGATTGCATCATAATTTTAACAATGTCCTCACCTGGACAAGTGCTTCCTTATTATTTTTTTATTTTTAACCTAAACTTAATTCTGTTTGCTCCTAAATTGAAATATCCTCTGGACTGTGCTGGATGCAACACCACATGGCAATAAAAATGTAAAAGGAAGGGCTGAACCCTGCTCCTCCTGACATGTAAATACATCAGTGTTTTTGTCTTGTAAATATGTCAGCAGAACCGCTGGATGTCAGGAAGCAGTTTTGCTGGAAAGAGAGAAGTTATGTAATGCCAGTGACCTAGGAGAGCCAGTTTGTCAGATTAGCATTTTTATATTGTCTTTCTTGCCTTTCTGTACAAGTTCTTACCTGCGTTTTCTCACCCTGTTGCTGGGCCTAGTTTCCATGAAGACCTGACGTACCCATGGTTACACATGGTTAATCTGTTCCCTCCCAGTCTTTCACAAGCACAGACACATTTTGCCTGAGGGTCACAGTGAATAAGCTGTAGAGCAGGGTTTGCATAGAGGTTTAACCGCTTTGCAGTTTGCTACCAGCAAGCATTGTGCCACGTCACAATTTTTAAATAAATATTTTGTTTTTAGCGTTTTTTATGAAGTCTTACATGCTGAATTAAAAAAAAATCAAATAAGTTTTTGTATATTATCAGTGGTGCTCATTAAAACAGGAAAAAAATACATTGATGGCATGTACAAGCCAATTGCATTAAACTGTCATTACACGCTTGTAAACATTCACTGTTCGTCTTTGTTTGCAGACATATTAGAAGAAGACATTGTATGTTCTCATGATCAAATTGTGTAGTTAGTTGTTAGAACAAGAGGAATTAACTGGTTAATCTACTCTATCTTTTTATTTTTTTTCCTAGCAACTGTTTTTGTGTGGGGGCAAATTTCCATGGTGAATATTTATGAGTGAAAGCATCCCTTATGCTTGAGTTAAACCAGAACAATAGATTTGAGATTAAAATGCCTAGACATGTCTGAAAACACTCTTCAGCAAGACCAAACTTGTAGGTCTGAAGTTACTGGACATGAAGAGCAGATTTAAGCAACACAACCAGTGAACTTGTCGAGTGTGAACTGATGGTGCAGCCTCACCCTGCATTTCAGCAGCAGCTCATGGCCAGACCTGCTGTTGTGTCTTGTCACAGTTTTGTACATAACTCCTATTACATAATACACAGCCCAGACAGAATGTCTTTCATAGGTCACTCAAACAAAACATAGGCAACTCCTGTGGTTGCACACACGGACAAACGCAGTGCTTTCAGTTACTAATTTACCTGAACTTTTTGTTTTTAGGAGGCGTTTAAACCTGAGTACATGCAGTAGTAGTCCCAGGTTTACATGGAGAGAACATACTATTACTGATTTAAATCAAAGTAAACATTTTGCTTGTAAGCACTGAACAATGTACAAATAGTTTGCCTGCATTATTTTGTATGCCTGCAAAAGTAAAAAAAAAAGAAGGTGTACCGTAGCCTGACACCTTAAGTTGAAATATATGTCCTTTAAAAGAAATGTTAACATTGTCACTGAAGAGGAGTTATTTTTCTTTTTTATGGGCTTTTTTTCCCCCTCTGGTGAATACGTTCGTTTTTATTCTAACAGATGAAAGAGGCATGTGGTCAGGTTTCTAAACAGCCCAGGAAGTGGTCTTTGTTTGCACAGCAAGAGTTGCCAGTCTGACTTCATTCTACATGTAAGGGGTCTGTCCCCTCTGTGGCCCCCAGTTCCTCCCAGAAAGGCAGACCCTTGCCGAGGGCAGAGTCTGAGGAAGGCAATAGGGAGAACAGAGTCTGTCCTTAGGATCTGGTGGGCATAGCTCCATAAAGACAGCTGCCTGTCCTTTTCTTCGTTTACTTCCTGGATCAGTCAGTACATGCCTCCTGAGCTCTGGAGGAACTGTACTACAGGCATAGCAATGTGACTGGTGAAGACAGCTGAGTCAAGGGAGATGTTTGCAGATTTGCAAGTGGAAAAAGAAACCCTGATGCAAACTGATGTGTTGTGACTCGTCTTGGATATGAGCTGAGTGACTGACGTATACGAGGAATGATGAGCAGCAGAAGGCAGGCCGTGTGACTAGATTGCATCTGACCACTCTGCGGCTGTCTTCCTCTCCAGCGTTTGCTCAGTGCGTGTATGTGGGGCCTGCTGGGCGTGGTGCCACCATTGTTCCTCAGTGGTATCCCGCTGACCACGTGAACATGTCAGGCGGGCACTGCTCTGCTTTCGCCATTCTGTTTTGTGGCCTGACGGGCCCTCGTGCTTCGTGACACAAGCCTAAACTACACATGTCTAAGAATGTTTAGGAGGCCCTGTGGGCACTAGTAGCTGGCACACCATCTGTATCTTGGCTGAAAGGTCCTCTTGTAAAACAGGGCTGTGTGAGTCTGGGAGCCCCTGCTCGTTACTGCCACCTAGTGATGACAATATATAACTCTACTTTGAGCCACCTGCTGACATCAGGGGCTGGACTTAAACTCTGGGTGATGTGGCCAGCCTAGCACCCAGCAACATTTTTGTCATTGAAGACTGTAGTGTAATGCAGATACACGCACACACACTCTCCCTTTCTCTCTTAATTCTGTCTCTCTGTTGCCATGGAGGTCCTCACTGCCCATGACAAAGGCTGCAGTGTTGGTAGCAAAGATGCTTTTGGCTTTGAGCACTGCTGGAGTGCTCCTTCTTTCTGGGATTGAACTAGGCTATAAAAGAGAAGGAACTGGAAGCTTACAGTTCCGTGTGCTGCAGGTACCGTTTGTGTGACACGCTAGTGACACAGGTGTATACAGTGCTGTTATAACAGTATAAACATGACATACAGCTGGTCTATTTGTATAGCTTGGCATGTGTATTCATCTCTCAGTCATCAAACATTTACTTGAATAATTGAAATAACATTCTGCCCACATTTGTCCTTGAGTCCTGCTGGTTTAAGGTGTGTGTGTGTTTGTGTGTTTTACCCACAGTTTTCTGTGGAAACAGGAGGAGTGGAGATTTGCTATGTCATCAGTACAGCTGATCTCTTTTATGAATTCTCTGCAGTGTGTTCTCTGGGGGACAGATCATTGTGGAGTAATCTCTTTTTTTTCCATTTTTTATTTAGTCATTATTGCAGTAGCTTGAATTTTTTTAAAAATGCTCATGCCAAAAAATATCTCAATGTTTAATCTGAAGAGTAAATACTGTCAGTTTGGATCATGGTTATTTTAATTCTGAGTTGCTGGGTCATTTTAATTTAATACACCCATCAGGTTGTGCTGCTGCTCCGTTTCATCTGTTCTCTGTTAATACAGTATATAATAGGTAGTGGTCTTATATCCATGTTTCAGGGATTTGTCCTTTTTCATTTCAGCAACACAGACTTGCTCCTGCAATTTTCAAAAATAATCTCCAAACAGTGTACGTTGTGGGCAGCCTTTACACATTTTACACTTAGAGCTTGTGGCTTTCTGTATCACAGAAACTTCATTTAACTGGAAAGTGCATCATACTGCATACACAAAGCCTACATGTTAAGTGGTTTTGTACCATTTTGCTTTGGTTTTCTGATGCTTGACTGTACAACTAAAAGAAAAATGAAAAGGAGTTTTGGAGTTTTGAAGGCAATATTTACATTTGGTGTACATTTTTAACAGCTGCTTTTAGTTTCAATTGTAATAAATTCATTATTGTAATTAAATTTTGAAGAAAATTTAGTTTTTGTAGTTTCCTACAGGTAAAAGATGGTTTCTTTGTATTGAGTCTGAAGCTACAGCTATTTGCTGGTAACATTTGGGAAAGTGGAGTTCAGAGCCTGACACTGACACACACCGTGCTGAGTGGAGTTCAGAGCCTGACAGACACACACCGTGCTGAGTGGAGTTCAGAGCCTGACAGACACACACCCCGGTGGAAGCCTGCTGAGCCAGGTTCTCACCTGAGGTTCCTGAGCCTCCTGTCAGTGAGCCTTGTAGGCAGGATGAAGGAATAATAATCAGCTTTTATTGTCATTTCATACATGTTGCACATACATGTCACAATGAAATTTGTCCTCCGCATGTGATCCATTTGGGGGGAAGCAGTGAGCAGCCACATGGTGCCCGGGGAGCTAGTGCTAAGTGTCCAATATTACATTTGAACCAGGGACTGGGAAGCTTCTGCTTCCCAGCCTGGTGCTGTACCCATTGAGCCACCAGGCCACCTTGAGAGGGGTGAGATATGGTACTGCTCAGGGCTCACAACCCTGGACCAGTGAGCAGGACCAAAAACTTCCAAAAACCTTAATTGTCAGGCTGTATTATATTAATGTTTAAAATATGTTTTAATCCAACAGCAAACATGGGTGGATTTTTTTACTGAAGCATTTCATGGGTAGAGCTACAAGGTCCGTTCTGAGCCACAATGCCTTATGACGCAATTAGCTGTTTGAGGACACACGTCATCCACTGTGACTGATCATGGGTCAGTGCGGACAGACTTATCGCTCCCCTCAACTACATAATGTCCACCGGGTTGAGTCTCAGGCCTTTTTGGCCCTGTGTAGGGGGTCTTCCACTCAGACAGCAACAGAGTTAGGGGAGCCATACTGCCACCCTTGGGGTTCCCTAGTTTTGGCCACTTTTGGTCATGTAGGTGTCATTGTCATTCATCACGTAACTGTTTCTGTGTAGAAGCAGTCAGTCTGGGGATTCTTCTCTTTGATGTGTTTTGTTTTCACGAGTCTGTTTTCGTTTAGCATGTACCAGACATAAAAGTTACACTTGCCCTTCAGTTATTGAGAATACACAGGAACATTTGTATTGGGTGTGTGTGTTTTCATATGTGCCAGTGTATGTATGCAGACCCACTAATACATTTACAGTATATAGTTGCCCCCCAGTTATGAATTTGACATTCACAGTTTTTGTTATTTGTGTTGTTGGCCTAGAACGATTAAATATGAATATCATTTCGAGTTTGCTGAAAGAATGCAGAAACTCGCAGATTATGTCTAAAACAAAAATATACATCTTAAACAATACTGAAAATTATTTTTATGACATAAATTCATATAATATTACATTAGCAAATATTAACACTAATATCTAATATTAAGGGCGTTGTTGTTTTCACTGTCAGCCTCACTCACACCTTAGCCATCTTTGAGACTGTGGAATCTCACGTTTCTCCCAGTAGCTATCAAAACTAGCTTTTCAAATGTTCATTTTTAATAATATATCCAAAACAAAGTGCTCCCAGTGCTTCTGAAAGTGTTCCTCAGAGGAAGAAGACTGACTGTGACACAAAGGTGGAACTGCTACATATTCTTCGTAGTAGAAAGTCTGCAAGTGCAGTACAGTACTGGTTGTTGAAGAAACTGGTAATGAATAGACTCTTGTATTATCAGTCTGGCTAGCAGACTGTTATGAGTAGAGGTTGGTTGAGGATGTAAGGATTCATGATTGAAGATTCAAAGAAGTTTATTAATCCCAGGGGGAAATTGCTTTGCTTGATTACAGCTGCACTCTACTTGACAAGAAAGAAAGCAAGCAAGAAAAAAAGAAAGCAAGACAGAAAGACATAAAGACAGAAAGAAGGAAAATGACACCAATACAAAAAGTACAGTAGTAAAAAAATAAAACAGTAAATATATATGAATATATGACTACTTATATCAATTATATGAAAACAGATTGTGAAGTTTCAGCAACACTCCCAGAGCAGAGTTGTAAAGTTTAACAGTCAGTGGAGGAAAGAATCTTCTGAGGTGTTCTGTGGAGCACTAGCCAGTAATCAGTACTCCTCTGTCCAGTCAGCACACTGTGGAGTGGGTGGGAGGTGTTGTCCAAGATGGAGAGAACTTTGGTCAACATCTTCCTCTCAGCTACAACATGTAGAGGGTCTAGCACCACTCCCAGAATAGACCCAGCCGTCTTAATTAATTAGTTATTTTTACTAGTGTCCACCACTTTCGTGCTGCTGCCCAGGCAGACCACAGCACAGAAGATGGCACTGGCCACCACACATTTATAGAACATCCACAGCCTGGTGCTGCAGGCATTGAAAGACCTAAGACCTAACCTTCCACAGGAAATGAAGCCAGCTCTGACCATTTTTGTAAACTGCCATTGAGTTTATGGTCCAGTCCAATTTATTTGTATTTGTATTCCAAAACAACCTCCACTTCCTTTTTAGAGAGAGAAGTGACAGGAGTCTTAGATCTCCTGAAGTGCACCATTACTTCCTTTGTTTTATTGATGTTGAGCTGGAGGTGACTACGCCCACACCAGTCCACAAAGCTGTCCACCACTAACTGGTACTCTTTGGTGTCTCCATCCTGTATACATCCCACAACTACAGAGATGTCAGAGAACTACTGAAGATGACAGGTCTCTGAGTTGTATCTGAAGTCTGTTTATTCACATTCACGCTGTTCTTCCACTCCTAGCCCTTGGCAATATGAGGGGGCAACTGTAATACGATTTTGTTTTGTTGAGGGAGTGGTGGGTGGGGCAAGAACCTTATCTGTCCTTCATCTTGTAACGGTGAAGGTTGTGAGTAACCCTCAACCTCTCAGTTTTTCCTTCTGTGCCAGGCAGATGTTACACATCTCTGTTGTGTTCTACACATTTTTAGGACAATCTTGGATGAAAATGGCATCTTCATCGATCACTTATAGTTTGTATGGAGTTTCACGTTATCTAAGTTAACTTGATGTCTTTTTATGTTTCAGGTACCAGCTGACTGATGAGCTGTCATATGAAGATGTGAAAAAATGTTACCGTGGATCGGTGAGCATTATTATTCTATTTGTAGCATCAGCACACATGTAGAAGGAAATACCTGCAAATGCACGCATGTATGCTCTCCTGGTTTCCTAAACAAATTGAATGCTAGGAAAATCAGCTTCTTTAAACTTGGTTATGCCGGGGAACTAGTTTGTAGTATGGAGTAACAAAAATTCTGAGCAGTGCTTGCATATAAAGCAGTAACAACAACAAGACCACTGTATTTAGCCACAGTCCTTGTTAATTAACGAGTTGTAAGTCCTGAAAGCTGTGAATGGAAACAGCACTGAGCAGCAGTTTCCTTCTCCTGTTGTCCTGGTGAGCAGCTTCAAATCAGGGAAACTGATGTAAGGCTCAAAACAGCAGCACCTGCGTGATGTTCCCCACAGCAGTGTGTGAAGCATCCACACCTCACAGTGGGCAGTTAATAATTAAGCCTGAGCCCCTCACTGTAGGCTGCTGTGTGGACAGTAACGTAAGCACACTGCCCTAGTTAGGTGCTTGTTGAGAGAAGGTCCAGGATTGTGCCTAAGCAGGCAGCTTCTTCTGCAGGGTGGGAGCTTTGTTTGTCATTGCAGAAATATAAATACGGCTTTTATTCTGCACGTTTGTACATTTCGGCGCAGGTGGTGATTGGTGCACCATTTGACATTTTTGCCTGTGGTGGCAGCAAAGGGAATCGAAGGCTTTGACTGTCAAAACTGTTAATCTGGGGTAATATGGCATGCAAGGGCTTCGTTCAGGGTTTCAGGTCCACAACACGTTGGGCTGGTCACCTGTGGCCTTCCACCACAGCACTGACATCTCAACTCTCCTTCCTGCACAGACGGTAAATAAATACAACTCGCAGTACCACAAGCTGTTTCAGACCGTGCCCAAGGAAGAGATCCTTATGAAAGGTATGGAAACCGTGGCCCCTGTGATGGCAGCGGTCATTTTACTTACACTCTCATGTTTCTATGTTGATTTGTTCAGCTCTGTGCTTCTGGGTTTGTTTTAATCACAAACTAATTATTTACGTTTCATAAGCACATTTTCATAATTGTAATTTTTTTCTTGTCTTTAATAGGTCTTAATATGATACATTTTTGCATGCATTTTTTATGTTTTGGTGCACAGTACACATAGGGTAAACATTTCAAAGCCATTTTTATGGCAGTAATGAAACACTGACTGTGCAGTCATCACATTGCAATAACCTGATGATAAGGGAGAAATGGGGAAACTCTCACTGGGGCAGTTCTCACACATCTGAGGATACATAGGATCATGTTCTCCAACGTTACTGTCAGGGTGTGAGTTAGCAAGAGACAACATCTCCGACCATGGGGCAACTTCTACAGTTTAAAGCAGCCAGCACTTGTGTGTGTTCAGGTTTCTGGAGCCGTGTGTTAACCTGCGGCCCCTCTTTCCTTCCCCAGTGTACTCATGTGCCCTTCTCAGGGACATCCTTCTTCAGGGCCGCCTCTACATCTCCAGGAATTGGCTGTGTTTCTACGCCAACCTCTTTGGCAAGGACATCAAGGTGAATCTAGGAAGAACGTGTTTGGTGCCTTTGGGGCTCCTTCCACAACGCTTTCGGTTTAGCTTTGCCTGCTGCCCTTCACCACTGTTTCATATCTCAACGAGCCCCGAGAGTTATGTCCAGCAACCAGGTACCCTCAGCTTCCATGGGAGAGGGCCTATGTTTAATGGCCTTGTCAGGTGTTGTTAGCACTCAAACCCTTGGACGATGTAGCAATGCAAAGCTTGTGTGGACTCCTCAAGTCTGTGCCAACATTGCAAACATCTTTAATAAAACAAATACGTGGAACTGGCTCTGAGTGAATGATTTCCGCTCATTGACTTTACACAGTTGTGTAAAAATCTGCTGTTCTAAAATAGTATGGGACAGAACTTTTTTTTTTTTGAATCATTCTCTGTACTTAGTGCTGGTTGACAGAACAGTGACACTCTTTCAGCTTGATTCAGACGCCGCTTGGCTACACAGACCAGTGCTTGTTAGCGTGCTGGAGCCTGTCCACCCCGCAGACGCACATCCTGCCATGGTAACAGCAAGAGCCTGTGGTCCGCTCCCACTGCTGAGCATGGCCAAACTGAGCCTATGTGTTCAGAGTCCTGTCTGTCAGCAAACACACATCTGAGGCCCCCGCTCGCTGGGGCCTGTTCACACTGGGTGTGAGCTGAGCTGAACTGTACACGTCTCCATGGTGTTTGCACTTCAGCATCACTGAGCACGTTTGGCATACTTTTTTTTTTTTAAGTGTTGCTGTTTGTGCTGATCGACTGCCCTCTCCCCTGGAATAGGAAAGGTCCAGCAGGTTGAGTCTCAGCGTAAAGCAGCCAAAACAGAGGCGGGGCTCTTGTGGTGCCCTTCCTCATCCCTATAGACATGAGTGCGACATGACCATTTCTCCATCTGCTCCCCCTGCAGGTGGCTATTCCCGTCATCTCCGTGCGTCTGGTGAAGAAGCACAAGACAGCGGGCCTGGTGCCAAACGGTTTAGCCATCACCTCGGACACTGGGCAGAAGGTATAACTGGCATGGGCTGCTCTTCGAGTCTGGGCCACTCTGACGGAGACCACTCCGTCAGCAGGCTGGTTTGTAACAAAAACAGGAGCTGGGTTTGTTTGAGAGTGTAATGCAGAGGGAGGCAATGTTGAAGGGTCCCAAGGTCAGTGTGCAGTGCTGACGCTGTGTTGTGGTCTCCCTCTGATTTCTCCCGCCACTTTGCGCTGTGTATGTTCAGATTACTTTATCGCCTGCCAGCAGCCATGGCTTCCCGGATGAACACTTTACTCTTCATTTGCCAGTTATAATCAAAGGTCTTTTATCTTGGGCCTCAGTTATATAAAGGACACCATACTTGTTCCGTCTTTTATTCCGATTAAGTGATTTCAGGTCACTGCATGCTTTGTGTTGAGGTTTGTGCCAGGCTGTTTTCTTCCTTTTTGGTTGATATGCAAATTTTAAGGGAGAATCCTACCTTCTGCACAAGGAAATAAATAGATTTTCTGTGTTCAGCGTTTGTGTGTGCTGTACTTGAATGAGTGGAATGTGTGTGTGTGTGTGTGTACATGTGTGTGTTTTTCCTGTTGAATGGTGTGTATGGGATGGCACTGATATGAACGTGTCTCTGCCTCGCTCATTCCCCAGTACGTGTTTGTGTCGCTCCTGTCCCGGGACAGCGTGTATGATGTCCTCCGTAGAATCTGCACACACCTGCAGGTGAGGACCCCATCTTGCCTCAAGCCACAGACTCCTGCATCCTAGCCTGCTCTCCTCACACCTCCCATATCCTCCCACATCCTCCCATTTTCTGCAGTTCTCTAAGCCTGAAATGACCTACACTTATGGTTCTCACTTATTGGTACCCGTTACACTTGTAACACCTCTTCTACTACGGTGTTTTGTGGGACTTATTGGAGAAATAATTAAGTTATTCGAGTAAATGTATACTGTAGTAATATCAAAGTTATTATAGCCTTTTATATTGTGGTTTTGGTAAATTCTAGGTTCTTGTTGGTCCAGAGATGTTGTGGAACTGCACACACAGTTCCGGAATGCACACATTTCTTTCAACATTCCAAATACAGTATATTAAAAGGACTTGGAACATCCAGTAAACAGCCTGACCTGACCATATATTCCTTGTAGGGAATATATTTTTTCAAAGCAACAATTACAGCAATATTAAATGTTAATTAAAACTTTCTTTTTTATAAAACTAACTGTGTGAAATTATTTTAGTTCATTAGTCATGGTTTAAGCGGAATAAACCATTTCATGGTAGACATTTCAAGGAAAACAGTCGACTTCAGCTTTGTTAATCACTTGGCTGTCGCTGGTCATGTTTTCTGCCAGCATTGCAATCCCAAGCAGAGGATGCTGGGACAATGAACCATGTGCCGTTCTCTGTTTCCTGGCCTTCTTTTCCTGACCTCTGCATTCTGCTGCCTTTCTCTCCTCTGTAGGTTAATGGCAAGAAGAGTCTAGGTGTGAAACAGTACATGGAGGAGCCTAGCTCCTTGTCTATGGTGAGTCCCACACCCTGTCTGCACTAATTTTGTGTTTTACGCAGTGCAGTGCAAAGTGGGCACTAATATTCCCATCCATCCATTATCTTAACCGCTTATTCCTGGTGAGGGTCGCGGGGAAGCCTGGAGCCCATCCCAGAGCACATA